>OY293412.1:55139247-55739247 GCA_958502065.1 Chrysolina americana
AATGTGAATACATTTTTTTTCATTAGATTTTCAAGTATTTCTACCAACTTATTATCTATTCCAACTACAACATTTGGATCTCTATCTTATACTATAAAATATAGACCTTTGAAAATAGGATAATACTTATGTGAAGACGTGTTCCTTACTAATATTTCATCATCCTAGCATTAACAGGATTACTTTTCGTATCTAGTTTTTTTTCGCAATGACTTTGATACCATTAAATAATTTCTCGCGATATTCCAAGCTGTTTGCAATCGAAACTGAAATGAGTAATCATCGAAATTATACAGAGGGTCAATTTGTGTAGCAATGCTCGATGGTAATCGACTAATTTTCCCTAAAACTAGTTCGTATGAACTATTTACTGTGTTATTATAGGCAAAAAACCAATATGGTATCCATGAGATCCAGGTATCTGGATGGTCTGGTGCATGTGTTCGTAAATGAGCACCTAGATTTTTAGTGTTTATATTGTAAAGTTAGAATGACCAAGTTAAGAAAAACTTTCTGAAACGCTGAGTTAGTTGTGGTTATTTTCATCGGTTGCTGAAACGATCGGAATCAATTTTTATACAACTCAATGCATCAACTGTTTCATTATTTTTTTATCAACATAACTTATCGTAAAATCATACTTAAAAAAAAATTGTTTGAAATTATTTTTTCCGCCAAACAGCTGTCATCCCCCTACGAACGACAGCCCTCAGAAGTCGAAACTTGTGCGAGCTAAGGATTAACGAGATCTTACCTTTTAACGTGCAGTTCCTAGCACGTTATGTGTCAACCTAAATTCAGTTAGTCTATTTGAAGGATTCGTCATACCAAAAATACAATAATGGTTTGTGGTCTGTAAGAAAAGTGAACTCTTTACCATATAGATAAGTGCGAAACTTTATCATACTCCAACAAATAGCTAGTAATATTTTTTCCATCACACATTAGTTACCTTCAGCTTTATTCAGCGACCCGTTGGTGAGAGCAACCAGCTTATCATCTAAATTTGACAAAACTGCCTCGACTGCTAAATTGGAGGCATTAGTTCTTAAATTAACTAGGTTGGTTCCTGAAAAATCAGGATATACTTGGTGGTACTTGTTTTAGCGCCTGGAATGCTTTTCGACATTCTTCGCTCCAATCGAAAACTACCTCCTTTTCTGATTATCTGTTAATGGGTGCTGCGATATCAGCGAAATTTTAAATGAATTTTCATTTGAGTCTTTTGGAATCGAAAACTGATATAAGACGTATTTTCTCGAAATCTGGAGATATTTCTCCAAATGAAATCACGTAACCCAGATACAACATCGTTTATTATTCAAGAATTCGCATTTGTAAAATTTGTATTAAGTTCCGATCATGAGTTATCAAATTTTTTCAGAAAACTATCAAATCTTTCAAATAAAGGAAACATATTTTATAATTTCCTGACATTGCTATAGTCACCGCTCGAGGAAAAGCAGTTGGACATAGTTTCAACCCCATCGTTAACCTCGTCATTTGATAGTGACCTCTATTGGTTGTGAAACTCGTGAAAGTTCTAGATGATGCATCCATTCAACTTGATTCCGGAGAGTAAACCTAAAATTTTATCTATGCCAGGTAATGGAAATTTTTCATCTATCATCTATCACTATCGGTACCACTCACAACGGTGCCGACCATTTAGACCTCGTTTCATCCATAATTCCTTCTGACAGCATGTTCTCAATTTATTTATTTAAGCTTTTTCCTCGTTATTGGGGCCTTTGATATTTATGAAATTGAGTAACTTATCTATAGGCTCAACTGAAAAGTGTGCGTTTCCAAAAGTATGAACATCACATACTGATATATTCAGATTTTTACAGTTTTTAGGTTTTGTGATAATTCAGCGGTATAAACTTCTTCGGAAATTTCATGATCATCTGAATTTTGTACTCTGAAATCTTTACTAATTTCACACCTTGGTGGAATCGTTCAATAACTTTCATACTTGGATTGCAATGAAATCGAAAGATTCTGATGATTTATGTATAAAGAAAATGAGCATTATTCGTAGTTTATTTAATATTGCAGAGTGTTTAACAAAGAAATCTGATCGAATAACACCATTAATTTCACTGGCCAAGTCTGCTAAGTCATTTGCCACATGGAATTCGTGACCTATCTTTAATTCAGGTAGTTCAAATGTCGTATTCGCAGAGCCTTGCGTGAAGACTGAATCGGCTAGCCGTTTATTTTGATTATGTTTGTCGTATCGATAAACTGATTTTTAATTATACATGATGTAAAATTTACACTCATAGAAATACCCGTATCTAATAAAAATTTCAAATCAATCTTTCCATTTTTCATACATATTCAATTAAGATCATTTATACATGGTGGTCGTTAGCGAAGCAGTTAGATGTCTACCATTGAAACTTCTGCTAGTACTTGACCAGGTTCGAATCCTGAATATGAGAAGATTTTTCTCAATTTCATCGTCGATAGGCGATGTGAATTGTCCAGATGCTAAACCTGACGTCTGGTGCTTGCTTGGAGTGCGCACCGACCACCTGCTGAGAAATGAACACGACACCAAAAATCAGTAAGTCCTACCGGAGCGCCACGGCATAGGCTCTGGCTTTGGGTACGCTCTATGAGTGTTTCTGAGGAAGTATTATTATTATTATACATAAAACTTCATAATCAAAAAAAAATTTCACTGACTTGCCCGAAAAAAATGATTAGCTTGTAAGAAAGGGTTACTTAATTCGATATCCTCAGAGTCCTCCATAATCTTCGAGTTGGACTGAAAGGTTGGTGGTTGTTATTATTCCAACGTCCTCTGAAATTTACCCTACCCCCTACAACAATTTTTCAATATTATAGACTGAATGTTTTCAATAGTGAGCAGGTCACTGGACAACGGTAGAAAAAATATTTCTCTATAGGTTGCATATTATTTATTATATTTTTGAAATCATCTTGCAAAAATATATGCAAAACAGTTAAACTATTTTCTGATGAATTGGTATATGTCCAATTCAACAGGGTTTTCTCTCGATTCATCAAAGTTTCTGGGAGCATCTGTGATGCCTTCGAAAGTCAGCCTCTGACAAAATTCCATTTTTTTGTGAACATTTTTTCACACTTTCAATTAGAATATTCAAGTCATTGTCGCTATTTCGAATTTTTGAAAGACTTCTTATTGTGCCTTCTATCAGTCGAAACTTAGAATTCTCTTACTAAAACCATAGGCTTTCCCTTTTTTCACGAGGTTTGTATTCGGGTGATTCTTAATGTCACGTATAATGCTGCCGTTATTTTCTCATAGGCTATATTTAAGGCCTGAATACTTTCCACTCTAGCTGTTCATCAAGTCTTTGATATATTTTTTAATGATAACTCATTCTCAAGTAACTCAATTTAAGTTTTTAGGATCTGGAGTCTTTCATTGCTTGACTTGAAAAATACATATAACTCTTCCAGGACATTGAACATATAAGATATTACTGGGCAACTGGGCTTGCTTGACAACATTCAACAGCAGTTTTGAATCCTCTGATCTTGAATTGGGATATACTATTTCACTGAAATTTTGAAGTATTCCATAGGATTGAAAAACCAAAAATTATTTAATTTTTTTGTATCCACCAATCTCCAAACTCACAGTTTATGGGGAATATTGAGGGAAAGCCCTGGGTACCATACCTATAGCACCTATATAGCGCGGAGACGGGGAAACCCTTTACAGCTGAAACAATGCCACTGTTTCAGGCTTGGCTCATGATTACTTCTTCTTTCGACTGTGTGGTTCCCATTTTCGAAGATATCAATTGTCACTCATTTCTACTTCTCAGTTAATAATGTACACAGTAGGACTGGAAGAATCGCCATGCAATGAACGTACTTCAGGAACGACTTCGTAACAAAACTATATCTATTCAGGAAGCATAATCTTATCGTCTCGACTACATAAAGGTAAGTGTGTGAACACCTTTCCTACCTAGGCCTCATAACATGATTGTCTATAATAACATAAAATCGACATACATTGAAGAAAGCTGTCCTGGCAAGTATTCGGTGTTCCAATTGATATGTTGTTTATTCCTTACTCACTTTTTTATTGTTTTATTGTGACTGAGAATTTCAACACAATGTAGATAGAGTCTATTAAGTATGTCGCAAAAAGAGCCTGAGCATTTCCTTCGAACCTAAAGGTACTTATACAAGATCAGACAAGTAAGTATACCCGTAAAATGATGGATTTGGTCAACAGATTCAGGGACTAATAAAAAAATCTCTCCAAAAACGAGTGCGTGATCGAATATAATGTATGGTGGCAAAACGATAACTGTAACTTAAACACAGGTCGAGAACCAATGAAAACGACACAATGTGAATGTTACAGAATCAAGTGATGAAAATAACACCAGTCCAATGCAACTTAATCAAACTTTCATATACTCTGGGGATACTTTCTTTCAACTGGAAAACTGATTATGCTCATGCGGACTCAGCATATATCCACAAACACCGATGTTGTACTACCATATACCACATAACGAGACATCGATGTTGACTCATACTCCAGAAAATATTGAGTCAGTTTTGAAGAATGAGAAGTACCATATGTATTAGAACTACTCATTCCCCACCCTCAGGAAAATACAGACCATAATAAGCTACATATAGTCATCCTCGATCACCAAAGTAAGACTATTTTCTTCATAGAGTTTTCAGCTCCTGGTGAAACGAACATCAATCGAAAAAGAAAATCAACACCTACTGTTACAACTCTGCAGGATTTACCGAAACAATTTCGATAAGATGGTGATTCTGATCCTGGAATGATGGACAAATTGCTCTCGACTCTCAAAATTACACCGGCTTGCCGTGATATGGCAGAAATCTTAGTTGGACGAAAGCAGAAGGCCGTTTATTATCCTCGATTCATTTCGTCTGTTCAGGACACACGATTCTCGGCCACAACAATAATAACCTACTTCACGGATGCCGGAAATAGCTATTGACTCCTGAGACAAGGCATGACAGGAATATTACCTATTTCCAAAATATAATAATATTCCCTTATAGTAGAAGTAAAGCACCACCCCGAGTGGTCAGTGTGCATTTCAAGCAAGCAAAACACCTTAGCAACTAGAGGTCTATTGCACCGAAGAATGAATTGAAGATCAAATTGAAGATCATGGAGGAAGCAACAGGTTGGATTCAAGACCCACCCACTGTCCCAAACTGTTCACTTCGAAATAATGTGAGAAATGAAGATTTTGAAGGTGCAATTGAGACTCATCCTAGCCATATTTTCAATGTTTGCAATATTAAAAAATATTCCGGACGAAGAAAAATACCCGATGATTTCACAGGACAAACCTTCGAAATAGTACTCTCAACCCTTAGACTAGAAGTGTTTCTTGTTCTGCTCGCGAGATGGAGCGGCCTAGACCCCGCTTAATCGCGTGTGATTAGACTGAATGAATATCTGTAGTCTGTATTGACATACTCTTGCACTGATGAGAGGTAAAATCTCGAGAAAAAGGGTTTGAATTTTTATTACAAACGCCTCCCAAGAGAACTTTGAGCTGCTCATTTTCAATGTATGATTATGGTAATAAATCACTCTGATCTTGAATAAACATCAGCACGCAATTTCAGTTCACTTATCAGCATCCTATCAAAAATTAGAAAAACACTTTGGAGTAAAATGAAGTTATTTACCAATTTCACCAATATTTAAATATTTCTCATGTGGAAATGGAAGAACTACTTGACAAAAGGCAATAAATTCCAAAATGAAATTTGATTATAACAATAATCCAGCTTTTTGCACATTTTTCTATACTATAAGAGTCGGCAAATGTCAAACAGTACTGATGAACGAGTTAAATCGCGAAACTAGTCTGTTTGATGGTTGTTACAGATAGTATTGTAGAGTATACTATTCTTGTAGAAAAACTTTGCCAGGCTGTTTGCCGACAATCCTATAGTATAGGGAAAAAATGGTTGGATTATTTTTATAATCAAATTTCATTTTGGAATTTATTGCCTTTCGTCAAGTACTCCCATTTCTATGTAAGAAATATTCAAATATAATTCATAATGAAATTGGTCTCATCGGCTTCAAACGAAGTCTGGGGACTTGTCGGACTCTTTCTGCGGTTTCTATAGACGGCTCTATTGTTATCGTAGTACGTTTGGGGCTGTTTAATTATTTCTGTTCGACGTTTGACGACAATTCTATAGTATAGGAAAATAATGCAAAAGGCTGGATTATTTTTAGAATCAAATTTTGTTTAACACCTAAACGTATCGTAATTTTGAAGATACTCATTAGATGGATATCTATTATCTATACAATCTGACAACATCCTAGTTCTAAATGGAACGGACAGGTGAAAATAAACACCGTATGTTATTGCAGACTTGATATTGTGTATAGTTAAACTGATGTTTTTCATGATGAGTTGGATTGTAATCTATTCCAGACTGGTATGAAACTTACTCAAACAGTATTACACAGTATTCACCTGAATATGTTAATGTATAACAATAAACATCAAATCTTCATTGAAATGGTCGATAAACACCTACCACTGTTGTCAACTTTTTCAATCAAGAGGAAACAACTATCTTGTTTGAAAATAGTGAGTGATTCGAGCAATTGTTATAATGATATTCAGGTTCACAAATCCTTTAAAAACTATTTCAAAAAATGCCAAGAAATTACAAAAAAAACGGCGTATGATAATTATATATTTATGTCAAAAAACAAAAATATAGATAGCTGGCGCCTAATAAATTATGAAAGGATTAAAAGCAAATATGATGATGTACTTTCCAACATAACTTCTTCTGAATTCAATGACTACTTTTGTAAGGTGACTGATGAAATTACAAAGGATTAAAATAAAACTGATAATCTGGCTGGTGAGTTTATGGAAAAACTCCCAAGAATCCCGCTCCTTCTTCATCACTCCCGTGACTTGCCACGATACGCTTGAAGCAATTCAAAGACTAAAATGTTTATCGTGATATGACGTCCATAGATTGAACAGCATAAATTTGAAGGAAATCGCTGAAACTGTATTAGATCGATCCTCTTATCAATCTTATTAACATGTGTTTCTTGACTGGCACTTTTCCGGATGTTCTCAAACTAATGAAAGTAATCCCAATTTTCAAAACTGGAGACAAGGATATCCCAGTAAATCACAGACCAATTTCAATCATTCCCATCGTCGGTAAAGTAATCGAAAAAATGGTTAAAGATAGGCTTACGATATACTTAGATAAATACAAAATTCTCAGTAACAGACAATTTGGGCTCAGAAGTTGCAGATCCACGATCCAGGCTATTGAAGAAGTCGTGGGAGACATAGTGGAAGGACTTGAAGGCCTTTGACGATGTCACCCATGATATACTCCTGCAAAAGCTTGAATACTATGGAATACGCGGAATCACACTGGATTTTTCATCTTTCTAATAGATTCCAATCTGTGCATTACAATGATTGTCATTCAGAGTTCAAAATTATTAAACATGGAGTACCTCAAGGATCTATCCTAGGTCCCCTTCTTTTCATATTATATATCAACGACATATCGGAAAACTTGTTACCGTCATCTTGTATGATCTTCACAGATGATGTAACAATGTATGAGACACACATTGATGGGAAATATTTATCTAACTCAGCTGAGCAAAGCGCTGAAACATGGTTTTTAACAAACAAATTCAAGCAGAACCCTAATAAAACTCAAATAATTCAGTTTTCAACAATCCCTCATAACAACCCCGATGATGAGGTAAAACTTCTGGGTATTACTTTGGATCCCACTCTAAAATGGAACTGCCATTGCAAGAAAATTCTGTTCTAGACTTTCTAATCAGCTGTATCTCTTGAAACAACTGAAAAAAGTAATCAGTATTGATGCATTGAAATTATCATACTTCTCACTATTCCATTCGCACATTACTTATGGCATTCGACTCTGGGGAAACTCTAGTCTGTCATTCAAAGTTTTTAGGCAATAAGAATACTTGCTTGTTAGCGTATAGAGAATCTTGTAGAAACCAATTTGCACACTTTAAAATAATGACACTCTATTCTCTGTTCATTTACGAGTGCCTTATACAAATTCACCAAAACACCTGTAAATATCAAACACATTCTGATACACATGATTACAATACGACAAACGGTGATAAGTTAATCAATCCTCGATGGAGACTCACTATTTCGACTAGGAACTCGCTCTACTTGAACTTATATAATAAACTTCTTGCCAATCTTAGAGATATGAGTAAAAATAAATTCAAAAAAAAAATTAAATCAATTTTCCAGAACAATACATTCTATTTCCTTGACGAATATAAGAACTGCCGAGTGAATTATATCAATATGTTGACATGTTGGTAATCATCCTGATGGACTTGGTGAAATTTTTCCATCCCAACTGGTTTTTGCCTAATTATATTGATAATTCTATTGAAAATGTATATTTAATGTGATTTATATTTAAATTTTTTTAAATTCGTTGAAAGTTTTTGAAAAGTACATATATATGCTAATGTGGGTGTATGGGCATGCATATACATAGACAGATGTTAATATTGTATTATTTTGTATTGTATTGACTTGCTACAAATGATAACACATAACGAAGTCAAATAAAACATCCTTCTATCTATCTATCTAACGGCAATTAATAATAATAGCCGTCCTCTACCCGCACAGGTTATGTCTTTGGGTACACTCAACGAGTGTATATGAGGCAGTATTATTATTATTATTATTATCTATCTATGTATCAAACACCGGTACTCTTCGAATAGGTGTGAAGTAACACCAAAATATGTAGGACCTCCAAAGAAATCAGTCGGTGTTAGCTGGTGTCAGCTGGTGTTCAATATTCCTTTAATGTAGATTAGATTTAAACCTTATTTTTTTCACTACTTTCGACATCTTCTATCTCAGGATTACACATTGATAAAACTTTTCACCTCCAAATTAGGTAAGGAAGCTATGTCCAAGATTTGTCGGTCTCATTCTGACTCACCCCATATACAATCTTCATCAATAAGAACCATTTTTTTGTGAAATGTCTCTAATGAGTTACTGATTCAAATAACAGATTCCTTTTGGTTTCGAATAATGCAGTTTCTCAACTGATATTAGCCTTGTAGAATTCTATATTAAAGCTGGTAATCAAATGATGAGAACAAGTTTGATACGTTCCAGTATTAAATCAGTGAAGTAGATTTGTAAAAATTTATGTAAAAAAAGAGAAATGTTTTATGATTTTTTCAAGTGTACATATTATTCTCCTCATTTACTTTATTCAAGTTTTCTCTGCGTCTTTAATATTGTCTCAAGGACCGCCTACGGGAAAGACGAAATGAAACAGTTTAGTCTGTTGAGCCTTCGAGTCACTCTACCTTCAAGTTACTAGGAATTAATTATTGCGGGGATTTTTGTGTCCAGGGGTGAACGATGCCCCGGAGATTTCTTTTGTTGACAACCGCAGCCCGTTGTTGCGACACCACAAAATCAGTAGGACGTTATTTTGTATGTATAGGCAACAATTTCATGGATTTTAGCTAATGATGCAGAAATTATGAAAGAGATAAATCCTTTCAGTGTGTTTGCTGACGAGGTAGGTGGTAATAATAGTGTACCTAGTAAAAATGAAGGTCCCTTCACTTTATATCATCACAATGAAACAAAATCTGTTTACCTGTTCGCACAATCTGGAGTTCTTTGTCAACGTTTGGATATCTTCGTTTACTCGTAGATGAATATTACAGCCATTCATCTGACCGGACACCGCCAAATTTATTTACTAATGCTAATCTGATTGCAAAAAATTGTTTGTTAAATTTGAATAATGGATAGGGATGGTGTTTTATGGGCATGAAATTGAATGAAAAAAAAATGGGAAAAGGAATATCGTTGATATATCCTTTCATAAAGTTCTTTCAAGCAACTCCAAAATGTTTTACCCTACTGAATTATGGAGTGTGAAGTCATGATATGATGCTTTCTAACAGTTCAGAAAGTTCAGATTTTTCAGTTATTCATATGTAGAATGAGCTCTTTAACTCAAGTGTATAATTCAACTCGAAATTCAACTAGACTTATTTTTGGTTTTCATTTGAAGGAGAGAAAAAAGTAGGTATAAAGTAGGAATATATTTGGTGATCACAATAATTGGTGAACAGTTTTCACTTATGGGAAATCAATCAAATGGTTTGAACATGTCATTCCGTACGGGATTCTTTTCATGCAAATAATCACCGTACACGAATATGAATATGGTATTGATTATGAAGTTTGTAGCACGTAACTATGCTATTTACTATACGATTTTCTGAACTTATTTTTGATAGTTTTTAAATGGTACCTGAAAATAAAATGAAACGAGTGTATAAAACAACAAACTGGAAGAAAATTTTGAAAAAATAGAACTAGTTCGAATGTTTACAAATTGAAATAGTGTTGAAAATTAACAGATATTTATTTCTACAGGAACATAGAGTTATCTATATAGACACATTTTCCTGTGTGATTAAATGGATTAGACAGCGGTATTATGAAAAAATTGTCATCAACTGAATTTTTGGTATGTTACTGAGTTTAACCTTCTGAAAAGAAGTGTCCACAGGCACAACTTAATCCTATGACTAGAGATACAGGATCTTATTTTGAGAGTGGCCATTTTTCAAGTCCGTGGTTATAGTTCCGTACCTAAAGATACGCATATGGCATTTTGAGAAGGCTGGGGCCATAATATGTGTAATTTCGGTATTCTTTATTAAGGATCAGAGTTGAATAAGAATCGCTTAAAAAAGATTAATAATGAAATATATAGTGTGATTCACTTCTGATAGGAACACCCTGCGTGGGATTCCATACATAGTAGTCATCAATACTACTTATTGCATTAATTTTTTACGAGATTTTCATAATCATTTTTTAGGGTGCACTGATTGAACAGTGTTTCCGAGTTTACACAAGTCACTCAAAGACTTCTGAGGCTTAATTGTAGGACTGCAACCGGATTTCGGAAATAAAAAATTTAACAAACCAAATACCAAGAAGAGAAATTCAGAAACAAAATGTAAAAAGAGTTTAATGCATCTTCTATTATTTAGGACTGTCAGTTGATTATTATCATTATTGTACCTACTGAAAGAATAAAAATGCACTCAATATATCTGCTTTGATTTATTCTTCGAGCTTCAAACACTGAACCAAACATCAGCATAAATATAATAAAAATAATGATGATGGTGATGAAATTGTACATGAAACGACGGACTTTATTGATACAATGTAACTCTCTTGATCAATTCATGAATAGATTTATCGTTCTATGTCCTAATTACTGTTACAATGAAATTCAATTCGATGAGACAATGAACAGCTATTTCAAATTCAATATATGACTTTCATTGATATCAATCACCTAGGTTGCTACTATAATGTAGTATGTCGTCGAGGCAATGAAAAGAGATTAAATATCCAATGTATGAGGTTTATTGAAATCAACGATCCTGATGGTTGATATTGTTACGAGTTTGATAAAAATCCCCTAGCTACGCCGCTGGATAGACTTGCACGAGTATCGTTGATATGGTTTCCTAGAAAAAGGCAGATAATTGCCGGTAATGAATATTAGAGATAATCGAACCGTCGCATCGCGAAGATTCTGGTTGAACTTGAGTACTTATATAAACGCGAGACATTTGACTGGGATTAAGAAGATTAGGAAGAAGTGATAATAAGCAGTTTTTGAAGAAGTGTTTAGAATATTTAGATAGTTGTATTGAATAGATCTAAGTGTTTTATTAGTCAGTGAAGTGTTGTATGTTTGTTTATAGTGAAGTTAGAAAATAAACAGTTTAGTAGTGTGTTCGGCCTATTATTTAGCAAAAACGTAACAGTGGGGTCCGAAGCGGGATATTAGTGAAAAAGAGTAACTATTTATGGTGAATACAAGGAGTACATCGTACGATACGATAGAGGACATTGTGAAATTTATCCATAATCAATTTGCGTACTTGGAAAGAAGGAGCCAGGAGGAAAAACAAGAGAGAGAAAATAAAAAACAAGAAGAGGAAATGAGACGGTTGGATGAAAAGAAAGAACGAGAAGAGGCACTCCAGAAAATTCTCGAAGAACAGAGAAAAGAGCGAGAAAATTAAAAACAAGAAGAGGAAATGAGACGATTGGATGAAAAGAAAGAACGAGAAGAGGCACTCCAGAAAATTCTCGAACAACAAAAGAATGAATTGGAACGAATAGAAAAACAAAGGAAAACAGACTTCCAGAAGGTTCTAGAACATCAAGACAAGTTCTTCCAACATGTATAACAGAAAACCGAAGTACAAATGGAGGAACTGAAAGAAGAACTGAAAGGAGAACAAAAGGAAGACTACAAGAAAATCGACGATGAGGTTAATAAGAAGTTTGATACAGTGCGAGATGAGATGAAAGGAATAGAAAATCAGATAGCACTCCTCAAGAAGCAAGATCGTCGTGACAAGGTTGCCACATCAGGAATTTCCGTAAAACTACCGACTTTTGATGGACAGTACTCCTGGTCCATGTATCGCCGACAATTTGAAGCTGCAGCAGTAGCAAATGGATGGGACGAAGAAGACAAAGCTACGGACCTTATATTAGCTTTAAGAGGGTCAGCTTTGGGTATGTTACAGACGATACCTATCGAACAGCAAAATGAATATAAAGACATGATTACTGCATTAGAGTTATGGTATGGCGATCAACATCGAGAACAGCTGTATCGGGCTCAAATGAAACCGCGCACTCAGAAATCAGGTGAGATTCTGCAGGAATTTGAATCGGATGTGAGACGCCTAATTCAACTGGCTTACCCAGAAGCACCGGGAGATTTCAAGGAACAGTTAGCGGTGCAGTTATTTATAGATAGACTGAGAGACACCGAAGTCCAAAGAACTTTGCGACTAACACACTTCAAGAGGAGTAGCGATGTCTTGGAGGCGACCCTCAACTCCTTGAGTCCGAAAATACGAGCGTTATCAATAGAAGAGCCCGAACAATGATCAAGCGCAGTTACCAGTTTATTGAAGAAGGTTCTGGATGCGATCAAATCTTTGTAAAGCGGAATGAGCTCTTAGGAGAATAGGGCTTGCTATCGATGTGGAAAATTGGGACATTTTATTAGAGACTGCAGGGTAAGAATGCCACAACGTTCGCTATCACATGTGTGGACAAGGTCTTCCAGAGAGTCCTCAAATTGGCGGCAGGAAAAATTAGAATCAGACAACATTTCGGGGCGCATACCGAAGATGGAGCCCCCAGGATCATCCCTGTTGAGAGGCTACAAACAACCGAATTGATATCGGGGCGCACGCCGACTAGCAATGATAAAGCCCCCGAGGCCATCCCAGTTAAGAGGCTAAGAACAACTGAATTGCCCAACAACACAGATGCCTTGTCCAGAAGACCTTGTTCGGATACCTGTGAGCATTGTGAGCGAATAGAACGTAGCGAAGGAATCAACCAGGTAAAATTAATAGTTGACGACAATTGGACCACAAAGAAAATGAGGAAGGACCAAGAAAGTGTTCCAAACATTGCAGATTTTCTACGATGGAAGAAAAGCGGAGCGGAAAGACCCACCTGGAAGGAAATCTCCTTACGATCAGCAGGTTTCAAGGCATTGTGGGCATAATGGGATTCCCTGATTGTTGAGAATGGTCTATTGAAGAGAGCTTGGGAATCGGCCGACGGCAGAAAAGTGATTTCTCAATTGGTTGTGCCTACGTCAAGAATAAGTGATGCCTTGGAGGAGATTCATGGTAGCAAATCAAGTGGACATTTTGGAGTGAATAAGACCTTGGATAAAATACGGCAGAGATTTTACTGGGTCCAATGTCGTGAAGATGTAGAGAGATGTGCCGAAGATGTCCGAAGTGTGAAGCAAGCAAAGGTCCCAAGACAAGATCAAGAGGAGAGATGAAACAATACGGCCCGATGACGAATGATGGCAACAAATACATCCTCGTTGCCATGGATTACTTTATCAAAAGGGTTGAAGCTTATGCCTTGCCTAATCAAGAAGCATCCACAGTTGCAAGAGCTTTGTTGGATAACATGTTTTCAAGGTTTGGAGTCCCAATGGAGCTATATTTCGATCGAGGAAGAAATTTTGAATCAAATTTATTCAAGGAAGTTTGTGAATTGATGGGAATTAGCAAGACCAGAACAACGGCCCTCTACCCACAGTCTGATGGCATGGTTGAAAGGTTCAAAAGGACTATGGAAGAACATCTTTCCAAAGTAGTAGAGGAGCATCACAAGACCTGGAATCGACATCTTCCACTATTCTTGATGGCTTACCCTATGCATGATTCCACAAAGCTCACTCCAGCCAGCATCATCTTCGAGAGAGAACTTTGGTTGCCCTGTGACTTGTTGTTCGGATCACCAAGTTCTGAAGAAAAAGAGGTATAGGATTATGCAGACGTACTGCGAGATAGTTCGAATGGGATCCACGAATTTGCAAGAAAAAGATTGAAGATAACTAGTGACAGAATGAAGGCTCGATACGATCTTAAGGCCAATACTGGTGGTACAATCCTCGTCGTAAGAAAGGATTTTCTCTCAAATTAATACCATCTTGGGAAGGACCATATACGATAGTGAAAAGAATAAACGACGTAGTCTATAGAATTCAACGCAGCCCGAGAGCAAAAATGAAGGTCGTTCACGTAGAGAGACTCAAACGTTATAATTGAGACAACGACACATTGTTTGATCGGTGCGATCAAAATTGAGAGGGGGATAATGTTACGAGTTTGATAAAAATTCCCTAGCTCCGCCGCTGGATAGACTTGCACACGTAACATTGATATGGTTTCCTAGAAAAAGGCAGATAATTGCCGGTAATGAATATTCAGGATAACCGAACCGTCGCATCGCGAAGATTCTGGTTGAACTTGAGTACCTATATAAATGCAAGAAATTTGACTGGGATCAAGAAGATTAGGAAGAAGTGATAATAAGCAGTTTTTGAAGGAGTGTTTGGATTATTTAGCTATTTGTATTGTATAGATCTAAGTGTTTTATTAGTCAGTGAAGTGTTGTATGTTTATTTATAGTGAAGTTAGAAAATAAACAGTTTAGTAGTGTGCTCGGCCTATTATTTAGCAGAAACGTAACAATATCATAAAGTAGGTTGATGAGACAATCAATATAGGCCAAGCTATAGAGCCACAAATGATTGCTATTTGGACAAAAATACTACCTGGAAGCCACCTGTGCCATACCGTGCAGGACAGTCCGTAGTTTATTCCCTCCATGTCCTCAACTCAAAAATGCCATTTTTTAATTTGTTATAAACAATAAACAACAAAAAATCGCGTTTATTTTAGTGTTTTTATTGTAAAATGGAAACTATTGAAGCAGTGTTAACAGTGCAAGAGGGTGAACTGTAGAGAATTGAATCCCAAAGAGAATGACGGATAAAACGATCCGATCGGATAATTAGAACCGGAGAAAAGCGAAAAATAGATTTAGAAAGTAGACGTGAGTAACATAATGTCTATTCTGATTTTTCGATAAAACGCGTTTAAGTGTGATAAAAACTAGTGAGAACATGAGGGAACACGACCGACCGCTCGTGAGCGATCGAGTGGTGGGGAACTGTGCGAATCGAGGAGAAAAGTATATAATGTAGTAAAACTGCACCAACTAATTTTCCTAATCTATTCAAAACACTATTTAAAACAATTATTCACTAAATCATAGATTTCACTAAATTCAAATTTATTTCTACTGTGGCTATTTATCAGCGAACTCTGGAACTGTTACTAACACTGAACTCTGACTCCCCGCCACCTGCTATACAGCGGCTATATACAGTGCGGTCCAAAGGTATGGAATAAATTCATTTTTAGCGTTATTATGTATTTTATGAAAAAATCCTGAAACAGGTCAATTTTTATTGGCAATTTGACAATTTACAGTATGAAAATATTACCCCCTTCTTGCACCCCCTCTGAATTATGAGCCCCCCCTCAAAAATTTTAAATGAGAAGGGGGGTCGTGTGGCATCTTGTTCGAAAGGGATTTTCATTATCTGTTCAGCAATACTAAGTGTTTCATATTTGGTGCAACCATAACTGAGAAATTTTTTTATTAAAATTTAAAAATATTGACACTGTAAATGATGTATCCGTTGAAAAACCTGAAACAGGTCGATTTCTAATCTCAATTTGACAATTTATACTTTCTTATCTGTCTTGCTAAAAAAGTCAGGAAAAAGTCGTTGAAGACACCAAAAAATTATTCACAAAACCCATAAATAATATAATGTCAATCTAGTAGACTACTGTTATTTTGATATTTGTGAGTTGCTGGCAGACGTCAGTGTATTGAAAAATATTTTTGTGTGTATTCGATTCATCTATGGCTCATTTATCCGAAACTCAAAGAATAGACATTTTAATTATGCTTGGATGCGGTAATAAAACACGAACTCAAACGGAAGTTTGTGAAATGTTCAATAATAAATACCCTGGTCAACACGTATCACAATCTACAGTTAGCAAAATAGAAACAAAATACCGTGAAACTGGACATGTAAAAACTCGTCAAAAACCAGGTCGAAATGCTGCATTGGATGAGGAGAAAAAGTTAGATGTACTGTTAGCGATTGAGGAAAATCCGCATATGACAAGTAGACAACTTGCCGCCGACAATGATGTAAGTAAATCATCGAGAAAAATACCATCCTTATAAAGTTCAGTTGGTTCAGGAGTTAAATGAGGATGACCCTGATAGAAGGCAACAATTCTGTGAACTGATGATGGATAGAATCGAAGCAGATTTGCAGTTCATAAACAAAATTGTGTTTTCTGATGAAGCTACTTTTTATTTAAATGGAACGGTTAATAGACAAAACTGTAGATATTGGAGCAGAGAAAATCCTCATTGGATGTGTGAGGCTCACACACAATATCCCAAAAAAGTGAACGTTTGGGCTGGTATCATTAAAAACAAAATTATTGGCCCCTATTTTTTTGAAGGCACAATTAATGGTGAGGTTTATCTAGGTTTTTTGATGAACTTTTTAGTGCCTACATTAAAACGACTTTTTCCCGATGTTAATGATCCAAATGGAATAGATAGATCAATTTGGTATCAACAAGACGGAGCTCCACCGCATTACACACGTATTGTTCGAGATTATTTGACAGAAGTTTTTCCCAATAGGTGGATTGGCAGACGTGGACCGATTGAATGGCCGCCTAGATCCCCCGATTTGACTCCTCTCGATTACTTTTTATGGGGTTATTTAAAATCAAAAGTATATTTCAATAGACCAGACAATATTGCAGATTTAAAAACTAGGATATCGGAAGAAATTAACAACATAACCCCTGAGGTCCTACAAAATGTTCTACGAGAATTCCAAGATCGCCTTGCTTATTGTCAAGAAGTGAATGGTGGTCATTTTGAACATTTAATTTAACTGTAAAACAAATTGAAATATACTTCCTAAACATTATGTTACATTATTTCCTTCAGTCTATCAACATTTGACATATTCAGAATAAATTTTCTCAGTATTGCTGAACAGAGAATGAAAATCCCTTTTGAAAAAGGTGCAACACAACCCCCTTTCTCATTCAAATTTTTTGAGGGGGTGCTCATAATTCAGAAGGGGTGCAAGAAGGGGGTGATATTTTCATACTATAAATTGTCAAATTGAGAATAGAAATCGACCTGTTTCAGGTTGTTTCAACGGATACATCATTTACAGTGTCAATATTTTTAAATTTTAATAAAAAATTTTCTTCGTTATGGTTGCACCAAATATGAAACACTTAGTATTGCTGAACAGATAATGAAAATCCCTTTCGAACAAGATGCCACACGACCCCCCTTCTCATTTAAAATTTTTGAGGGGGTACTCATAATTCAGAGGGGGTGCAAGAAGGGGGTAATATTTTCATACTGTAAATTGTCAAATTGCCAATAAAAATTGACCTGTTTCAGGATTTTTTCATAAAATACATAATAACGCTAAAAATGAATTTATTCCATACCTTTGGACCGCACTGTATACAGTAGCATTTACAGTTTTCGATCTTTCCAGTCTGTTCGGCGACTTCTCTGCCTCTTCCTTCTTGGCAAGAGGGAGTCTCCTCGCTGATTGACGGATTAGTCGGGCATCTCCAGAATGAATTCTGTGCTGGACTACCTTCGTTCTAACCCCTTTTGTCTGTCATGTGTCAAAGACGTCTTGGTAACTCCTCACTAAATCTTTTAATCTGGGCTGCTGTGCCGGTTTTATGCCTCTTGATGATATGGCAACTAGCTTTTCTAATTCTGCGGGTAGATTGTTGGCTTGGTTAATGGTACCGCGTACATTCCTGACCACAGATGAAATTGGCGAGCAGTGGCCCAAAGTTGTTCCTTTCTTCAACGTCACTGAATGGTAATTGACGTTCATGACCCTTACTGGTATAAGTTTATCGGCGCGCAGTAAGGTCTTCCCAAGGGCAATTCCTCATCCGATATTTTCATCATGGAGCTCGGACTCGAACATCACCACGCTCCCGTTGCTAACTCCGCCAACCATAAGAGCCTCCACAATGGTTTCAGCTCTCTTGGGAATGCTCATGTCTTCAGCCAATACGACACGGATCATTTCTTCGCTTCTCCCGTGAAGTACCAGCTTTTCTCCGTTGACACGTAGGACGCCGTCTTTGGAGTTCAGCTCGAACCTTCTGGAATTCGATATGTCCATTCCAATGATTGCATCGTCCTCGATGTCCGCGACCAGTGCTCGGTGTCTTAGTTTCGTGCTGCCCAAAACCAAGTCGATCGTTAACTCGCCATATACAGTGGCTGGATCCCCTGTTGCTGTGCGTAATTTCCAGTTTGACGGTACAATTCTTGCCGGTGTTTTGGCAAAAGTTGGTCCGAGAATTGTTCTTGTCGCCCCTGTATCTAGCAGCATGGTGCGAGGCTCATTGTTATTGAGACCGTCCACGAATACATCTTTGTTCTGTCGGTGAAGGACAGCGATATATGCGTTGTTGTTAATCGGGGCTTGCTGGATACAGGCCGACGACTGCCCATCGTTGATGTCGATTTTTTCAATGTTGGACATTTGCTACGCACGTGCCCAAGTTCTCTACAATTTCGGCATCGTATCAGTCTTCTCTCAGGCATAACTTCCTTCATCACTTTTCGCATCACAGCTTCCATGTTAGTAGGCTCCTGCGGGTCTTCCTCGATCATCCTGACTCTACTCTGGCTTTGGCAGGATTGTTTTGCTGCCTCAAATTCCAAAGCCCGTGCCAATGCGTCTACAAGATGTAAAGGACGAGCTAATGTTAATTCTTGCCGGGTTTCTTGGTCGCGAAGCCCATCCAAAAATGCCTGAACCGCTAGTCGTTCCATTACATTTTCCGGTGTAGCTGGATATGCAAGGCGAACCAAGCGTGCAATGTCTGCTTTGAATTCTTGTAATGATTCGCTTGATTTTTGGCATCGGTTTTTCAGCTGCGAGTGATATACGTGTTCAAGGTGGGCTTGACCATAGCGAAGTTCCAGATGTTTTACTAGCTGTTCATAGTCCTCCTTTTGTTGGGCGGTGAGGGTCTGTAAAATGTTTGTTGCTTCGCCACGCAATGCCAGTGTCAATGCTAAAGCTCTTTCCCCAGCATTCCATCCGTTTGCCTTCGCAGCAGCTTCGAATTGTCGTCGGTAGTTTGCCCATGGAGTATTTCCGTCAAACTGAGGCGGTTTTAATGAGAGCTTTCCAGGTTCAGCACTGACCTTGAAATTTTTTATGTCCTCCTGAACTTCCTCTAAGTTCATACTCGTGTCCAGCATTGAGTTTTTGTTGTAAGTTTCTGGGGTGTGCGCAGAATCTATTCGCTTTTCTAATTCACTGAATTTTTCCTTTATCCTGCCGATTTCTGTCTCGATTCCATCTTTTATTTCATCGTGGAGCGTTTCCTTAATTTTTTTCATCTCGTCCTCGATGTCATCTTTGATTTTATTCACCTCTGTCTCAATGGCTCCTATTCTTCCTTCCAGTCGATTTGCCACATCACAAAGTTCTCTTTTTAGGCCTTCAGAGTTTTCTAGAAGTTTCACTTCTAGACTTTCCTCCTTCAAAATCACAGAATTTTGCTGAAGTTCCTCCTTCAAACTCAGAGAATTTTGTTGAAGTTTCTCCTTCAAACTATTCGAATTTTCCAGAAATTTATCTTTCAAGGATTTCGTGTTCTCGTCCAGTTTATTCATTATGGAACTCAAATCAATTCCAGAAACTTCGAATAAGAACGTTTCGGGGTCTTCTCCTTCTTCAATTAGTCCATCTGCAAGTCTTTTCTGGAGTACGGCCTTCTTTCCAGTTGTTTCTAACTCACGCTTCTCTAACTCTTGCTTTAATTCACTAACTTTAAGGTCAACTAGGTGAACTCTTCTCGAAAACATTTTGTCTTTACCGAGATATCAGTCTATTATTTATTTTAGACACAGTTTTCAGTTTATTGTCCCGCGACGCGCAAAACTGTCCACTTTGCACTCGAATGTTCAACGGGTCACTAACTGTCTATTAGGCGCGATAAACGTCTATCAGTTTTTAAATGGCGAACACTTTAACACTTATTTATTTTCGCCGTCAAATGGCTGCAGCCAATTTATTATCGAGAAAATATTTATGTATAATTTACATGTAATGCTACTTGGAAAATTGCGCAGTTTTTGGTGAAAAAAGAATTTCAGTCGGATGAATTATGAGTGACTTTCAGCGTGTTGAAAAATGAACATTATATTGAAAGTTGAGTTTCGGTACAAAATAATGCTCATAGGCGAAACAGTATAATTAGCGGTGGCAAACCTAAACGCCATGCGGTCCTTGTATTCGTCGTTTTCAAATTGCTCTAGCCAATTCATTATCGATAATAGATCTATACATAATCGATATGATATGTAGCTGGGAAAATTGCGCAGTTTTTGTGAAAAGAGAATTATAGTTGGGTGAATCATGAGTGACTTTCAGCGTGTTGAGACATCAACATTTTATTGAACATTTTATCTCAGCACAAAATAAAGCACATGTTCGGAAAATGCTTTTTTTTTCTTTAGACATTTTTGGAGACTCATTCCAAAGTACGTGAATAGGCCTTTCTAACAGTGGAAGAATTTTTCAAATAACTCTATTATACTAGAAGTTATAGCGCCTTCTTTTAATTAATTTTTGGAATATCCCAATTTTTTTCGTTTTTTCCATGTATTTTTTGTCACGATCAAGCTGGCGTGTCGTACATTTCCATTTCATATGTGGAAAGACATAAGGAATCGACCTGCATAGATCCCATTTTGATATAACGCAAAAATGGGTCAGACTTTAAAACAGGCGATTTGGCGCCGTTCCCACCGGACTATAAACGTTTCTCCTCGATTCGCACAGTCCCCACCACTCGATCGCTTACGCGTTTTATCGAAAAATCAGAATAGACATTTTGTTACTACTCACGTCTACTTTCCAAATCTATGTTTTAAATTTCAATCGGACGACCTCAAACGCATCCAGCTCTCCGCGAAAATATTTCCAAAAAAAAAAATCAAATGAGGATTGTGCGAAAAGTATCAATCCGACTGAATCCAGGTTTTGTACACATAAGGCGCACGTCAATAGCTACTATCCTTTTGCACCGTTAACACTGCTTCAATAGTTTCCATTTTACAATAAAAAAACTAAAAACAAACGCGATTTTTTGTTGTTTATTGTTTATAACAAATTAAAAAATGACATTTTCGTGTTGAAGATATAGTGGGAATAAACTACGGACTGTCCTGCACGGTATGGCACAGGCAGCTTCCAGGTAGTATTTTTGTCAAGGACAATATCTCTATTGCTTGGCCTAATAGTAATTACATATTCAATGTATGAAGTTTATGATGCATGGCATCATACGTAAGAAGGTAAGGGCTACATCTTCCCTAGCTCGTATAAGTCATTCGAAGACTTCTGAGGGTTGTGCTCGTAAGGTTGCAGCCGTTTGACGGAAATAACAACGATAACAAAGTAGTGTCAAAAATATATTTTTACATATATTGATTTGATACATAATAAACAATTGTCACAGTAATTAAATGAATATTCCATCAATAATGAGCTATCAGTCAGAAAACAATGATTCATTGAATCATTGATAATCTCCCAACTCTTGGGCAGAGCATTCTTCTGAACTAGCCTAGGTGTGAGCACAAAATAACCGTGCAAGTTCCAAAGTATTGCAGCATCGTGACTATCTGTAAAGAAAAATTCAATCTTTATACTTGTTCATTCCTTTCAATCATGTTAGTAACATTCGAATTATCATAGGTATACAGTTCAAATTTGAAGTGATTCATGAGTTGAAAAAATTCTTTTGATAAGAATCGTTACAGACCCCAACTGTGAGTTTGTTTTTCAGATGAATTGTTTTTTCTTTTCTGAGTTCAATATTTTATTCGCCTTTTTATGTACTGTCGCTACTTGATGCTCTTCTTCACTTAACTATTGATTTTTTAAATTTCTTTTCCTAAAAATTGACGTTGATACGACTTTTTTTATCCAGTGATATATGATTTCTAAATAAATTGTATTTGATAATTTGTACTCAGTTTTCTGGATATCTTCAGCTCTAAACTTCTGATATGTATTTCGCGCCTTTTTCTTCAACGGTAGAAACTTTCTTTTCTTTGGAAGTAGCATACGCGATGTCCACAATCTATACTCATTTTCGAAGATTAGGTACATTGAAATCTGAGAAATAAATTCCACAGATATATATTAAAACCAAATATAATAATAATAATAGTCCTTTCAGAAGAGGCTGACATCTGGCAGATCAACTCTGCCGTGTATGACGCCGCTCAGGCCCTGCCCCAAACGGAAAGAAGAAATACCAACCCTCTGATTGGGAGGCATGAGCGACGCATTCACAAGATGGAAGCTAAGATCAGGTCAGCGAGACAACACGCGTCTCGTATCCAGTGTGTGGCGGACTACGTGGCGGCCAATAGGCCCTTCACTCCCGCAGTGCGGCGAATTGCCGCAAATTTAAGACGATCTCACCACACACTAAATCAAGGCGTGCGGTTAACCATCAAACAGCACTGTCTTGATAGGATACGAATGCTGGTGGCTGCAAAAAAGTCACTAGTGAGGCGGGCGAGAAGCATCGCGGAAAACATGAAGTTCCGCGATAAACCTTCTCGCCTATTCCAAGAGCCTCCACGTGTTGTGGAAAACCCGCTGGCGGCTGATCTGGTAGAAACCTTCTGGAAGGGTATTTACGAATTTCCGCAACCACTCAACGTAGATACTCCAGCCCTAGCGCAGTTCGAAGCTTTCTGCAGGAGGCATCGTCAGCCTGAGCTTAATGAACTGCGCAATCCGATAACCCCGGAAAAAGTTCGACAGGCCCTCAAAGGCTCGAAGAATTTTGCTGCTCCAGGTCCTGATGGCCTGAATAACTATTGGTGGAAAAAATTACCAAGTACCCACCACCATCTAGCAAGAGTTTTCAACTCGTGGCTAGATGGGGAGCAGCAGATTCCGGATTGGTTTGTCGAGGGGCGAACCGTGCTAATCCCCAAAAACGGAGATTTGTCTGATCCGAAGAACTACAGACCGATAACATGCTTGAACGCATGTTATAAGATGTTTACACGCATCTTGTACATGCGAATACTCTCCGCAGTTGAGCCGGTGTATGAACGGATATATGAGCAAAGAGGGTCAAAAAAGGGGGTCGCTGGCTGCAAGGAGAACCTGCTGATCGACAGATGCATCACGCAGGACTCCGTGCAGTATAAGCGTAACCTTTCAATGGCCTGGATCGATTATCGCAAGGCATTTGATATAACATCGCATGAACTCATCATGCATTTGCTCAGATGCCTTGCGGTACCCGATCAAATAGTGAGATGCATTGAACAGCTGATGCCGCTATGGAGGACTCGATTTACCATAACATCTGGTCAAGTCAGAGTCCAAACAGAGCAGGTTATCTTTAGAAGGGGCGTGTTTCAGGGAGACTCCCTCAGCCCTCTTCTCTTCTGCATCTCACTACTGCCATTGTCCGTTGCACTACGGAAAACCCGCGGATACAACTGCGGCACCCCCAGCAACCGGAGGCATAAGGTCAACCATCTGTTTTACATTGATGACCTTAAACTTTATGCCTCCGGAGAAAAGGAGATTTACCAGTCCTTAAGGGTGGTGCAAGAGTACACGCATGCTATCGTAATGGAGTTTGGGATAGACATATGTGACACGGTTCATCTCAAAAGAGGACGATGCGAGGAATACGGAGAGGACGTTCAGCTCATAGACGGAAGCATCCTACATCATCTGGATGCCGGAGAGACGTATACCTACTTAGGGGTGGAACAACGCCACACCCAAGAGGTAGCTACTGTCAAAAGCTCTCTCCGCGGCAAGTATCAGCACAAACTCCGACAGATCTGATCTTCAGAACTGTCTGGGAAGAACAAAGTTGCTGCAACTAATATGCTTGCTGTTCCGATTCTACTTTACTCCTTTGGAGTAATGAAATGGACTCAGGAAGAGCTGCGACAACTCGACGTAAAAACTCGCAAAATGATGCATCTTCATAGAAGCTTGCATCCTAAATCGTCTGTTCCACGGTTATACTTCCTCAGACAACGGGGAGGCCGTGGACTTTTGAGTTTGGAGTGTCTACATAACAGAATGGTACTGGATGGAGCCTGTAAAGTCATCAGGAGTTCAGATCCCCTTCTCTGCTTGGTATGTGATCATGAAAAAGCAGGGATTGGAGCAGCAACCCGTGCAGCCGATGAACTCGGTCTCGTAGTCGACACTGAACGGACAAACCCAAACTCTATCACCGAGTTGGAACCCGTTCAGCAAAAAGCCCACGTAAAAGCTGCGGAGTGTGAGAGGCTCCTGCAGCTACATAAGGATAAGCCGATGCATGGGGTCTTCTTCAAGAACATTGAAGACCTAGGCTTATCCAGAGACCTGACCTTCTCGTTTCTCAGGTCAAGTGGGCTGAAGTCGGAGACCGAGGGATTCATAATGGCCTGCCAGGATGGTGTCTTCAACACTCTCATCAACCGCAGTCGCGTGATGGGTATAGAGGTCCCTGACACTAGATGCAGAGCGTGTCGTGGGGCAGCTGAGACCATAGTGCATTTGCTGTCGGCTTGTCCAGCTTATGCGGTCTCAGCCTATATCCACAGACATAACGCGGCCCTACGAGTGTTGTACTACCATTTACGACACTCGTACTGTGTAGACGAGACACCGGTGTTGCCTTATGCTCCGGGGGATATTGAGTCCGTGGTAGAGAATGAGAAGTGCCGAATCTATTGGATTTATTCATTTCCCACCCTCAGGCAAATACAAGCCAATGAGCCTGATGTAGTACTCCTCGACCATCAAAGTAGGACAATTTTCGTCATTGAGTTTTCAGCTCCTGGCGAATCGAACATCGTCCGAAAAGAGGAGGAAAAACGGACTAAATATCGAGATCTTCTCTTTGAACTCCGCAGGCTTTACCCAAACCATTCTGTCAAGATGGTGGTTCTGATAATAGGGGTCCTTGGTGGAATGATGGACACACTGCTCTCAAACTTAAAAATCATACCGGCTTGCCGTGACTTGGCAGAAATCCTAGCCGGGCGAATGCAGAAGGCCGTAATTCTTGGTTCACTCCGCCTACTCAGGGCACATGATTCTCGGACCCAGTAATCACTTACCCCATGGACGTGGGGAGTGTTTACTGGGGTTAATGACACACCAGCGCGCCCTCCGGAAGTGTCGGGGCTCCGGAGACAGGGCCTGACGAGGTAATTCCTAACGGATTACAAAAAAAAAAATAATAATAAAAAGCAGGGATGGTCAACCATCATCAAAGGCCTTGGTGAGTTGCGAAACCACTTTCCTGAGCTACCGGTGCAAAACCGGACCGGCAGCCATGGCGCACCCTGGAGGGAATGCTCATTCCCTCTGATGTCGGCCGTGGGTATACTGGGTTAACCCCCCGGTATACCTCACTACTCAGTTCACGATGGACGAGAAAGAGGCCCCCACAACCGACCCCTTCGAATTAGGGGTCATAGGCAAGGTGGTGGGGCCCAGAACGATGGATTGCCACTATATTACGACCGCAATGAAAACGGACGCTTTGAGTGGACGGATGAACTAAGGGACAGTCTTCTGCATTGCTATGAGAGCAGTGAGCCCGCCCGAAGAGGATACATGGCGAGAATGCATGCTTTGTGGTGTGAAATACACCCAGAGCATGCTGTCTTTTCCGCACAAAACCTAAGGGATTATGTATCCCACCTTTGGGTTCGAGGCTATGTTAGAGCCCCTCTTCAGCCGGTTAACGCAGTGGCAGAAGTGGCAGATATGCCACGCGTCGATCTGGCTGTAGAGGAGGCCCGCATCATACCACCAACGGAAGGTATCAGAACCCGCAGGGCGCTGCATAACACCAAGCCCCTGAAGCCACAACAACTGGCTCGGGTGGATGCGGAGATTCACGATGTCCTTTCAGAAGAGGCTGACATCTGGCAGATCAACTCTGCCGTGTACGACGCCGCTCAGGCCCTGTCCCAAACGGAGAGAAGGGATACCAACCCTCTGATTGAGAGGCATGAGCGACGCATTCACAAGATGGAAGCTAAGATCAGGTCAGCGAGACAACACGCGTCTCGTATCCAGTATGTGGCGGACTACGTGGCGGCCAATAGGCCCTTCACTCCCGCAGTGCGGCGAATTGCCGCAAATTTAAGACCATCTCACCACACACTAAATCAAGGCGTGCGGTTAACCATCAAACAGCACTGTCTTGATAGGATACGAATGCTGGTGGCTGCAAAAAAGTCACTAGTGCGGCGGGCGAGAAGCATCGCGGAAAACATGATGTTCCGCGATAAACCTTTTCGCATATTCCAAGAGCCTCCACGTGTTGTGGAAAACCCGCTGGCGGCTGATCTGGTAGAAACCTTCTGGAAGGGTATTTACGAATTTCCGCAACCACTCAACGTAGATACTCCAGCCCTAGCGCAGTTCGAAGCTTTCTGCAGGAGGCTTCGTCAGCCTGAGCTCAATGAACTGCGCAATCTGATATCCCCGGAAGTTCGACGGGCCCTCAAAGTCTCGAAGAATTTTGCTGCTCCAGGTCCTGATGGCCTGAATAACTATTGGTGGAAAAAATTACCAAGTACCCACCACCATCTAGCAAGAGTTTTCAACTCGTGGCTAGATGGGGGGCAGCAGATTCCGGATTGGTTTGTCGAGGGGCGAACCGTGCTAATCCCCAAAAACGGAGATTTGTCTGATCCGAAGAACTACAGACCGATAACATGCTTGACCGCATATTATAAGATGTTTACACGCATCTTGTTCATGCGAATACTCTCCGCAGTTGAGCCGGTGTATGAACGGATATATGAGCAAAGAGGGTCAAAAAAGGGGGTCGCAGGCTGCAAGGAGAACCTGCTGATCGACAGATGCATCACGCAGGACTCCGTGCAGTATAAGCTTAACCTTTCAATGGCCTGGATCGATTATCGCAAGGCATTTGATACAACATCGCATGAACTCATCATGCATTTGCTCAGATGCCTTGCGGTACCCGATCAAATAGTGAGATGCATTGAACAGCTGATGCCGCTATGGAGGACTCGATTTACCATAACATCTGGTCAAGTCAGAGTCCAAACAGAGCTGGTTATCTTCAGAAGGGGCGTGTTTCAGGGAGACTCCCTCAGCCCTCTTCTCTTCTGCATCTCACTACTGCCATTGTCCGTTGCACTACGGAAAACCCGCGGATACAACTGCGGCACCCCCAGCAACCGGAGGCATAAGGTCAACCATCTGTTTTACATGGATGACCTTAAACTTTATGCCTCCGGAGAAAAGGAGATTTACCAGTCCTTAAGGGTGGTGCAAGAGTACACGCATGCTATCGTAATGGAGTTTGGGATAGACATATGTGACACGGTTCATCTCAAAAGAGGACGATGCGAGGAATACGGAGAGGACGTTCAGCTCATAGACGGAAGCATCCTACATCATCTGGATGCCGGAGAGACGTATACCTACTTAGGGGTGGAACAACGCCACACCCAAGAGGTAGCTACTGTCAAAAGCTCTCTCCGCGGCAAGTATCAGCACAAACTCCGACAGATCTGATCTTCAGAACTGTCTGGGAAGAACAAAGTTGCTGCAACTAATATGCTTGCTGTTCCGATTCTACTTTACTCCTATGGAGTAATGAAATGGACTCAGGAAGAGCTGCGACAACTCGACGTAAAAACTCGCAAAATGATGCATCTTCATAGAAGCTTGCATCCTAAATCGTCTGTTCCACGGTTATACTTCCTCAGACAACGGGGAGGCCGTGGACTTTTGAGTTTGGAGTGTCTACATAACAGAATGGTACTGGATGGAGCCTGTAAAGTCATCAGGAGTTCAGATCCCCTTCTCTGCTTGGTATGTCATCATGAAAAAGCAGGGATTGGAGCAGCAACCCGTGCAGCCGATGAACTCGGTCTCGTAGTCGACACTGAACGGACAAACCCAAACTCTATCACCGAGTTGGAACCCGTTCAGCAAAAAGCCCACGTAAAAGCTGCGGAGTGTGAGAGGCTCCTGCAGCTACATAAGGATAAGCCGATGCATGGGGTCTTCTTCAAGAACATTGAAGACCTAGGCTTATCCAGAGACCTGACCTTCTCGTTTCTCAGGTCAAGTGGGCTGAAGTCGGAGACCGAGGGATTCATAATGGCCTGCCAGGATGGTGTCTTCAACACTCTCATCAACCGCAGTCGCGTGATGGGTATAGAGGTCCCTGACACTAGATGCAGAGTGTGTCGTGGGGCAGCTGAGACCATATTGCATTTTCTGTCAGCTTGTCCAGCTCATGCGGTCTCAGCCTATATCCACAGACATAACGCGGCCCTACGAGTGTTGTACTACCATCTACGACACTCGTACGGTGTAGACGAGACACCGGTGTTGCCTTATGCTCCGGGGGATATTGAGTCCGTGGTGGAGAATGAGAAGTGCCGAATCTATTGGAACTATTCCTTCCCCACCCTCAGGCAAATACAAGCCAATAAGCCTCGACCATCAAAGTAGGACGATTTTCGTCATTGAGTTTTCAGCTTCTGGCGAAACGAACATCGTCCGAAAAGAGGAGGAATAACGGACTAAATATCGAGATCTTCTCTTTGAACTCCGCAGGATTTACCCAAACCATTCTGTCAAGATGGTGGTTCTGATAATAGGGGTCCTTGGTGGAATGATGGACACACTGCTCTCAAACTTAAAAATCATACCGGCTTGCCGTGACTTGGCAGAAATCCTAGCCGAGCGAATGCAGAAGGCCGTAATTCTTGGTTCCCTCCGCCTACTCAGGGCACATGATTCTCGGACCCAGTAATCACTTACCCATGGACGTGGGGAGTGTTTACTGGGGTTAATTACACACCAGCGCGCCCTACGGAAGTGTCGGGGCTCCGGAGACAGGGCCTGACTGGGTAATTCCTAACGGAAAAAAAAAATAATAATAATAATAATAATAATAATAGGCTCTGATAATATAATATAATAATACTAATAATGATGGTTCTGATAATAGGGGTCCTTGGTGGAATGATGGACACACTGCTCTCAAACTTAAAAATCATACCGGCTTGCCGTGACTTGGCAGAAATCCTAGCCTGACTAAGTAATTCCTAACGGATGAAAATAATAATAATAATAATAATAATAATCTTTATTCAGCGAAATATACATTTTCCAGTTCAGTATGTCATTCAAGATTTGCTAAAAAGGCGAAGTTCATCTGTTGCTACGAAAGCACGAGATGGTCTACCACTTAACCTGCGTACATAGGTACCAAAATATAAAATAACAGAATATAAAGAAAGTATATAAAGATAACAAATAAAAATATAGTGAATTTTCTCACCCAAATAGAATTTTAAAGAAAAAGTATAAAGTACATAATTACCAGTTATAAACAATTGAACTATCAAAATGTATGATATTGAGTATAATAATAAAGCGAACGACAGAGTTCTAGATAAGGGAGGATTTCAGGAGTTCTATGTAATTCTTTCGAAATGTATTGAGGTTTTTATTTTTCAGATCATTCGGAATGGCATTGTAAATAGCGGATATAGTATAGGAAAAACTGCGTTCATATAAAGATGTTCTGTGAATTGGAGGTGTTATAGTACCTTTCGATCTGATATTCAGGATATGTACATCAGTTCGAAATATGATTTTTCTGTGAAGGTATGACGGGGTTTTTGTTTGAATTATTTTATGGTAAAGAGTGGCGCAATGTAGTTTTCTACGAAATTTCATATTCAACCACCCAGCTTCTTGGAGTTTATGGCTGATTGGTTGACGTCTGCGAACACCATAAATAAAACGGAGGCAATAATTCTGAATTTTTTGGACTCTTTGTGCATTTGCAGCAGTGATACAGGGACCAAAAACAGTATCACAATGCGTGAATGTGGACAAAACTAAGGAATCACACAGCATTTTTTTTAAATTCACATTTAGCGATGCACGAGAGCTATACAAAATTTTCAATTTCCAAAAATTACTCTTCCGAATACATTCTGAAATATGTTTGTCAAATCGTAACGAATGATCCATCCAAAGGCCTAAGTTTCGAACAACTTCGCAGAACTGAACAGGAATATCATTTATCTTAATGGATATTATTTGCGAATAAAGCGATTTATCAGTGGGTTTACCGAATACGATGGCATTACATTTTTTGGGATTCAAAGAAAGACAGTGATCTTTAGATATTTTGTAAATTCTGTCAAGGTCATCGTTGATTTTCAGACAGCTATTTACAATATCAGAAGAAGGGATAGAATACATTACCTAGGTGTCATCAGCGTACATTTGTATATAGCAATCGGAAACACAGTTTCTGAAAAATCCAGTGTAAATAGTGTATAGTATAGGTCCCAAAATGGATCCCTGCGGCACGCCACATGTCAGATCTTTAATGTTCGAAAGTCTGTTATTTAGAAAAACTCTTTGTTTCCTACCATCTAAATAGTTATCAAAAAAAGCAACGGATTTATCAGAGAGTCCAATAAATCGCAAAATGTGTTTGAGAGCAGTATGATTTAGAGTATCGAAGGCTTTCGAAAAATCCAGAAGAACCAAAACGGTAATCATGCCGGAATCTGTTGCTCGAAATATACGATCGGTAACATTCAGGAGTGCCGTTGCGCAACTGTGTCCCTTCATGAATCCAGATTGGGTAGGCGGAACTATATCATTATTATTCAGATACTCCACTAATTGAGTTTTTATACCACTTTTTAGTATTTTCGAAATGACGGGTAGGATACTAATTGGCCTTAAATCCTTGAAGTCAAGGACCACATCGGACTTGGGTAGGGGTATTACATGAGCTAATTTACATTGACTGGGGTAAACTGAGTGCTCGATACAAAAGTTTACAATTAGCATAATGTATTCGATGCTAAACGGACAACACAATATAATAAAATCTATATTCAGTCCATCAGCCCCAACAACTCGTGTTTTTATTTTTGATAAACTATTGTAAATATCATTATAGTTAATTTTCTCAAAGTCTAAACAATTCGTGAGATCATCTCGACGTCCTTCATAGTACTCTGCAAAATTTAAATTCTGAGAGGCGCTTGGAATTAAACTTAGGAAGAAGTCATTGATGTCATCAACTCCTGACAGATAAATATTTAGTTTTTTCAGAGTACTCCAGGCATTATTATTAATTTTAGCAATATTGAAATTCAAGTATGCATATTTTTTCCTTCCTATCGATTTGTTTGTGAAATTACGTAATTGTTTATATTCTTTGAAGTCCTGATTGATTTTGGTTCTCCTGAATTTTCTAAATTTCCTATCCCTTTCCCTAAGTAAGATCTTTATATTTCCAGTAATCCATGGTTTAGATTTCTTTTTTCTCATAATAGATGTTTTAAGAGGTGCATGCAAATTGAGCAAGTCATTGAGATTTTGATTGAGAAATGCTGTTTTTTCATCGATGGTACCAAGATCGTGAATATTGTGCCATGGTATTGATCGAAGATCAGAATAGAGCTGATTTTCATCGATACTTTTGAAGTCTCTATATTTGAATGATTCAATGGTATCGTTTTCGTGGTTTATATTCAAAGTTGCATAAACCAGTTCATGATCAGATATATGAGGAACATGTAGAGATCCGCAATTTACAGCTTGCAAATTTTCTGAAATAATGATAAGATCTAAGAGTGATGAGGTAGTAATTGTTATTCTTGTGGGGGAGTTAATCAGCTGTTTCAAACCAGTACTTGACAGCAATTCAGTAAAGCGAAGAACATGGGACTCATTGAATTTCAGCAGGTCCATATTAAAGTCGCCCATGCAGATAATTTCATCAAATTGGGGTGAAACTGATATTAAAGTATTTTCAAATTCATTCAAAAAAACATTAGAGTTAACTCGGGGTGGTTTATAAATACAACCTAAGGCAATGGTCGTATTTTTGAGTTTTACACTCACCCACAAATCTTCAATATTTTCATTTTTGGGCAATTCAGAGTATTTAAGTGTGCTTTTGAGATAGATCGCCAAGCCTCCTCCTCTAGTATCCACTCCTCTGTCACGTCGCACGATATTATAGCCAGGTATACAAATATCATTACTCCTACAATTAGTGTTCAACCAGGTTTCATTTAAAGTAATGACATCATACTCGTTAGAAGTGACATTGATCCTAATTTCGTGCTAATTTGAGCTGTTCACCAAGAAATTTCTTGTCTTTATAGTCGTCAGCTATATAATCATGCGATACAAACAGCCCCGAATTTTTCAGCTTGCTCGTGTTGTTTAGAATATTATTTTTCAAACTGAAATTCACCAGCTCCACAACGACAGGACGTGGATGCCCTTCAGAAGCCTTTCCTATTCTATATATATATATATATATATCTCGTATATCCCGTTCCCCACCAGAGCACAATAAAAGCTCTGAATTCAGTACAGATTAAGTCAAAGCAGGTATGGGAATGCCTTCAGAGCCTCAATGAACTGGCAAAACACAACAAGGTAACACTTGTGTGGGTGCCTGGACACAAAGGAATCGAAGGTAATGAAAAAGCAGACCAACTTACCAGACGAGCTTCTGAACTACCATTCACAGGCCCATAAACAGTGTTTGGCATCAGCAAAACCCGATGCGGAAACCTAATAAATGAGTGGAAGAAAACAAGACACCAAACATATTGGTACCAAATCGAAGGGCATCGACACAGCACAGCCATGGTGAGGCACTTAAGCCAAACACTGACGGCTGACATTCTCAACCTGAACAGACCTAAGATACGCATACTTACCGGCTTACTAACCGGACATTGCGCCCTTAGGAAACACCTGCACACCATGGGAATAAACAGAGAAACCGTGGAGTGCAGACTTTGTGGTGACGAGGAGGAAACAGCCTCTCACATCATCTTCGAATGCGACGCGCTGTACAACAAGCGCTACAGAATATTCGGACAGACCAACCTAGAAATAGGCATGAATCCGAAACACCTAGTGAATAGATTACTAAACCTGATAAAAGATACGGGTCTATTTAACTAGGAACTACTGACGACAGAATACAATAGACCCCAGTTGGTCTCAGTGTTGAGGGTCACCCTCACGGGTAAACCCTGCGTCTGGTTCGTCAGCCTCAAACCAACCAACCAACCGTTCCCCACAATAAATTTTCAACGTGTTGTTAATTACACTCAGTATGTTCACAAGTGTCTCCGATTCTTCACCATGCATACCATATACAATTAAATTATATTTCTTTTGCCGTCTCTCGATATTTTTGATCTGCTTCTGTAAATTTTCGTTTTCTTCCTGAAGTTCTTTATTTTGTACCCGCAATTCATTAAGTTGTAATGATATATCATCTTTGAGGGTTTTTATTTCATTTTTCAACTCTGAGTGGAATTGATCATTACGTCGAGAAGTTTCTTTCATCAAAGAGTATAGATCATTCAACGTCACCGAAGGTTCATTTTTTCCCAAGTTGCTCAAATACGTACGTTCCAAACGGTAGCAAAAATTTGTTCAGCTCCTGGGACAGCGATAGGCCAACTGACAACCATAAAATATATTTTAAATTGTATCGATATTGGATATATCGATATCGATCGCAGGACGAAGGAGGGTACACAGTATGCGTGCGCCGATCAATTCTACGGGATTTGCGAATGTAAGCCTAATTACTCACACTGCTCACTGTTATTGAAAGTGTTCTTAACCAAAAGACACAAATTTTTCAACGTTTCTTCAGGAACTACAGTCACCTCACAGATCCGGTTACATCAACAGACACCTGGGCAAATTTTTATAATAAAATTCGAACTAGAACCACCGAAAAAATCACTTGGAAATGGACTAACTGATTTCATGTGTTCTACTTTCACATATCAATGCAAACCCCTATCAATGCAAACCCGCAAGCCTGCAAATAATATAATTAAAATAATAACATTAAAATGGTAAAACAAAAATAAATAAATAAAAGTGGAAATCAGCTCTGCTCACAGAAGAGAACATATGCGCCCCTTCGCTCAAAAGTGTTTTTGTTATGGTAGATGGTGACACCAGAGAATCGTTGTACTCTTGCCAAGTATCTGCGTATGGGTGTCTGCAGCAACCCGTATAGTGTCCTCTATATGTTGTTCCACTATGATTAGATGATGCATCTAGATTGTAGCGACAAGGTGCTGCGATTTCCGTTGCGTAGTTGCTCATATCCAATACTAAAGGTATACTACCAAACCTTTTTGTCTGAGAGAAACATATCAAATGGATCACCATAGTTATTGGAAATTTATGAATTGATATAGTTTTCGTGCGAGTGAAATATTAATCAACAAAAAATTTTGTACCAATCTGAATCCATCCACTTCTTGAAAATGTTTGGTATATTTTCAAATCTCTCAGTATGTACTGACGGCGCGTTCTATGCATTGTCAAATTGTTCAGCTCATGTTATTAATTTTATCACTTGTGCAAGTCTCTGCATCATTTCTGTAACAGAAAGTTAATATTATCAGTGTGCATATCAGTCATTATAATATCTAAATGATGAATCTATACTCATTTTCGAAGACTTAGTACATTGAAATCTGAGAAATAAATGAAACGTAGAGCGAATGAAATATTAATTAACCAATCTGAATACATCCACTTCTTGAAAATGTTTGGTATATTTTCAAATCTCTCAGTATGGCGCGTTCTATGCATTGCCAAATTGTTCACCTCTTATATTATTGATTTTACGACTTGTGCAAGTCTGCATCTATTTCTGTAACAGAAAGTTAATATTATCAGTGGTACATCAGTCATTATAATATCTAAATGATGAATATATTTGGAGTAAGTATATGTTGCCAGATATATTTGAATTTTAAATTCATGTAAATTTCGGGTTTATAACTAAATAGGCAATCGAAAGAGGACCCTGCAACAAGAAAAAAGTTTGGATAAACATAATGAGTAGTTGTTGCATCAGGCTAGATTTACTACGAAACGACACTATATATTATGTAAAAGGTTATGAAGAGAGTATATTATATTAAATGAGCATAAGGATAACATATCCACATCGGAAACATACCAATATCTTTTAATGTGTTTGGTCACAACAATGTTGAAGGCAATTTTCATAATGACCTTTTTGTTGTATAGCTTGCCCCTCAAAGATATTCAATAGAATTCTCAGAAAAATGTGAAACTAATGAAATGAAAATGTAACGAAAGCTCAAGTTGTCTCACTAACTTTTCATTTCGAAATTTTTTCATGATTTCTATTTCTAAACGGAAACGGTTCGTAAAGACATTTGAAGAGAATTCTTTTCAGACATTTGGACAATTGAATGATCCAATATCGGCCTCTGCTTCTTTACAATTTTCACACACTCTCCACTTGCTACACAAATTAGTTCTAATCACATATTTCTGCATATGAAGATAAACACTGATCGAGTGATCCTGTTTCATCCGTAACCTAGCCCTGCACTGAGGAAAATTTTTATTAACCGTAGCTAGAAATCCAATAACCCTAGCAAGAAACTCTAATAGTAGCATAGCGGACACGCGAGCTATCACCTTTGGTTATAAAGTCGACTTTGCTGATTATAACTCACTTGGGATTAATAGAAATTGTCGAATAACGTTTCGAACTTTGCTACCGCTATGGAGTTTATTTACCTATGGCTAGTAGACAATGTTTTTGTAGGTAAACTTTGCTATCGCCAGCGAGTGCACCTACTTATGACTAAAAGGTATGCTGTAGTTGTAGAAATCTGACTTTGCTACCGCTGGTGTGTGCAATTACCCTTAGGGCATTATTCATGTTGTAGGTATACTATATACACATAAATCTATTTCTGTAATTGTATAGTTTTCAATGAGAAATTATTGCAAAAAGTCGGTCGGAATGTGTTCTAACAATGACAAACAAGAAAGAAGTTTCGAAATGAAACATGTAAGACAATGGGTCAGGTGAACAAATTTCAGCAGAAGCTCTTACAATTGAGTCATATTCCGCATACTTCATTAACACGAATATGTATGTCTCGAAAAAACTTGAGTAATTGCATTTGATTATATTCATTCACTTCACCCATTATCACATAATTCCTATATGTTGCTTGTTTACAAGGATCACTAATCGGCACTATGGCTGGACTAGAACAGCCAGTAACACTAAAACATCTGTTCTTCGTTTTCTCATTTCTAAACGTAACAACATTCAAATGTTCGTTGCGTTCGTGGAGGGGGTAATTTCCGCCAGAATTTCAGCACAACATCGAATAACCACAGCATGGAACAAAGTAGTAAGTAGGTTCTTCGAGTAATATTTTAGTGGCAGGTTGACAACTTTATTACCGTAAGTGGATGAACTTCTATGCGATGATCCACTTATCGTAAGCGAAAACCTTACGGCCATAGGCATGTAATTCATTAGTGATTATTCACCTGCGAAATTATGATTTTCTGATTGAAAAACTTACTGTCCTAGACTGACTGCCTAATAGCAACGGCCTTATACCTGTGGCAGAAAAACCACCTTCGGCAAAATCGTTTTTGCTGCCATAGAATTTGAATGTGCTACTTCTATTCTATAATTTATAATAGTGATAGTATTTCTTATTACAGTAGCAAGAAATATCCCAGCAATGACTTTAATAACAGAATTTTCCTCAGTGTGCATCTATGAAATAGTTGCCGGACTTTTCGAAGAACTGGTTCATTGCCTCGACGAATCGATCATTGAAACAACGGAAGAAAGTATGGGTATATGACGATATTATTGATACGATCACTTTTTACATCAACTCATGTATCCATACATTATACCAACAAACTGATTTTTTTAAGTTAATTGTAAGATGTTTTCAGTTATTGGCGTAACGTTATTGTTGATCAACAACTCTTGAAATTTCTTTGATGAACAGAACAACTTTTTTAATCAGTTACATGGACATTTTATGCATATAATGTCTACTATGTAAGTTTTATTCCAAGGTTATGCGGACGACATATTAGTCGTTGTGCAGGGGCAGATTTTCAAAATGCGTTTTGTCCAAATTGCAAATTTTTAGAAAATGAGAAAGTTCACAATGAAGAATCGAATACGTTTCGGTGAGATTTAAGAAACCGAAAAAATTGCAAATACTCTGTTCTTAAATATTGCCTTGTTGCCAAAAATCTCCTTTTATAGCGAATCCAAGAATTTGAAATAAATGCGTCCATAATTGTCAAAACTCATTTTGGATGTCTGCTCCTCCAATAACCTCTGAGCTAATGCAAAATGCACTGAGGATTGTAGAGGAATACTGAAAAAAAAAGGACTGAGGGCAAAACCCCAGCAAAACCACCCTCATTTCCTGCACACGCTAAAGAATTACGGAAGGCATGAAACTATCCAAATTCTTTGGCAAAATACTAATCATGTCAAATACTTAGGACTGTTTCTGGTAAAGAAACTAACCTGGAACATGCATCAGCCACATTTAATCAACAAAAGCAAATCATCATTCATGATGTGCAGAAGAGTTTTGGAAAAACAACTGAAACCGAAAGTCATGAACTGGCTATACACCGCAATCATAAGTCCCATAATCATATACGGTTCGCTGCTGTGGTGGCCCAAAATGAAACAAAGACAGGCAAAACTTAACCTCGGTAAACATCATGTGTACGAGCGCTATAAACAGCTATGGAAATTATCCTAAACCTTCCTCCATTCGACATCAAATTCATGGGAAAGGCGAGGATGAGTGTATTCAGACTCATACAAACAGGTTATCAAATATCCTAATCACAAACTGGGCACACCAAAATCATTCATGAAGTCAACATGACCGAACTGGAAATGATATGAGACAAAAAACCATTCAGAACACAGCTCAAGTGGAACCAGTGTTTGGAATTAGCGAAACCCAATGCGGAAACCTAGGGTATGGTCCGTATATATACTTTGTCACCAGAGCAACCATATTTTTTCCTTGGTAGATCGGTAACCGCTTGTCATTTGTCGATTTGACTCATTTTTTTTGATTAAATGTTGAAATTTTCAATAGAAAAATTTAAAATTTATTTAAAATTTTTTTATGAATGTGAAATTATTGGAGGTAGCGGTAGTAGATTTTCTTAAGAGCTATGACCTTGAATATATCTCTCACTCACACTCACTGCCGAAACGTAAATTTGTCCTCAGCGACGGTATGAGTCATAGCTTTTAAGAAATTCCACTACCTCTAGTTGTTTTCTGACGAAAGGCCAAAATGTATAACAACTTTATTTCAGAATACTCATAATGTTGACCGAAGACAAATGACATGGGGTCCGTATATGTGTAGCCGGTTGCCTGAAAACTTATTAACCGTTGGTTACCACGCTGAACATTTCGGCGATATACGGACCATACCCCTATAAATGAGTGGGAGAAAACAAAACACCAAACATATTGGGACCAAATCGAAGGGCATCGACACAGCGCAGCCATAGTGAGGTATTAAGCCAAACATTGACTGCCGACACTCTCATCCCAAACAGATCTAAGATACACATAATTACCGGCTTACTCACCGGACATTACGGCCTTAGGAAACACTTGCACACTATTGGCATAAACAGAGAACTTTGAGTTGAAGAGGAGGAAACAGCCACTCACATCATCTTCGAATGCGACGCGTTACAGAATATTCGGACAGACTAACCTAGAAATATTAAACCTGGTAAAAGATACAGGCATATTCAACTAGGAACCACTGACGACAGAATAATACAATAGACCCCAGCAGGTCTCAGTGTTAAGGGACACCCTCACGGGTGAACCCTGCATTCAAACCAACCTACCAACTAACCATGTATGTTTTGAATAATTTGAGAGATATTCAGTTTCATCAAATTGGATCTGTATGGACAGCCTCACCGCCACCGCTGCCAGCCGATAGGTCTCTTCTGAAAATGTTGTAACCCTGAAGAGAAACAACATTGTTGGTTATTATTTCAAACTCATTCAGTACCAGGTCGTGGACCTGATATTCAGGTGAGCTAATTTACCTCATTGTACCTAGAGGACTAGTGGTGTTACCAAGAATTGTGATTTCGTTGAATTGCTATGGATATAAAATTGCAAGCACTCGAGCTATTACCACGAGCTGGAACAGTTTTTTCAAAAAGTCTTGTTGTCGTTGGTGTAAAATGAAATAAAAATGGCATTTTATTGGTAGATATATGAGGAAAATTGTTTACTGTAGTGCTTCGGGAATCATGATTCGGGAATCATGATTCTCGAAACAAACGGACTTGACTTGGACAGATGAATAAACGAGTCAAATAATTTCGCGACAGATTTGTCGACTTGACAAAATAATTAACAGGGTTTGAATCATTTTCCGGCGCAAATTCAAATGAATTGTTTATTTCAAGTCATCTGAGAGATACCGTTTTAAGGATCACACATTGGTGTGGACGTAGCGAACACGTAAAACACTACCCACAATTTCTCAAACCGTTGTATATGATTGCAATTTGCTCTACTCGTGCATGGGGACATAATGAGTCCAATTGAAATGGACCAAATGCGCAAATTTGCAATCATGGAGTGGCTGAAACTGCGAAATCAGTGAGCCAAAGTTTTAAAGGATCGGATCAAAAGACCCGACGCTGTGGTTTTAAACTAAGCATGTGATCGCGTCGGTTCAATTTAAATTTACTAACTTTTGGTCTTTTATTGAATTACACAACCGGCAGAATAGAGAGGGACTGAGAAGCAAAAGGAGGCTATATAATGCACAGAATCAATGACTCCAAATCTGATTTATTTGTTTGATATTTGACTTACCGCTTTCTTTCATTTCGAAATCGATTTGCCTTTATGTGACGAACTCATTTTACAGTTGAAAAAATATAATATCTATCTGTAGGTATGCCGAGTAGGCCAAAATAACACAATTCCTTCACATCAGTACGCTATGCACTCTTATGATATAGCAATTGTATATAAATCTCGTACTCATCAGGATCCATATACCGAATTCCCATACATAGTTCGCTTTCAAATACACGGAAAGAAATGTATAGTAAATAGTATTAAAAATATAATATTCATTACAATATAATATCATTCCATATAGGACGATTACCTATTATAATAAAACTTTAAAGTAATTTTATAATGAAATTTCAGAATATTTTCTTTTAGAAATAAGTTCTTTTCATTGTAAACTATATATATTATAAATCTTTGATGAGTCTCACAATAAGTCTTTTATTAAACTTATTATATGGACTCAAAAAAATGTAATATTTTTTATATTAAATGATATGAGACTTTTTTTATAGTAAGTGTTATAATATTACATAGTAAATGTTATTATACTTTTATAATGAATTTCATCACAACGTATAATAATATTATGGGCCAATATACACTGCCCTGCAAAATAACCGACCAATGAGAATTTGCTCGAATTTCAATTTGATTCTGCTTTTTTTCAATATGACAACAAAAAAATAAAGACCATCAATATCGGACGAGTGACTGGGAGAAAACCAACTTTGAAATCAGGGCAAATTTTCGGTAGTAGTTTTTTGCAGAGCAGTTCTGAATAAATAAAACAGGTTTTTAAACATTTCAAAATAACTTATTGTACAAACTGAAAATATATTCGTACTCGAATGTAAAATTTATTAACTTAGTAGGAACCTACTATTAAAAAAAGAGTAATTTTGAAACATTAGTTTACCTATGTGTAGTGATTTGGAAACGCTGAATGAAAAATATGTAACAATGTCTGTTAAACGCACAGAGGTACCTAATCAATTTATGTCAAATAAGGTGCATCCACATTTGAGTGTTCAGAACCGAGTAAACTAATCGTGAATTCATAATTGTGGAAAATTTTATCTATGAGGTAAAATTCGGTTTCTCGTGGTCAGATGTTGGTGCACTGTGATATACAGGGTGTTCCTAAACTAAACGTCATTCTTTGGAAAGTTGATAGACCAGCTTGTGACTAACCAGATTATCAAAATATGACCTTGGTAAAATATTGGTAGTTCTGGAGATATTGGCACTTTTCTGATTCTAGTGAAAATCTAGTGCCGCAGTTACGAAATTTCATATTTTAAGATCAATTCCTCAATGATTCCTCAGACTGTCCATACTCAGATACCGAAGTCAATAAGTCTAGATCGACAGTGAGTAAGTTTGTTGGTGACGCTACTCTGATTAGTTCACCTAGCTGAAAATTACTTTATTTGAATAAGGTCAATTCTAAATGATGTTCTCTACATTACCTTTCTTATGTATATGTTGTACTTTTCCCAAAATTTGATGCGTTTTCTCATGCTTGGAATATCTTCTTTTATTGATTCAGGATACTGCGCTGATTTGTTGAAGTCAATATCGTGCGCTGAAACAATTATTATTTGGTGAACATACTACAACCATAACCAACCATTCTTGAAACATAGTACATGCATACTTCATACACAGACATCACAGCTGTGGTGTAGACTCGACCATGCGTATTATTATTAGGAATAGAGGTTATGTTATACTCTGACACTTACATTCAAATGCTTCCTGGAGTGTGGAAAGCCCAAAACTTTTCAGTATTTCCTTTACTTCCATTGACAAATGGGACAAGAATATAACACAAAACACGATTTATCGTTGATTGATTATCAATCGAATCCGATTATAAGGAAAACATCGTCAAAGCAATAAAAAGAACCCGATTTCTACGTGTACTCTTTCAACACAAAACAGCGACTGAACTGAAGCCTGCTACTGTGAGCGTCAAGAAAATTTTGGGTATGTAAACAGAATAACCAAGGGTAGTAAAATGTATTAAATGAGATAATTACCTATATACTATGGCGTTGATAGAAATGAATCTTCTATCATTTGAATATTTCAAACTTCAGTACCATGGCATTATAAACTATCGTTTTACTTTAAATAGTTATGTACTTTAAAGAAAACATATCATAAACCGATCAGTTTATTATATTTTATTAACAAAACTACTCCCAACTTTTGGAGGTAATCATTCTTACTATTATTGTAATATTAATTCTGTATTACCTTTTTGACCTATATGAGAAAATTATAATGACTGACATTATATGAGTATGATAAATCGAATAAAAATTGTCATACACGGTATTATAAATTTTTTACTATACAATATAATAGAGTTATTTTTTTCCGTGTAGCCTTGTGCAAAAACTTTTGTATTAATAATTTTACAAGAAACACCATCATAAAAAAAACTTCGAAATATGTACCCTTGTAAATCTTTTTACCGTACATTTTCCTTAAAATTTTATTGGTGATAAAAATCGATTCTCGGATTCGAAACGTATCCTTGAAGATTGTGTGACATTATTAATTTCCTACAGACATGCTTCAATATATACATTTTTTAATAATGAAAAATGTATTAAATTATGAATTGAAATTCTGGTAAGAATTGAATTATAATGTAATAATATTTAAAAATGTCTTATGAAGCGTAAGTACTATACAATCATTCAATTACTTGAATGATCTTGAATGAAATCGTTCAAAAACTGCCCGATATGCCCAAGCTTAGGTGGGGGGAGGAAGTTCACATGAAAATTTTTATTAACCCTAGCTAGAAATCAAATAACCCTAGCAAGAAACTCTAATAGCATAGGGGACAAGCGAGCTATCACCTGTGGTTATAAAGTCGACTTTGCTGATTATAAATCACTTGGGATAAATAGAAATTGTCGAATAACTTACTTTCTCGAACTTTGCTACTGCTATGGAATGCATTTACCTATGGCTAGTAGACAATGTTTTTGTAGTAGCTGGTAAGCTTTGCTACCGCCAGCGAGTGCACCTACTTATGACTATAAGAGGTATTGCTGTATAGTTGTAGGAATCTGACTTTGCTACCGCTGGTGTGTGCAATTACCCTTAGGGCAGTATTCATGTTGTTGGTATGCTATGGTAAAACATATATCTGTTTCTGTAACTGAATAGTTTTCAATGAAAAATTATTGCTAAAAGTCTGTTGGAATGTGTTCTTACAGTGACAAACAAGAAATAAGTTTCGAAATGAAACATGCAAGACAATGGGTCAGGTGAATAAATTTCAGCAGAAGCTCTTACTGTTGATCAATATTCCGCATACTTCATTAACACGAACATGTATGTCTCGAAAAAACTTGAGTGATAGCATTTGAATATATTCATTCACTTCACCCATTATCACATAATTCTTATATTGCTTGTAGCACTATTCGGCACTATGGCTGGTAACACCGAAACAACAGTAACAGTTCTTCGTTTTCTCATTTTTAAACGTAACAACCTTCAAATATTCATTGCATTCGTGGAAGGGGTAATTTCCGTCAGAATTTCAGCAAAACATCGAATAACCATAGCATGGAACAAAGTAGTCGTAAGTAGGTTCTTCGAGTAATATTTCAGTGGCAGGTTGACAACTGTATTACCGTAAGTGGATGAACTTCTATGCGATGATCCACTTATCGTAAGCGAAAACCTTACGGCCATAGGCATGTAATTCATTAGTGATTATTCACCTGTAAAATAATGATTTTCTGATTGAAAAACTTACTGTCCTAACCTGACTGCCTAATAGTGACAGTTTATACCTACTAATAATAATAATTGGATTTTTTGGTATTTCATTTCAAAAAATTACTTTCTATTATATCATTAGAAAGGAATGGTTATGCTGAATAGTACTGGCAAGAAAAAGTTGTATGTTCCTATTTAAGTTATGGACCTACAGAGTATTGTATTTTTCCCAATTTTTCCAATATTTTTTTTTGGCAGCTTTTTGTAACGCCGACGAATGAAAATAAAATATCACAGTAGTAGCAACTGTTATCAAGTGACGTATGGTTTCCATAGCCAACTTTTCAATTTTTGCCTTTCATTTTGCTTCCACGGCCTACTCGGTGATTTTCAATAATAATTTTTTTCTGATCTAGTTTCTGGTTAGATACCAACTTGTGATATGTCATTAGAAAGGGAATTGAATGCTGAATAAAGCGAAAAGAAAGAAAAATAGGGTTTCCATTTAAAATAAGAAAGTTGATGTTACTTCCGGTCAGACCGGAAGTTAACTTCGATATGTCAATATGCTCAAATTCTAGCTCTTATGTCATTATATCGACGCTCCAAATTTTACAAACCTACTTCATACAATAACTGAGATATTCCGTAGGCAATACTTCCGTAGCCACCCGGTATATCTATCTCAATGAAATTAAAAATTCAACAGTTGCATTAATACATCAATCGATTGCCTCTTTCAAAAAAATTCGTAAGAAATCAATCGTTTGGCGATGAAAACGTATTTTTTGACAAATCCAAGAGAAGTCATTACATCGAAAGGAAACGAAGGCAAACATTAACTCAGGTACGTCAACGTTTTTTAAAAGTTATTATCCTAACATGTACGGAAAGACTGTACCTTTTCCGCATGCGACTGCCGTTACCCGAACGATGCACCTTTACGTATGAGTTAGAATCAAGATCTTTTCTACAATCGCATCAAATAACTTTATGTAGTGCTCTTGAACAAACTTTCGCGCAATGAAAATTTTTTGACACCTCTCAAACTAAGTTTCATGTGGGTATAGAGTGAATCACGCCCGCTTGTAAGAAAAAATATTTTGATATTATTGACAATGTAATCAAATAATGGTATCTATTACCTACAGAATATTATCTAGACATGCTTAGCAATCCAGAAACATAATTATTTTTAAGATTTGAAATTTAATAGAACAAAAATTGCAAACTAGAAAGAAATTCCTTGATTTTTCGCATTTGACGAAGAGAAAAATCCCACAAATGTAATACAAAATTCTATTCATCATTTCATTAGTCTCATAAATACACAACTCTTTCATTTCCATCCTTTTCTGCATCTTAGCCAACCGTTTTCAAAATTTTCATGCGTATAGTCGGATTCCACCCGATCTGTACAATTGAAAGCAGAAACTTCCATTCAGATTTCTTAAATCTCACTCTAATTAGCATTGATGATTTCCTATTCACTCTCCAAAGTCAATGGTACATATAAAATGTCACGAACTATGTCTACTAACGATGTTGTCATGACTTGCTGCGATGAAAACAGCAGGTAAATCACGACCTTTGACTCTCCAACACCTTTTTGTAGCTCAATTAAGGCACATGACAGCCGCCACACTATTTTGAACTGGACAATAATTGATACATCCCACATGACTGTTGAAATTTACAACTCATTTTTCAAAACTGTGGGAAGAAAGATAATGCAAAAATCATTTGTATGCATTGTTTCCTTTGGAGTGTTACTGAAGTTGACAAGCAGATTCATGTTTTCCAACTGATAGTTTCTAATATCAATTGTTTTTATAATCTTTATTATTATGTTGAGAATTATATGAACATTTCCTTCTTTCATATGTGAGAATTATTTATCATGGAATCTACATTACTGTTTTGAAATGAACTTGTCTTCTTTAAAACTAATTTCTTCTAAAGAAATCAGCGAAAACCAAATTCTTTGTTTTATCTATGGAATTGATTTCTCAGTAGAGCTCTCGGTGCAGTGGTCAACGGGATTTCATCGGACAATATAATATTTGTTAATATATACTGGTGTTTCACAGGGTTCAATCAAATCTTTTAAAAAATGTTTTTCATATATTTCTTTTATGGAGCCCCTCAATACCCAATAATTCATTAATGTACTTATTGATGAACCAAACAAAAAATTCTTTACAGCGTTAATCCTGCAGCCAGAGTATTTTTCGATACGCTCTGTTCCATGAAAACTTAAGGGAAATTGGATATCGGTCAAACTGGCTGAAATTGTATTATGTTGAAGTAGCATGGGTTGTTCAAATCATTATGTACCTATGTATCATTTCTGAGATATCGGTAAAAACGTTGTAGTTGGTGGGATTGACATATAAAAAAACTGTTTTGTTGGTCGAAATAAGATAAATCCAGGATGATAGTGTATTTATCGGAACTCGTAAACATGTCCAATTGTAATCTTACTTAAAGTCTAGACGGGGCATTGTCAAAAAGATCGATTTACGAATCGAATTTTTTTTCTGGTTCCGTTTCAGAACGAACACGTTATATTTTGATAAAACATCATAGTTTCTCTGTTGTAGTCGACTGACATGTATTTTGTTTCTCGATAACTCTCTCTGACATGAACTTTTAAAATTTTGGAAAATATCTACCTGTATAATAAAAACAATTGACAGATCGTTTTTGACTACAAAAAATAATAATTCATTGGTACCATTGATTAAACGGAAGAAAAAGTAACTTCGTGATGAATTTAGTAGTTCAATATTAACATTGATTCAGATACAGGGTGCTTTAAATTTTTTAAATTAATTCAAATTGTTTTTATTGAATATCTCAAAAACTGTTCGGTTAATTTGAACCTAATCTTACACATACCATTTCGAAAAGGTCGACTCTTATCTATGGAAGTTTTGTCAATTTTGTATGTTGCTTTTCTAAGATATGCAATTTTGAACTTCATGGTATTACGGTGTGTATCGATTAAGCAAAACTTCAGGGTACCTTTCGATGAATTGAATTCTATTCCATTACGTTTCGAAATCAATTGTTTGATATTATAAACAACCCAAACTGGAGTCAACAACAAGATTGAACACAACAATAAACGCAAAGTTAAAAAGAAACAATGAATAACGACTTCAAACGTAAAAACTTGATTAATTTCATTGATGTTATAGTTACAATACTGTTCATATAAATTGGTAAATATATGGACAAAAGTATGAAAATCTTAAAAAAAAAACATTAAACAATTATTTTGAAAAGTATTGTAGCAATAACAATATAAATAATATTAAATGAGTTTTTAAGTCGTCATTAATAATTTGTTCTTGAGTTGCGTGTTTTGTTGAGTTCAATCTTGTTGTTGAGTCTAGTTATGGTTATTTATAGTAGCAAACAATTGATTTCAAAGAGTCATGTAATGGATTTTAATTCATCGAAAGGTTCCTTAAAGTTTTGTTTAAATGATAGTAACAACCCCACGTATAGTAATACCGTAAATTTCAAAATTGCATATCTTAGAAACGCAACATACAAAATTAAAAAAACTTTCGTAGATAATAGTTGACATTTTCAAAAAGGTAGGAGATAAATTTGGTCCAATTTGACTTAACAATTTTTGAGATATTCAATAAGAACATTATAAATGACCTAAAAAAAATTAACACACTATGTATCTTAATGAAAGTTAATATTGAACAAATGTATTCATCACAAAGTTACCTTATCTTCTGTTGAATCCAGTATTAATTTATAATATTTTTTTAGTCAGAAACGATCTGTCAATTATTTTCATTGAAGAGGTATTTTCCATAATTTTAAAAATTCATATTTTAAACAGAGAGAGTTATCAATCAATCGACTAGAAAAGACTGAAACAATGCCTAAATATGCCACAATTTTTTGTTCTGGAATAGTGCTAGAACTAGGCTAGGACTATGCCCCGTATGGACCCTAATGTACTATCATTAATAAGATTATAATTGGGCATGTTAAAGAGTTCCGATAGATACACTTTCATCCTTTATTTGTCGTATTTCGACCAACAAAACAATTTTTTTCTATTTCAATCCCACCCAACTACGACGTTTTTACGAACTTTGACCACTTATATCTCAGTAACGACACGTATGAAATCATTCAAACTCACACATTTTTCTTAAGACCCATGTTACTACAAGATAATACAATTTCAGCCAATCTGACCGAGAGCTAATTTCCCATATGGTTTCGTGCGGGGTCCGTTTGCTTCAATTGATGGCATGAATTTCAGATTTCTTCTTTTGAATAGTTCAATGAAACTGAAATTGAAATGGACCCAGCCGCATGTCCCACGCGTATAGTTTATGGTACATAATAAGTTTCAATGGAGAAGCCAAATTACGTCAACCTGTGTATGTATCAGCCACTCCCTGAGCTACGAAATACACCATCCCAAAGTCGAAACATCCTAAACATCCATCATTAATGCACTGTTTATCATTTATTATTCGAATGAAACCAATCCCAAGAGTCATTCACAGATTATCTCAGTCGAATTGACACTTCATTCCCAATAGAAATAGTCACAAGTCATCATCGTTCGCATTTTTCATAACTTATGTCATAACAAATTTCGAGAGTATTCATTGATTTGAAAGAATGTTGATCAAAGATATAAAAATATTTAAGTGAACTGGGCTCTGTTAATGTTTCACAAGTCCATTCAGAATCTTTCGTCTGACAATTCTGACAGAAATGTGAAGCGATGAATAAAATGACTTGATAAGGGACTAAAATTTGTCTATAACACTGGAGTAAAATCTCACTAACCTGTATTTCAAAACAGTAATCTGTAGTTCACCAGATTCAGATTAGGTTCATAACCCTCAAGGTGTTGCCTTTAAAGTTCAAGTTAAACCAAGTTTTTTTTGGAACGATAAAATTGAGAAAGAATTTGAACATTTTTCGATTTGTTTAGTGAAAATTACTGAATTTGGCTTATGTTATTGCAAGTTCATGCAGGGTGTTAGGTGAACATGCGGAAAAATTTAAAGGGGTTATTCCTTGACATATTCTAAGAATATTTAGTCTCCTGACAATAAATGACAACATAAAAACTGAATAGTACGAAGAATCAAATCTGAACCGATTATGTCAAGTTTTGTATGCAAATAAACATATTCAAAACTGGCAAAATAATCATTTTCATCCTAGATCGATAAAATTTGGAATATAATCATAAAATTGCAAATGAAACAACTTTTTCAGATTACTTTTTCCGAAATTCCGTCAAAAAATACCACTACTGCATTTTTATGAAAAAAGTTAATTTTGACAGGAAATAATTACAGTTAGTGATAAGTGTTCATGACATTTTTGGTCTAATTCGAAGCAAAGACAAATGTCAAAATGTCAATGTCCAATTTCATGTAAGTCTATTAATTAAAACAATTCCCATATGTTGCAGACTCTGATATGTTTGTATCAGGTGAAGATATATCAATAAAGGAGCAAGTACATTTCTAGACCTTCTTAAACCTTCTCCATGGAATAAAAAAAATCAGAAAAATTAAGTGAACAGTTTTTTATACCGGGTATTTCTATAATATTGGTTATATTGGTTTCGTGTAAACTACTCAAAATCCCCGTTTTTTCAAGTCGTCTCATGGCACATATAATCGGTGCTCTGAATTGATTGAAGCGCCTATTCCGAAGCGAGTATAACGGAGACACATATACTTTCAATCTCCTCTGTATTTAAAATGTATTTTCATCTTATGAGTTCAGCCGTTCTCATCAAATATATCTAACACAGATACATCAATTTTCATACGATCCGACTCATGACGCTGATACGCTGATACTCCATTTTTTAATTATTATCATTTTCCATATCTCGGAAAAATTTATGATTTACCCTGTATATTGTTTGAAAAAATGCTCAGAAAACATACTAGTGCACTGGCCAAGTGTAATACTGTGTTGTAGATAAAAAAACATCAATAATTTTGTTATATTACCACCAATGAAGTTCAGTTAATAATAATGGCTTGAAAGTGACATATTACAACTTCAACACTTTGTATCTTGTAAACTATACTCATATAAAATGTTTGTGTGCCCACAGTAATTTCTGTCCAGAAGCCCGAGTTCAACAACATATCAAAATATTGGACAATTTGACCGGAATACTTTTATAAGAAGTGTGGTATCTTTGGTGACTAGTTGATTATTGAAATATTGTTCTCATATTATAACAATTCAATAGGATATTCTTTCCTTTATTTTACTCTTATTGACATGTTGATGTTGAAATATGCGGCAACTGATATTGTTTCCTCACCTCCAGAAATTATTTCCAGTAATGCATCTAATTTCTCTATGAAGCAAAGTAAATTAGTTACCGTAGGTTTATACGCATACATATAACATAATCATTATTGTCGTAGAACCAATATAATTTATGTCGAGTCTTTCAATGGGTTCATAGGACTTATGAGCATATAATCAACTACGACACCAGAATACCTCCTATTCCTTTGTCAGTCCCTGACCAGTCGCTGTTCAAAATATCATCTGTTCTTCAGTTTGGAGTTGTGGAGGACTCATGATAAACGGCTGTAGCAAATTATATGCACTCTTTGATTTTTATCTAATATCGATGTATTATTATTGGTCATGAAATGAAAGAACGCAACTGAAAAAAGGCAATCTTCTTGAATATTCAACTAACTTAACATATGAAAAGTTGGCTCTTGGCTCAGTTGACCACGCCCTTTGTAAATATATCGAGACACTTTTTATTTTTGCAGGCGGCTATGAATCCAAATATTTCGCCCACTAAACATTCTGATTGTAATAGATTCAATCACTTCCTCCACAATTCAACGACTATTCTTCAATCGATTCTGATAAGTAAAAATATTCAGGAGGCCTCACCCAATCCAAAAAAACTCATTGAAATCTCCGCAGGATGACTTGAATATCGACATGCTGTTGCAGCAACATTACACGGGCATGGTTACGAAGAGATAAGTTCTCGGCCTGGCATTACAATTAGCGAGGCCAGTAGCATGCTGTGCCGGATTAGAGGCCGTAATCAGGGCTGTTGTGTTGGATCAGGTCCTTAGAGACTTCTACACGCGATGACTGGCAGAAAAGTCGAGTGCGAGGAAGTTTCATGAATGCGGCGAAACACATGTTTGGGGTAGCCCTACAAGATTTCATTCCTGTGATTTATTAGGAAGCAAGTCAAGTAGTTATCGGTGATAGAAGCTTAACCTTGAACAAAATTATCATCAGAACTTTGTGAAATTTTCGTTTTAAACATTTTCTTGTCATGAATATAAAAAAACTCTTTAAACTGAGTAACATTTTTTTTTATTTTTAGGTTTGTTTTTCATTTGTAAGCTAAATGCTTTTCAACCAGACGATTGTTAGTGACTGTATCTAATTCTTTAGGAAAGTATGAAAAATGTCATAAATGCAATAATGATATTTGTATTCAATAATGGACAAACACGGCAACAAAATAATTTCAAAAAATGTTAAAAAGCGTTAATTCACAGAAGATGTTCAAACAATCTCCCATTTTGACCTATCCAAAAATTAACTCACTACGATGTCTCTTTGAACTTCAGTTAAAGTTGATCTTGTAATAAAGCGAAAAATTCCTTTAATTCAATTTTTCTTCCAGCGTCATTGGTTTCTTCCGGTAGACGTATACATATCCCCAGATAATAGAAATCTAGTGGCCTGAGGTCATGGGACATTGCAGCCCTCCCTCCAAAAATGTTTCATTTGCAACTATCTTTGTAGTTATATGAAAATTCACTATCACGACATTATTCGGGGTCGCCACGAAGTGGGCGACATCATGGGCCGTGATGGTCATGATGGTAGAGCGCTTGTCTCTTAACCTAAGGGTCATGGGTTCGATTCCCATCATGGTGATCGGTCTCGTGCATGGCATCACACGTTAAAAGGTAAGGGCTGCGTCTTCCCTAGCTCGGTCAAGTCTTTCGAAGACTTTTGAGGGTTGTACTCTTATAGGTGTGCAGCTGGTTGACGGAAATAACAATTTTAACAATAACAATTTTTAACAATCTACATTTTGAAGTGTGTACGTCAAACTCCGAGAAAACAAACATTCTGTCATAAGATCTAATGTTAATAAATTGTTGATTATTTCTTTTGTCGCTTTATATTTGGTTCGATTTTTTTGATTTAATGCAGAGAGAATAGCTTTGATAAGACAAGTAAGTCAAAGAAATGTTGTTCAGTGCCGCAGTACAAGAATTATTTATCTTCAAATGTGTCCATGCACTCTTTTTCCATAATCCAATAGGGCCAGAAATTAGCTAAAGCATGGGGAATTAGACTGAATTGGGAGATTTTACACTTAGTACGATATATTTTGATTATAATAATTGGCGTAAATCTATCCAGTTATTTTCTAGACACAAGAAGCAAAACATTTAAACGATTGAAGAAAGCGGTCATTCCATCTCAAAAACTTCCAGAAACTAGTTCATCAAGGCAACGAAATGTTAACTTTACAATACTTTACAAGGTAGACGCTGTTGATGGTGCAGAAGTTACAGGATATGAAGATGTTTTGTCAGTTCAGTGCTTTTCATTGGATGGAGCCAGTTCACTTTCAGTCCAGGAACAGATTCAGCAGTATGGCAGTAACACGGAACCACTTCCCAATAAATTAGTTAAATTTGCAAACAAATCTATTTGAACACCATTTCGTTTGTATGATATCAGAGCTAATCTTCAATCAGACAATAATATGATGTGTTTTACAGGTGTTGACAGAAAGATTGTGAAAATATACTTAATTCAGAAGACATTCCAGATAATCTCCGAGCAACACTCACACTCACAAGCAACAATGAGAAGTCGTCGAGAGATTTGTACGACCTAGGGAAGACCTATCCCTCACCTTCTTGAATGTGTGATGCCATGCACGAGACCATCAGTGACCCTGTTGAGGTTTGAACCAATACATCTATCGATGATTGGATTGAGAAGCAATTGCTTAACCCGCATGCCACCATCGCTCGTGACAATACTGAAATGCAACCATACTTTTCGCTGACACAGTCTTAAGTGATCCTAGTAATATATTGTTGACGGTTTTGCTTCATTATTCGAAAGTGTTTACTCAGAGTGCTAGAACCAATATTTTAATTTAATCCCTCATCTATGTAATGTGTAATAACTATAATAAGATTTGTAAATACAGTGGCATAAGTATAAACAAAATTAATGAACTTTTTAGGGTAGCCAAGGTTTGCCTTTAAAAATCATTTATATTGTTACTCAAAACTATTTGCACATTATTGTAACTATATGCATAAATTGTCCTTTAAATGGTTCTACTATTGGACAATAAAGATATTTTTATTATTTGATACATGATAATGAAAACCTGGACTGTTAATCGAATTATTTCATATGTTGATTACAGTAACAATTATTTTGTATAGGTAATAAATGAAATAATAATTATTTCCAAAAAGAATTCTTTTTATTCAAAATTAAACCAAGATAAATGGATGTACTGTGGTGTCACAATAATAAATTTCACATGTAACCCTTTCACAACATTTCAACACAAATAGGTATGTGCACTTAGAAAACAAAATGCGTATATATGTGGGGTGAAGTGAATACTTCAATTTATTATTACTAACTGAATCGGGATGTTGAAGAATTTCACAAGTTAGGTATTTTACACAATCACAACACTCTATTAATAAGTTCAAATTCTCTTTTTCAACTTCTTCATTGGATTTGAATTCATATCGATGTTTCTTTTCGAAATTGCAGAAGTCCACTGCTCTTTCAGCATAAACTGCCTCAACATTTTTTTCTCTGTCCCAATCCCACACTTGCTTGACATCAGTACGGCTTAACTCGTTCAGTTCTTCATGGCTGCAACTACATGTTTACAGAATCCAGATTGGCCCTCTTTGCAACTGCATTCACAGTTCCACTTCGTAACTGGTGTATCTGGAGATCCCAATCCAATTTTCAGTTCATGAGGAAAATTTCAAGACGGAAGTTTGCAGAGAAAGTCCAAAAACTCGTCGCTCATCGATATTCTCTACCTCATATATAAATAGATAAAACATGATTGGCATTGAAAGCAATTACTTTAACCGATGGTTAAGGCAAATCGGATGGTAACCAACTGCGATACAAGCCAAATGAATCTTTACCACAGGCATTTTAGAGGAAACAAAGTTGAGACGTAAATTAAAAGCTAAAGTATTCATAAAAATAAAATAAATAATATTAAATATCAACAAAACATCTAAAAGTCATCAACTTTCACGTGACTGATGTGCATGACGTTTGCTTTGTTTTCCCGGAGTTTTGAAGCGCCCCCTGTTGCCATTGTCGACGACGATTCGCTAATTTATTCTTCTTCTTCTACGTTTTGTTCACTTCTTATGCTTCAAACTTCCTGTTTCCCCAAACCGTTTCTTCGAAAACTCTCGAGTCGCATGTTCCTTAAATCAGGATATGCAACTGGATATCTACTGGCTGAAAGCAGTTTCTGTTACATCTATCCGTTACGTAGATCATGTTATCAATTACCTTTATCAAATAACCCTTGGAACAATTGAATGTTACAGGAATTGTCAAGAAACGTAACATTTAATTATCTAGGTGAATTTATAGATGAAATAGAATATTATCTCTTTTCAAAATGAAATTATTCACCGAAGAAATGATAAATATGATCTAGGTACATTTTGGGTAACTGTGACAGAAATATTTGTTTTCCAATAGAACGTTTGCAGTTCGATATTCTGATTCAAGATTTAAACGACCAGAAAGTTTTCAGAGGGTTGAAGAAAGATTTGAGGAAACAGGCATTGTCAAGCACAAGGAGAGGCACGTGAGCATGAGGGAAATTGCAAGAGAGCAAGTCATACTTCCGTGAACAGAATATTGATTTAAAAAATGAACTCTGCATGTTATAGACGTGATATAGACTGCACGCCAGCAGAAAAATATATTAGGGGGCAAAATTGGCCAAAAACTCCTTCGGATTCGTGTTCTCGTTGTCTCCTGAAAAAATTTCAGCTATGAAAATTTCTAATTTGTTTCACTTTCCATGGAAACGCCTCCGTGTATATCACGTATGATGACTCCTTTTATGCAGTTAGTTCATTTCTGGTGTATCTATCTATCTTGCAAATTTTATGGTTCTACGTCAAAAATTACGGTAGATACGGGGGCGTCTCCATGAGAAGTGAAACAAATTAACAAAATTTCAGGACTGACTATGTTTACCACTGATGACGTTTGTTGAATTGTTTGTGTTTACTTTAATGACATTGTCAATTTTAAAATTTTGTCAGGTAACTGTTAGAAATGGATGTAATAAGGAGGATAAGTTAATACCATTAATACCACCTGAGATAAGAGACTTGGTGCGAAATATTTTCTGGTGAATCCGAAGTATCAAGTGCGGATACTGAAATTTTTTATTTTACTAAAAAAGAGGAAAGTATAGAGAGTTCTATTGTCTTAAATAATTGTTCACAATTCACCATAAATAAATCTGATGACAATGTTCTGTTGTAGTTTGTAGTTTTAATGTAATAAAACCAGCTTTGTGAAATATTTTTTCATTTCAGACTCCATCATTTTGTCATTGTCTATTTTAATAACCAGTTTGATTTAAGTTGGAAAATTTCATAGCAACGAACTTTTTCTGCCTAGTTTAAGCCTGTCAAGTGTCACTAATAGCCGCTTTCAATGTCATTAAGAGAAAAACAATTTTTTTCTAACGTAAATAGGAAAGTAGGTATCGTCTACCCACGCATCGTTGTTACAACCTGAATGTATGTAGGAAGTTGGAAATAAAAAATACATTGAAATATATAGAATACCTAACAGAGATTGAAATCATATAAGTTTATAACTTTAACAGATATTATATTATTTTGTTGAAAATCATCCTCAAAACAAACTTGATATCAATGGAAACCAAGTGGAATTTGATAATATAAAGAATTAAATGTCTATTAGTATAAATGTTAATTTGAATAATAATAATAAACAAGCAACTGTAATTGTATCCAGATTGTATTTCTCATTATTTCAATAGTGGAAAAAAGTAATTTCATCATTCCACTAGTCGATAAAGGGGTACTTTATACGGTTTATAAGCATAGATAAAAGTTGAATTATAAGGTTATTGTGGATAAATGAATATATCCTGATTAGATCTCCACCGGTGATATTTCGGATGTGTTAGAGGACAGTCAACATTTTGCATAAATAGTTTTAAAAATAGATATAACTGCCGGTATTGGTCACTATTTCAAACTGGTACAGATAGATGAAGAATTATTAAACACATCTTCCTGAGAAAATCGTTGAATGATGATAGTTGTTGCACCTTCTTCAACAGCAGATAGTTTCACAATTAATTCGTTTATTTCCCAACAACAGAGATCACTTACCGCACCGAAGAGGACAAATTAAGTAGTGCCTAAGAACCTACCACAATGTCTAGAAGAATTGTAAGATAAAATCAGAACTGCTTCTAGGTGAGATTGGATATTGTCAGGCTGCTAAAGGTTTTTACTTCGAACACTTGCTTTAAATAATGATGAGTACTGACTGTAAAATAATTAAAATTTTGTGTTATATAAAAATCAACCTTTCTATTCCAATATTTTATTACGAACTAGTAAGTATGGGACCCACTAAGTCATACATTGAAAGATGAAAAAATATATAAATGAAATAAAAGTATTATCCATTGATGTCATGTCTCGATAAATATGACAGATGACGCAAGTGTCATTGAATAATACATAACATGTAAAAAATTGTTATTTTTAGTATGTGAAATAATTAAATGTTTCAACATATGGTATTAGACATACATGGCGAAAGGCTATAGTTACATAAAATGAGAATGGATTTTCATAATGCAGCCGTTCGCAACTTTCCTATACTGTAAGAGTTTCGTCGGCAAGAATTGAGCAAAAAATAATCCAAAAGCCTCAAACGACCCAATACTTGACAATGCATCCTCTAAAAACTAGCAAATGTTAATCAAAAATTCTGCCAAGGTGAATAATTGAATGACGACAACTTTCTAAGCAATATTCTCTCCACCGATGAGGCTACATTTACCACCAACGATACAGTGTCCACTCAAAATTCCAGAGCAAGGGAGAATCAACACTGGGTGATAATGCAATATTCAAAACCGTATAGAAGGTCCAGTATTATTTGAACAAACACTAAATAAGGAAAGATTTTATAATTTTTTTTGACACTAGGGCAAACACGATTAGAATTCCACAATTTCTATTATACTCGCGACATGTTTCGCTACACGGTACACAGAGAGAAAATGCTTTAGCAGATTTATGCACAACGTTGTGTAAGACACAGGTGTGAAGATATTTTACACAATTGCCCAATCTTTCATCATGCGCGTTTTGTGAAATTCAATAAATATTTGTGCAAGGCAATTTGTATAGTATTTATGCACTTCTACATTGCCGAAAAATACACAAAAATATACACATCTACCATTACACAACTTGTATGGAATACATTACAACGCATTGAACTCAACTTACACCTATTGTGCACTCTCCAATTCATTTGCACCAATTGTATACTATTTCAACCCAATTGTTTAAAGTAGCGAACGCTTGGCAGGCGTTATCTCACCCTACCAAATGCGCATGCCCGAGGCACATGCACCTGTTGAATCTTGAATATTCTGCAATGTCCACCATTTTTTTATGCTGATCGTACGGTGAAATCGGTGAAGTGAGAAATTACCTTCTTATCATTCGGCATTTTTTGCTTATGTATGTGGGGTTTCGTGCAATTATCTATTCGCAAATCTATTGATGAAATGGAACTGTTAGAATACTTGCGAGGTTGGGAACTTCCCGAATGAATACCAATATTTGAAGGTAAGTCTCACCATTTCTTGTTGTAACATGAAACCTACAAAATTACCTATTTATAGTTTGTCATTTGTAAACGTTTGATAAGGGCATCGTCTCACCTACTTCCTACTTGCATGAGTATAGTTTGGAAATGTAATGTATGTAGTTTACTTAGTGATGAGTGTAATAATAACACACACAATCGTTTATAACAAATAGGTTATTTAATGTATGTTGTATTTGATATTGATACAGATTTAGAACACGATAGCTATCAGACACACATGTCTGTTCTAGGAAAATAATACCACTGCCCTTGCAGGGTTGCCAAGTAGAGGACACTCAAAAGAACCTGATATAATAATAGTAACATATGAAATAAATATTAAATAGACATATATCACACGTCCTACCCAAAAATTAAAAAATAATATTTTTTATAATTCATAATTGGATTGAATGAAAAATAATGAAAATAAACATTCACATCCTGAGTCTATCTGGAGGACGACTGATACGACCGCTCTTTGTTATGTATCCATCATAATCATTTCCAGTAGGTAGATATTTTTCCACTTTTAAAGGAAAATCTGTTGATTTCTGAAGACAGAATGGCTGCTCAGTATTTAGAGGTCTCAAATGATGGCGATTCCGTCTGTATTCACCCTCATTAACTTGAACAACATAATCATTTTGCCCAAGTTTTTTAGTAACTACTCCTGGATTCCATCTCCTCTTGCCCTCTTGCATGAGAATTGGCTCATTTACCTTCAATTCAGGTAATTTCTTCGTCGATCTATCATAGTACTGTTTCTGAAGTTTCTGATTATAATCAAATCTTGATACGACATCTTTAGTTGAATAGTTTGGAGTTAACAGTTCAGTTTTTATAGGTAAATTGGTTCTAAACTTCCTTCCCATTAGTAGTGTGCAAGGAGCTGACAAATTCTGTTTAGGGGTGGAGTTATAGTCCAACATAACCGAAAATAAATCTTTTTGTGTTTGAGATGCCTTGATAAAGAGTCCTTTGACGGTTTGAATTGTTCTTTCAACCATTCCGTTGCTTCTTGCATACAATGGACTAGACGTAGTAAGTTGTATATCATATGTTTTCGCAAATTGTGAAAACTCCTTAGATTGAAATGGAGGACCGTTATCCGAAAAAATTTCTAACGGAAGTCCTGTGATTGAAAACACGTTTTTCAAACTAGTGATTACACTTTGCGCCGTTTTACTTGAAAGTTTATTGACAACCGCAAATTTGGAAAAATAGTCAATCAGCACTAAAAAGTCTTGCGAAGCTATTGACATAAAGTCTATACCTATTTTTTGCCATGGGAGTTCAGGCACTTCATGTGAGATTAATGGTTCGCGAACATTATTTTTAGAGTATTTTTGACACGTTAAACAATTCAGCACAAGTTTTTCAATGTCACTCATGAGTCCAGGGTAATAAATGGCATCTTGCGCTTTCCTTTTACACGAAACTATTCCTTGGTGAGTTTGATGTAAAATATTGAGAAACTCACTTTTAAGAGATTCAGGAATCACAATTCTTTTTTTATAAAACAACACGTTTTCATGTAAATAAATGTCATTTTTGACAAGCCAGTATTGTTTAACATCACTTGGCACTGAAGACTTGTGTAAAGGCCATCCATTCAGCACATAATATTTAACTTTTTGAAGCACAGGGTCAAGATCAATTTCTCTCTGAAGTCTTTCTTGATTTTCTTTACTAGTAGTGATAACCGAATATACTTTTAAATTATTTTCTAAATAATCGGTGTTGATAGTATCACTCACAGGATCTCTACTTAATGTATCAGGTATTTTAAGGTTTTTTCCAGGTACATACCTAAGAGAAAACTGATATCGCATCAATCGCATGGCAAGTCTTTGAATTCTGGGTGACATCTCATCGAGAGGTTTTTTTAGAAGCCCTACTAATGGTCGATGATCTGTTTCAGCTTCGAACGAAATTCCATAAAGATAAAAACTGAACTTTTCACAACCGAAGACTAATCCCAGTAATTCTTTCTCAATATGGTTATAACGTCTTTGAGTAGGAGTCAAAGAAACAGACGCAAATTCAATTGGGCGTCCCTCTTGTGAAATCATTACACCAAGGCCATATGGACTAGCGTCCACTGATAAGACTGTCTTCTTTTTGGAGTTGAAGTAGTGTAGAGTTGTGGCTGAAGAAACAAGTTGTTTTATCTTATCAAAACTTGCTTGTTCTGTAGGAGACCAATGCCACTCATTTTTTTCACTAAGTAGTTTTCTAATAATGCTTGTTTCATTAGATAAATTAGGAATGAATTTTGATAAATACACTACCATACCCAAGAATCTTTGCAAATCTTTACGATTTTGTGGTGGGGACATATTCGAAATGGCCTGTGTTTTATCAAAATCTGGGGTGATTCCCGTTTCACTTATTTGGTGTCCCAAGAATTTTATTTGATTCAGAGAGAATTTTGACTTATCCTTATTGAGTGTTAGTCCACTATTTTGAATCTTGTCCAGTACAATCTTCAAATTTGTATTGTGCTCCATTATTGAACTTCCAAACACCAGTATATCATCAAAATATGTTATTTGACCTGGAACATTTTCTAACAGTTCATGCATATAGCGCTGAAAAAATTCAGGAGAACACGTCAATCCGTACGGTAACCGTAAATAGCGAAATCGCCCAAACGGAGTTGAAAAAGTACACATAAGCGAACTTTCATAGTCCAATGGTAATTGTAGAAATGCTGACGAAGCATCTAATAGCGAAAAATATTTTGCACCCGCTAACTTTGTGAACAACGTATCCTGTGTAGGAATAGGAAAACGCTCTCTTTTAATGAATTTGTTTAAATAAACGGGGTCCATACATATTCTTATATCATTACCATTGTTTTTTGGTACTACAACTATTGGATTTTGCCAGTCAGTAGGTTCACTAACCGGAACAATCAAATTATTGCGCACCATATCGTCAAGTTTGTCTTTAACCTTGTCTCTTAGAGCAAGGGGAATTTTTCGCGCACCACTGATGAAGGGAACCGCATCATGGGTTAAAGTTATTCTGAAGCACTTATTTACTTTACCAATGCCAGAAAACACATTTTTGTAGGTGTTCAATATTTGCTCTAACTCAGTATTAATAACATCAATGGTCATGTTATTTAAATTATTATCGACTATCTTCAACTTTTGAGCACCCGAAAGTCCTAAAACTGATTTGGAGGCATTATCGTTGACAATATAAAATATAAGAGTTTTAGAAATATTTTTATGTCCACACTGTAACTGAATTTGCCCCAAAACATCGATTTTATGGCCGGTATAACTTGTTAAATTAGTAGAGGCACTTTCAAGTTCATTGAAGTCAATTTTTAGCTTTTGGAAGTCAGACCTGTTCAAAATGTTGACTTGACTACCAGTATCAACTTTCAAGCTAATTTCACAACCGAAAAATTTTACTTTTTCAGTCCAGTCTACTGAGTCCACTCGAGAATCATTTCGAATTGTCCACACAATATTTTCACTGTTTTGAGTCTCAGGATCGCTATCAGAGTCAGAAAAACAATTAATTTCACGAACATTTCGGCCCTTTTTAGTACAAAATTTTCGATAGTGTCCTTTTTCATGGCATAACGAACAGTATCTGTTATACGCAGAACACTTACCCAAATCATGCTGATATCCGCATTTTGAACAAGGAATTTTTTTACCTTTGTGGTTCTGTTGTACATCGTCACTTTTTGTATTTCTGCTTACTGCTCTGTGGCTTCGGCTTCCAGAATATCCTAAGTGTTTATTCCGTTGCACTTCACGTAAGTTATTTCCTCGAAAATCACAATTTTGAATAGAGTTCACCTCTTTCGCGATTTCCCGCTGAGTTAATACACTGCTTTCCATAGAACGACAAATATCTATAGCTTGACTAAGCTCTAAACTGGAGGACTGCAGGAGTTTTTCCTGAATTCTTGGATCTCGTACACCCAAAACTATCCGATCCAATATCAAAACATCCCTTTCTTTGAACTCACAGGTTAGGGCAAGCTGCTTCAACGCTGTTACAAACTGATCTATGCTCTCAGTGACTAGTTGATCCCTCTTGAAGAACTTGAAATGTTCATATATCAGATTTTTCATAGGATTGCAATAGGAATCAAATTTCCCCAATACATTGTTGTATTTCTTTTCATCACCATCGTTTTCATATTCGAAAGTATTGAATATTTGTAACCCCTCATCCCCTAGGAGATTTAAAAGAATGGCGATTTTCACTTTATCCTCTTTCGAACTTTTCCCAGTGGCCGTTAGAAAGAGTTCAAACTTCTGCTTCCAGAATTTCCAGCTGTTAGCCACGTTATGTCCTTCAAAACAAAATGCTTCAGGAGCTCTTCCTTGCTCAGACATTTCGCGAAACTTTATTAGATACGCACAAACAATAAAATCGCGATTTACAAGTTCAATTGAACTTTTCAAGTCGAAACTTAATGTCTCACAAATACACTCCCAGCAAGTTAATCCGACAACACCGCTACCTTTTCCAGTTCCACCAATCTGTTTCTGCGAATCACACCACAAGATTATCCAAATGCGAATATTGAAATTCCGCATCGGCGAACAAAAAATATAACCTATTGTTCACGTTACCGCTGCCACCATGTAATGTATGTAGTTTCACTTAGTGATGAGTGTAATAATAACACACACAATCGTTTATAACAAATAGGTTATTTAATGTATGTTGTATTTGATATTGATACAGATTTAGAACACGATAGCTATCAGACACACATGTCTGTTCTAGGAAAATAATACCACTGCCCTTGCAGGGTTGCCAAGTAGAGGACACTCAAAAGAACCTGATATAATAATAGTAACATATGAAATAAATATTAAATAGACATATATCACAGGAAAAAAGTCTGGTGCTACATTAAATTCTTTGTTTAGGAATCGCCTTAAATTGATGCTTTATTGTGTTTTACTCGCCAAATCTTTAATACAATAATTTCCTGGTGTTATGTGAGCGGCTAAATTATGGAACAAATTCAATATTTCGCAAGCAATGCACTTTTGACAAAAACCCTGAAATATGTCGATTTTTATTTTCAAAGAACGATTTGTAAATGTATATTCTAAAGAGGTTATATCACCGGTTTTGACGTGATGACGTCTTGTGTGATTTTTTTAAATTGAAATTTAGGTCTTCTGATACTTCATCTTGAAGGTTTTTCGATACTGCACTCAGTAATAATAATTCATTTGGTTTATTTGTAGGTACACGGTGAACAAAACTTTAGTACACATCACCTTGCTTTTGGAGTTGAAAAAATTAAGAATAATAATTAGTATAACTCATTATACAAGATTGAAAATATCGTTGTTAATATGCCTTGTCAAATCTATTCAATGAATGGGAAACTACTAATTTCTACTCACTATGAGTAATACAGGGTGGCCTATTATGATGACCACAGACTAGAAGTGGATTGTTTGTTACAAAATAACATAATGAACAAGAGTGTTTATGTTTTTTGAAATGATATTTTTCTTGTATTTATACCTAGAGTTTATAATTCAGTTATTTTTTTTATTTGTTCTGTTTGATGAAATAAACATTATTTTAATAAAATTTCATTTTATTTCAATCTTCTGGAAAATGAAGGGTATAGGTATCTCAGAATGCAGGAAATGACACATACACACAAGTTAATAATTTTTGAACAGAATAAAATAAAAAGATGCCAGCAGGTCGAAAATATTTATTTTTATATTATTCCCATCAGTGTGTCATTCTTTGTTGAAATAATTAATAGTACCTATAAAATTTGTACATGCTTTGTACACAAATATGAACAATGTATTTTCACAATTCATGTGTGACAATTACACAAAGGACATGACACTGGATACATGTATTCCTGGGGCTAGATAGATTTTCTTGATTTTTGGATATATTATTCTACAGGTCAAATCAAGCAACTTTCTTCATTAGACTTTTTTTCTGGCTCTACAGCGTGAGCTACAAAAATGGGTTGATTGTCTAACGCTAATTATGGAAAATATTTTCTTGATTTTTAAGTATAATATCATGTGAAAAATATCAATTTTCTTTGATTATATCAATTATGGTGGACATAACTACAGGACGAGGCAGAAAACGCGATTTTTCTTAAACTCGTTTATTGACTTCTCGCCCAATTGTGGGCTTTTCGTTGAATTTCTCGGAACCAAAAGTTCTTCCAAAGTTGCTCGTGTTAGCAATTTTGTTTTTTACATGTTTGTACCCATATATACAAGTTACAAAATTAAACTCACTTCACCAGCACTTGCAACATACCAGTTATCGCCCAGTACCTGAAACAAAAGACCGTTGACACTTTTAGTACTTTACACTTCGACTATCGACAATAATCCAAATAAAGTACAGTACCTACCTTGTATTATTCCTGTTAAATAATCCATTGTTGGTAAATCTTGACTCGTCCGTAAACAAGATGTAATAGTTAAATAGGTGATTCTCAGCATTTTGTCGAAGAAACCAATTACAATATTCCAAGCGCCTTTCACCGTCATTTTCATACAAATGTTGATGCAACTGATACTTGAAGAATTTAAATCGATGTTTTTTTTAAATTTTCCTAGCAGAGTCCTTACTTATAGCTAATTCGGCGCCAATCTGCCTTGAGGAAATTGTGCTATCATATTGTACTAAAGCTAATACATTAATTTCAGTTTCCTCAGTAATAACAAATGCTTCTTGGTCTTCGTGAACATCAGGCTCAGTTCTTAATTTTTCTTCAAGCCACTGGAAATACCTTCTTGACGGTTGCTGCCTCCCTGGATATCGCTCTAAATACAATCGTTCAGCGGCATAAGAATTTTTTAAACATTCACCATAAATGAGAAGCATGTCAATTTGTTCGGTTCGTGAATAACGGGGCATTTTTTGAATATTCCACTAACTGATTTCGATTTCCGAACCCTTTTAAAATGGCAGAATCAAAAGCACTACTTCGAACGTCAAAATAATATGGATAGCAGCGTTCGTGAGAGCTCTCGTTTCTGTTTTGTTTCATTCCAAAATACATCTTAATCAGCCTACTTGTTAATATTTTGGTTCGAATAATTATTGCAATGGAATGATTATTCTGAATAGCACAAACATCGTCCATAGGTAGATATTAGAATATCTATGGACGATGGCACAGACCAAGTACGTTTATGTTCCTATTTAACCTAGAACCTACAGGATATAATTTATCATTCCACATTATTTTTAATGATATTTTTGCGTATGGCGATAATCTGTTTTGTTATTTGAAGAATAATAATAGGATTTTTTGGTATTTCATTTCAAAAAATTACTTACTATTATATCATTAGAAAGGAATGGTTATGCTGAATAGTACAGGCAAGAAAAAGTTGTATGTTCCTATTTAAGTTATGGAACTACAGAGTATTGTTTTTTTCCCAATTTTTCCAATATTTTTTTTGGCGGCTTTTTATAACGCCGACGAATGAAAATAAAATATCACAGTAGTAGCAACTGTTATCAAGTGACGTATGGTTTCCATAGCCAACTTTTCAATTTTTGGCTTTCATTTTGCTTCCACGGCCTACTCGGTGAATTTCAATAATAATTTTTTTCTGATCTAGTTTCTGGTTAGATACCAACTTGTGATATGTCATTAGAATGGGAATTGAATGCTGAATGAAGCGAAAAGAATAAAAAATAGGATTTCCATTTAAAATAAGAAAGTTGATGTTACTTCCGGTCAGACCGGAAGTTAACTTCGACATGTCAATATGCTCAAATTCTAGCTCTTATGTCATTATATCGACGCTCCAAATTTCACAAACCTACTTCATACGATAACTGAGATATTCCGTAGGCAATACTTCCGTAGCCACCCGGTATGTGTCCTCTGCTACGGTATGAGTCATAGCCCATACGAAAATCCACAAGCTCTACCCGAGCATGCCAAGTATTCCATCATTGATGGCTACTTCGTCTTTTCTGTAAAGTTAATAGACTTTCATACAGGGTCAGTCAGAAGAGCATGAGTTTAGAAATTTGCCATCATATAACTAACACCCTTTATGAGATATTGGGCTAAATGTAGGTATATTGGTGTTCAAATATGTCCAAATCAAATGGGATTTCCATTAAAAAAAATCCTAAAGGTCCTTCTAGAAATTTCGACCCATTTAGCAGAGGATAGTAGTTAGTCTTGAAAATGAGAATAATTCATATGTGCCAACATCTTTGAATAGAGCTCGTCGAGCACTATAACTTGAAATTTCAATTTTTTAAAATCGTTCCATGCATGGATTCCAAAATAGAAGGTGTTGCGATTTCAAATCGCACACATATCTGCATATATTTTAGATAAGAAATCCTAATAAAATGCCACTTTCATGTGCGATAATTCAATTCTAGATAGGTTTCTCTGGTACATTTAATAAAGGAACAGAAATATCAACATCTCATATTGACATATGTGTTAAAGAAGAGAATCAAAATCGGAAATGTTTAAGTAATCAAAAGAAGTTCAAAAGATATACGCTAAAATGTCAAAAACTGAGTTCTGCAATGTTGTGTAAATAGGAAATTGGTGTATCGTTCTGGTCCCCAGATAAAAATTAATTGCAGTTATGATGACGAAATTGGAGAAAGTGGTATTGAATGTTTGGTTCTTGATGAACAATTTTTTTTAATGCTGTCACAAATTCAAAACTGCATACTAACGAACAAACTGACAAGGAAAATCTCAGAAAACTTTATATGTGATGGGGAAGGAAGAAATATTAATTGTCATGAAAATCAAGAAATTGATTGTTCCAAATAAAAGCTATTTTGAAAATAAAAATATAATAACTGATTCGGAAAGTGGAACCTCAACAAACTTGACATTTTAATTAAATGATATAGAAGATGTGAATAATAGTACAGTAGGAGGGAATAATAATATAGGAGAATATAATAATTTTATACACATAAAAAAATCGATAATTCCAAATATATGAAGAAAGAAGAGGAAACTCGATGTTTCATAGGCCTCAAGAAAATATAAAAATGCACAGAATTTGCTAATTTACCTTTATTAAAAAAGTATTCCTTTATCCGCAAATGTCACAAAAGTAACAACTTTGTTACCAAATGTCACGAGTAAAAGTTCAATATAGAATATAAATATAATATGAATTTAATATAGAATATTAATTCAGAATATGCATGTTTTTTCACTAAAAAAAATGTTGTTCCTAATATCAATAAACAGCATTCATCTACTCTATTTACATTCATGCTATGAATATTACATTGTTTCAATGTTCACAAATATCTAATTTTTGACAGATTCATCAATGTGTTCATTAATATAATGTATCGAGGTTCATTGATAATCGATGACCAATAATTATACATCACACAATGAAAATATCCATTATAACTGATACACAATTAAAATAAAACATATGAACAATGAGCAATATGAACAATATCTGAAAAATGTAATTAAAAAATAATTATTTAGTCAATAATTTTCGGGTTAACGAAAGCAGATTATGGATTTCACCTGATTCATGAACCTTATAAATAAAAATTCGGAGATTGTAGGTAATTTAATTACAGTAGCTATTGAAAAATGTTCTGACCATTCTACAAATTGGAGAATTTAATCCTGAGTTTGTTTTTCTAAAAGACTAGGTATACGCAGAAGGATATTTTGGAAGATAATTCGAAACAGTCAATACGGTTACTGAATATTTTATAAATCATGAGAAGGTTTGACATTTCGCTTCTATACTTGAAGAACGACGTAATACGAGAAGACAAAATCCATGCTGAAGATGCTTACCATAGTTGTGAGCGAAATGTCCGTAAAAAACCGCCTCCACGGAGTGAACCGGTCCCAAAGCCCGGAAACTATACTCCTTGATTATATTTCCGACCGTGAAAGCCTTCATTCTATCCTATTAGCTCAGTTGATAGAGTATCAAGCCTACAAGCCAATGGACGCTTGATCAAGCTCCCGCGGGTTGAAACTTTTATATTATTTTTTCTACAACCATGTACTTTTTGTTTTTGTCCTTCAAATGTTATGTCCATTGAGAGCTTGACAGCATTAATCTAAGCAGAAATGATGCATTTGACATTATTTTTCGCACTCGTGCCGAAAGTAACTTTCTGCATACGTATACGGATGAACGCGACTTTCCGCGGGATTGTACAGTGCGACATAAGTTACTTTCGTATGTGGTTGCAGGAAATAGTATATTATCTACATCACGAGTGCAGAACGTGTCGCACGAGTGTAAAAATCACTTTCGCACAAGGTTATGTACCCTATTTTTCCTATGACCACTCGATAATGTTACCAAATAATATCGATGTATTGACACATTGAGCAAGAAAATCTGAGAGGTTGACCGAGAACCATTTCAACTAACTTCATCTATTTTGAATCATTATTTTGAAATGCAAAATATTGTCTTTTATATAATACCTAAGAGATCAAGATCATAATTAGAAACATTTTAGCATCATCATTACAACTATAAAATATTCCTTGATAAGATGTAGGTCCACAAAATATTGATGTGATTATTTAGACAGTTAGTAAAGCATGGTGAGTTTTGAATTTGCTATCGGGTACGAGGAATCGAAGATCACCGGTGACACTTTTTTTTTAATTTTCAGTACGAACATAAAATTATTCTTTTCATATATATTGTTTCTTTATGCTCAGAAATTATGAATTTGATAACTTGAAGAGGTAAATCTAAACAGAAATTACGCATTTAACAGCTTATCCACAGGCGTGCGATTTACTTTCCGCACCCGTGCGACTTACTTTCCGCAAATGAACGGAAGGTAACTTTCTACACGTGTGTGGATATAAGCCACTTTCCGTGGAACTGTACAGTGCGATATACGTAACTTTGCTATGTGATCGTGGAAAAATTCAATTTTCATAATGTGAATCACTAGTTAGCGCATCTTTTTTGCTTTCGCTAGAATTTAGTTTCCGAGGTATCTCAGTCCACGTACATGCCACATTTTAAAACTCCTGCTTTAGGTTTCGTCTTTGGTACCCACCTGAAATGTTTGGGAATCAAATTTCTAAAAGACTTCTCCATATGAGATAGGCTGGCAGGGGATATCCAGATTACGCCGTATCTCTACTTTCTGTCTCATTGAAACAGCCTCAATTGACAATATTCCACAGGCTATCGGTGATCGGTTTTTTGCTGTCAGGTTGATAATGAATTTTGGTTTTTAATATTTGAAACACTGTATTTTGATACACTGACATGTGCCATGTGTCAGCAATGACACATGTCAAATTATTATAACCAATCCCCAGCCAATCCCTTGAATCTGACAGATGTCAGTGCATCAAAATACAGTGTTTGAAATATTAAAAACCAAAATTCATTACCAACCTGACAGCAAAAAAACGATAACCGACATATTATCGGTGTTCTTTTTCCCGTTTTTAACCCCTCTGTACAGCCACCCCCACCATGCAAAACGGCAGATTCATATACCTCCAATATCGGAGACCCGTGGGGCAAATACACTATTAATATCTGACGCGCTCGAGAATTTTCATGTGACCATTTTTTTACATTTTTGAAAACCTGTAGACGCTCCTTCCACCGGTGAAATGGTATATATCAAATAACATTTTTTTTCTTTCTACCATCTTATCTTCAAAATCCAATACGTCTCTACGACGCTCGAGCAAATCTCCATTTAGCATCGTGGGCTCCCCAACTGTATGATTTGTGAACGTACTCTCAATTCTGTGCAAATTTCAATATCCTAAAAATAGATTTGTTGGACCACAGCTAATAAATATAAGTGTTGCGTTTACTTCAGAGAAGATCAGATCATGATAATGTATAAGATTTCATTATTTATTTCACTTCAAATATCCCTTATGACTTAGTTATCAACTCAAATAATCCCTTTAGGAAAAACTTCCACGTAACAAATTCAAATTGATCACTTCTTTAGGAGAGAGAAAGTTGTGTCAAACGCATTTGACAACACTCTTGTGCTTTACCAGAATAATTCAATACCCTGACACATTTCCATCCCACTTCTTGTAAAAGATAAGTACTAATAATCTGATAGGAACCACAACATTCAATAAAACTCCAATCCATTCTAAGAATTTTTGAAGTCTTGTGTGCTCTATAATAAATTTCCACTCACTTTGAGACGGACAATTAGACCTGGATCTATTATAATCTTAATAAGTGTCTTTCACTTTGAACTTTCCCAATAATAAACTTAACTTTTCACAGTTAGAACAAACTGCATGAAAGTAGTGTCATGTCTATAACTCTCAGACACTACGCTCACGGCTCATGATCTGAACTGGCAGCATACTGAGAAAACTACTCAAAAAAGTCAATTTTGGCTCTGATATTATGGTGAGATGATCATGAACTATGTTGTTTATATGAAATTATAATTCGTTTGAAAAAAATTGGATTTTTGGACGGGCTTTAAATTCCTGAAATTGTATACACAATGTAGAGTTTTTTTTTATATTCAACAACAGAAATGTTAAGTGTAAACCTCCAACTTGAAAATGCATGCTTTATTTTTCATGTAGGATGTGCATATAAGCTATTTTCAACATTTAGGATTATGAGGGAGTTGAAAATGAGGCAGGAGTATTACCAAGTTTTTTTTGCGTGAATATGTGAGACCTGACTCACTACTCATAAATCATTGCATAGTGTCCAAAGAGGGTAACGGTTCCTGCTTCAGTGCAATTATTCCGGATTAACTAAAATATCTATGATTTTTGCATCTTCCATAAACAACGCCGCAATAAAACATTTAGGTACTCAGATACCCACACATGTTATATTTGCATGATAAAGTAGAAGTCTTTAGGTAGAACCAAAAGGCCCTTTATTTTCTTTCCTGATAATTTTTAGCAAAATTATGACAAATTCAACATTTGGCCCCGCCGGAACTTGCGGCGGCGGGTAAACGCGAGCATGAAATTTGATGTCGGCCTTCAATCACGTTTTCTAAGAAAACGAGTTCCTTTTGTAAGGAATTCCCAAGGATCATTCTTGTAGGGAATTGAATGATCTTCAATCCTATTCGAACAATTCTTCTATAAATTTCATTATTCCCAAGATGACATCGAAAGAACATTATTTTTTTATAACTTTTTTTTTGGTTCCACCCTCGGATTTTTGGTAAACAATTTTTGTTTGTTTGGCATGGATTCAGCCACTAGCATGATCCACCCTGTATTCCCAGTATAGGAGCACCTACGAGATGCTGACACAGACTTTTACCCATTTCAATGAACTTTGCGGAAACGCAAAACGTGTTATAATTTTTTATACTTTAATCAGTCTTGACGAACTATTCACATTGTTCAGACGTATTCTTATATTTTCTGTCCTTTCCGATTTTGAAAATAAAACTTTTTGAAAACAGTCTACGACGTCCGAAGTATTCAAGTGGCGCAGTCGGTAGGATAGTTTTGTGGATATCCATCGCGGAAAATCTGTGAGTTTCAACTCTTAAACGAAATATCCGAACTTTATATACAGTGTGTCTCCCAAGAATCCATCCTGGATACCTGAACGAGTACGCATGGTTCTAGACGTCGCAATACTGATGCTGTGAATTGATTTTCATTAGTTCATGTCAGACTCCTCTTTATCCAGTGAATCCTTCAGCGAAAACACTCAAGATTTAGAGTCAAATTCTTCTCGTGCTTCCTTTTGCGAAAACACTGAAGATTTAGAATTACGTTTAGTTCAAATATTTGATAATTTAAAAATTGCAAATACAGAATTAAATATGGCTCCCCCAGTATTAGATATCAAGAATCTATCAATAATTCGAAGTTTTGATGGAAACCCAAATAAACTTCATAGTTTTATCAGTATTTCCGAATCAATTCTCGCTCATTATTGGTACACAGTAAATGTCAATAATTTCCAAAATACACTTTTGTTGAACGGTATTATGAATAAGCTTGAAAGAAGAGCTGAAGAAGTTGTCGCCATCTATGGTATCAAAAGTTGGGCCGATATTAAATTAGCCTTGACTCAAAATTTTGGAGATCAGAGAGATGAAAATTGTATAAATCAGGACTTGGTTAAGTTAATGCAGAAGCCAAATGAATCTCCTTTTCAGCTTCATGAAAAAGTTTTGCATTTATTAAACACCATTTGTAATTATATCGAGCTTAATGTAGAGGATGTTGCTCAGCGTGAAAGTAATAGAGAATTCTTTAAAAAACAGGCCCTCAAAACATTTTTAGCTGGTTTGAAAGATCCATTACGTCAAATTATACATGCTATGAGGCCTACCTCGCTTGCTCAATCCTTACAATTTATAATCGAAGAAGATAATATTAATACTTTCAAAAATCTAACCAAACCAATCATACAAATATGACTGAAAGAAAACCAATTAATCATTCACAAGTTTCATACCGATACCCTCAAAATAATTTTGTTCAGCGACCTTCGACACCACAATACAGACAAATGAATTTTACATCACCACAACAACCCCTATTTCCAAGAGGTCCAATAAACTTGCCGAGTCACCCAAATCCACCTACCCAAAGATTCCCTTCAAATGCCCAAGTTTTCGGAAAACCCCGAAATGCATGGAAACCATCCCAAAATGTTCCCCAAAACACACCTACACCAATGAGTATATCGACCCGAAATACGTCACCCCAGTAAAGGAGACAAAGTCAAAATAACTTTTTCCAAAATAATGGTCAACCCAATATAATATCGGAAGAATTGTTTAATACTGAACATTTTGACGAACAAATAGACCCCAATTGCGAAGAGAACCCTACGAACTTTGAATATGAGAACTATGACGAGAAATACCAGGAAGATTATCCTGAAAATTTTCTAGGGGAGCAGACAATAAACGAAGAGACGTGATAGAGTATCATTTGTCAACCGACAAAAAAGAACTCCCCTATATCCAAATTCATCACCCTCCTTTAAAAATTTTAATCGATACTGGTTCAACAACACTCCTCCGAGGAACCCGCTACAGTCGAAGAAAACGAAGAAAATGAAGAAACAGATGGAGATACACACACACCAGCCACGAAGAACCAATACTAGAAATGAAAAACTCTGCAAAACCACTCAATTCCTACGATCATCAATTAATAATAAAATTCGTCTTACATTCACCAACAAAATCAAAAACAGAACAAATTAATATTCCCTACAAAAAAATGCGTCCTTTCCCAAATATCGATAGCCAACCTCAAAAATGATATATTCAATCTTTTCAAAAATTATATTGATGCAAAATTCACATACGCAATTTATTAGGAAAACGATACGTATACTCCTCATATCGTCACCACCTTACAAACAACTTTCAAAAACTAGAAGACGTAACAGAAAAAGACAGACAGGCAGAATTGATACAAAACTATCATGAGGGTAAGCTGGGTAACACAAATCATCGCGGAATTGTAGAAACCGAAACGAGAATGAAAAGGTCATATTATTGGCCAGGCTTAAAAAATTACATAACCAAGTATATAAACTCATGCGAAATATGTCAAATCAATAAATATGATAGAAATCCACCGAACCAAAAACTTATGATAACCCCCACTCCCTCGAAACCATTCCAAGTAGTTCATATTGATACTTTCCAAGCACAAGGTCGAAATCGTGAGGAACCCTTAGAATATACCCCTGACACTGACATTTATCGAAAGATAAAATCAAATACGAGAAAGAAACTCTCACCAAAATTCACAAAAGGAAAAGTTGTAAGGAATAAAAATATTAAGGTCATTAGCCTTCACAAACAAAACTTAAAAAGACCAAAGGCTAATCAGAAAAAATTGTTACAGGTGCCACCTACTGGTACCGGCAGTAGGTGGCAACAATAACGAACCTGAACAAGAATCCAGGGATTCTGCCGTTCAAGCTAGGAACGAATAAAATGAAAATAAAAACCCATAGTTTCTGACGTATTTTTATATTTTCTGTATTTTCCGATTTTGAAAATAAAACTTTTTAAAAACAGTCTTCGACGTCCAAAGTATTTTAAGTCATGCCAAATTTGTTGGTGCTACAACCAATCCTCATCTCAAAAACTAAGTGGACTGGATTAAATAGGAAATCTGAAAAATTAACGTGGCAAATAAACACGATACGATATGATCATACCGAATGAATCAACACGACACCAATATAAATAAACAAATAGATCAATTCAAGCATTTTTTGTCAGTAAATCGAATTTAAATATTGATTACCAGCAAAAATTCGATTTTTCAATTTTCGTTGAAGTTGAATACCCACGTGACGACCAATCCCGGAATTGTAGAATTTGAATAATAAACATGGTTTTCAATTTTTATTTAGAGTGTTGTGTAAATAAATGATGATAATGATAATGAATTATCCTAAAGAAAGTTGATAAACTATGATAGCGGTTCACAGACTACATAATAAAATATCAATGAACTAAGACTGTTCTTCATGAAACCCATTGTATGCCTATGTAGTCATATATGCGAGGAATTCCGGTCAACATGAAATGCCCGTTTCATTGTTCGTGGAGTTGTTGAGATTATTCCAAAGGTTTCGGAGTCAAGATCTCTTCATATTGATGCTCATTCCCATTTAATGTACGTAATCCGTATCGATTCGGTACTTCGGTGTATTCAGAAAGGCTCTTGGTTTGATGTTTCGCAGGAGAATACGGAAGTTGATGGCGGCAGGACTGTGGGGAATAGGGATTTATGCTGGAGAGCTTGTTATATAAGGGGTATGTATTCTTCATTCTGTTTCTGAATTTATTTATGACATAATCATTATTGGAATTTTGGATAAATCGAAGGAATCAATGGTTACAGCGCAAAATTGTCCCTTTTTCTTTGCTCCCATCTTTTGTGTTTCTTCTAGTAATTGCTCATATTTCTAGTGATTAATGGAATAGATAGGTATGTTAGTTTCATATTTCTATTCACTCGTCAGTTCAATTCTCGAAGGAAGTGTCCATAAACTGACATTTAAAAACGTGTAGATTTTCCACATTAGGGGTCATTACAGATATAGCACGTGTCAGTCTGGGTGTGAAAGAGGCGCCGTGTATGAGGCATGACGCCGCTCAGACTCAGTCCCTGAGAGTAAGGGACACCAACTCTCTGATTGGGACGCATAAGCGACGCATACACAAGATGGAAGATAATATCAAGTCGGCGAGACAACACGCGTCTCGTAGCTAGTGTGTATTAGACTTCGTAGCGACCAATATGCCGTTCCTACTTGTGGTTTGACGAATTGCACTATCTTGATAGGAAACGAATGCTTTCTGCAGGAGGTTTCGTGAGCTCGAGCTCAATGACCACTTCTAGGGAGATTTAACATCTCATCGAGAATAAATTGAAGATATTACAGTTGAAGCATGATATGAAGGAAGCTGAGTTGGAAGCAGCTGCTGAAGTAGAAAACAACGGCACTAATGTATCAATCAACGTCTTCAAAGGTGAGCAAAATTGATGAACATGCTTCAGTTGTTGATTGGATAAAAAATGTTAATGTTGATAAACCCATTATTGATAATTGTCCCTATATTATATCAAGCATGAGCCAACCTCGTGATGATATCAATTTGCTATGTCGGACAATTTGTGATGTCATAAAAAATGTTGCGCCAGGTGGACATGATAAAGTTTTAGCCAGGTATATCTTTGATAAGGATTTCCCGATATGCGACGGCAATCCTGAAAATTGGCCTATATTTTATCAGCGATATCAACAAGTATGTCGAATTTGCGAATATTCTCCTGAAAAAAAAATTATGAAGCTGCAGAAGTGTTGGAGAGGAGAGGCAAAGTCAACTGTTACAGGAATGCTATTAACTTCCGAAAATGTTGATCTAATATTGAAAACATTACACATGCAGTTTGGAAGAGCAGGATCATGTGATTGAAGTCATGATAAAAATTAAGGCTATTTCACCGTTGAGCGAAATCCACATTGAGAAGTTAATATTGCTTTCCACTGAAATAAACAATCATGTTTTCACAGCGAAAGCCCTTCTTTCCTATGATTATTTGAGAAATCCGCAACTTATAAAAGAACTCTTAGCAAAATTACGTGATACTTCAAATCTCAAAAGGGGCGACGTAATCATGCTAAGAAAGACTGATATACCTTTGGAAGTATTTTCAACTCGAGGTAGGTGATATGGCCATGACTGCAAGTTTCGTTCTTCATCAAAAAATCCTTAGTTTCTGTTAATAAATATCATGTGAAATAGTCTCACAACATCAGAAAGGCCGGAACGATGCCGATGCTGAGTACTGAGGAAGTCGAGAGAAAATATGTCTGGAAAACAATAACTGATAAAAATTTATGTTTTTCTTGTTCGAAAAAAGGACTTAGATGTAAAAGGATGCAAGAATGTAAAATAAATGGACCGACCTACCCTGGCACTGCTGAGAGGCAATGTTATGTGGTCGGTGGATCAGCGGTCTAATGCACAGGCCGTTCGAAGCTCCAGCATAGCGATAGTCGGTTCGAGCTCGATGAAGGTACAAGTGAATTTTTCTCATCTACTTTATATCGGATCGATAGGAGACCGCATGCCTTGTTGAAAAGCAAGTGTATTGTGAGTTGTCTAGATGCCAATCTCGTCTGGTGCTAGCTTGGAGTGCACACCGACTACCTGTGCTGGTGCTGTAGGTTTTCCGGGTTTTCCTACAGCTGAAAAGTGAATACGCCACCAAAAAATCAGTCAGTCGCCCCAGAGCGACACGGCAAATAATACTAATAATAGCCGTCCTCTACCCGCACAGGCTAAGCCTTTGGGTATACACTCAACGAGATTTTACGAGGGAGTATTTTTATTACTATTATTATTATTATTACCTCGAAACATGCATGTCTGCAGGTGCTTATTCCCAGCCAAATGAAGGATAATCTACTGTTCAATTAAAAGATACGTACTTGCAATTGGGTCTTCTTGGAAGAACGTTGCACAAATATCTATCAGATGTAGTTCGTCGTGATATAAGCCAGGGAAGTATTTGTTTTCTAACAGATGTTTGTCTCATTTTTCTACTTGGTGGAAACAAACGTGTGGAGAGAAAGGGTACTTCGACTCTGTCGATTTTATTCGTTTCATTTTTATGATACTCTCCGGCACATATTTTCGAACATCGTTCGAATTAATGCTTCTGAGTTGTTGATGTACGAACGGAGACTACTACTCCTCGCCGATCAGTGAACAAACTATGCCGCCTAAACATCAGTGGTGAAGAAAACTGAGTTTCCTTACCGGGGGGAGGGCGTCTCACACTGTATTAATAAAATGTATTTTGTTTATTACTGTTGATATATGGATGTTAAATCAGTCTTCTTTAGTTTGAGTTTTTAAAAACAGACTTTATTCACATTTATTGCAATATGGAAATATTGAATTTTACAAGTGAAATTATAATGGTTTAAAAACTCGTACTGATTCAAATCTACTAAACTACTTGGTTTGAAGACTGGAAAGACTTGAACGACTTGAATCCGGTCTCCTCGACTTTTATAGGTTCGGGAATGCTGACTGGATACTGCGTAGTTTCTATTGTTCCACGAAGACCTTCAAATGTGCTGAGGAATATCCTCTATCTTCTGCGTAGTAGATGATGCAATGTTTATAGTATATGACGCAATTACAGGACAAAGGGCTCATTCAGGAATCGGATATAACAACTCCCCCCTTGAAAAGAAAGTTGATGCGGTGCTGCAACTTTCACATCAAGCTAATGATTTATTGGAGTTCAATTCTATATTTTCTTCTTCTCTTTCATCTAAGTGGATACTTGGTCTTCTTTTTGAAGGTAACAATCTTCGAAGGGATGCAAAAGTTCTTCCTGTTCTTGGAGGTGGTGGAGGTGGATTATTTCTTGATGTCATAATTCCAATTTTCACTGAACGTCTATTTTTGCATTCACAAAATATGTAAAGTAAAATTACAAAGACAATTATTACAATTGTGAGAATCGTAAACCATGAAACATGTTTCCTCACAAAGGGTTCATTAATAATTTGATCAAGTTGGTCAGAATATTGATTTAATTTATGTTGAGCAATGTTTAAGTTATCAACATTTAATTTGCTCAATTTCAAAGGCTTTAATTTTGGAAGATTTTCTTTATTTGGTACATCATTGCAACATTGATATGGAATCAAAATTGGATAACTTTTATAAGTAATATTCCTTTCTTGAGTAACAAAGTATTTTGCATATACTCTTGTATTTCCAATAAATGAATTACAATTAGGTTCCAGTTTCAAAATTGAATTCGTTTTAATTATTTTTGTGACAATATCTTGTTTTTGACAATTAATTGTAACAGCCAAAGGATCTGATACAGTTATTAACCAAGTATTCTGTTGAATTTCAAAAACATTATAATCTTTTGCAAAAAGTAAGGAAGTTGAACACATTCTAGGAAGTTCTAGTAATGGTCTCAAAATTTGAGCTTCACAAATTGCATTGCTATCAATTGGATAAGAAATAACATTTTCACATATATGAAAATTATAAAAAAGTAACTTACACTGATCTAAATTTTGAAAAGCAGTGTACATCATAGAATCATCATCTTTTGCAATATAATTTTTATTTGTTGGTAAAATATGATGTAACCCTGTTCTGTTTTCTAGGATAGGAATGGGGTACAATCGGTAAACAGTATAGATTTCAGGTTCGACTAAGGGAATTTTCAATACAAAAATTATCCTTGAATCTGCTTGAAAAGCTTGTAATTCAATAATATCTAAGTATTTAGATACTGATGAAAGTTTCGCGGGCAAAGGTAAATAATTCTTTTGAATTGTTTGTGTTATTTCTTGAAGAGACGATACTAAGTCATTGGGTTTAATTATTGAAGTATGGATAATATGTAGTCTAGCAAACGTAATTGCATTGAGAATGTCATTCAAATAATTTTCCAAAAATGTATAACTTTCCAATAGTTGTTCACAGATTTCGATGGTTTTCAACTTTGCATCAACCATTGCTAAATGGTCTGAAAGATCATAAATTGAAGTTTCAATTTGTTTTATATCTTCATTAAATGTTTCTTCATCTACTTGCAATTGTTGAATGGTACTATTAAATTCTTTTATTACAGAAGTTGTAACTGAAATTTGGTTTTTGAGTAAATTTTCAATTTGGTGTTCATCCCTGTATATTTTGTTAATACAATTGTTAAAGTATTCACCGTCACTGGCATCTAAATTTCCGGTAAGGGCTTTCCAAATTGATCCAGCGCCATTTATTAAACCTCTTTTATATCTTTTGTTACTAATAAAGTCCATTTTTCATTTGAAATTTTAATATCACCTTGTTCATGGTAATATACTCCTACTGAGTTTTTAATAGGTGTTAACTTATACTGAGCGTTAACAATGTGGATGACTGCTAACAGGAGAAGAATCATTCTTGATCTGAATTTTCTTTTTCTAGATTTTCCTGATCTGAAACAAAACATGGTTTCAGTCTATCAAAATTTACTTTTGAATTTTGATTTGTTTCAGGATTCTTAAGCATGGCTGAATTTTGAAACACTTCGATAATTTCGAAAGGTCCATTAAATTTATTTTCTAATTTATTCTTTATTTGGGATTCTTTGACAAAGACTTTATCTCCAATTTTAAAAGATCGAGTTTCGTGATGGATATTTTCGTCAAATCGTTTTTTCGCATTTTGTTTTCTCCTTTCAGTATTTTCACGAGCTACTTTATAATAATATTCCATTCTATTATTAAGATCTCTTATATATTTGGTTAAAAGATCTTTTTGATTATATGTAGTTTCAGGGGGTCTACCTGAAGTGTGTCCAAATATCAACTCATAAGGACTGAATCCATGAGTTTTATTTTTACTGTTGTTATAAGCAATAACAGCAAGGGGTAAGATTGACAGGGGATGTTCATTAGGATTTTCTATCTTATGAACTCGTAACATTTCGACAAGGGTGGCATGAAATCTCTCTAGTGAACCATTTGATTGTGGATGGTCTACACTAGAAATTGTAATCTTTATGTCGTATAGTGTACAAAGGTCTTTTACAATGTGATTATTAAACTCTTTACCTGAATCTACGTGGATTCTAAGTGGAGTTCCATAATGTTGGAAAAATACAAGTAAAGTACTAGCGACTGATTTTGCGGTTTTGTCAGGTATTGGATATGCTTGGGTGAATTTAGTTAATTCGCATCTCAGTGTGAGAATATAATTTTGTACTGAAATTTCTAAAATATCAACATTTACTCTTTCAAAAGCTGTTTTGGGAGTTTCTGTTATAACAAGAGGATTCTGTAAATTTTGTCGACATATTTTCGCTTTTTGACAAATTTCACAAGCTTTTATGAAATTTTCAACATCTTTTGTGATGCCTGTCCAATTATATTTTTCTCTTATTCTTCTCAAAGTTTCATTTATTCCACGATGCAAATTCTTTTTACCATTGTGGTATTGATCTAATATTATTGGTATTTCATTTTCGTTGGGGGTTCGAACTACGTCTTGACATATTTCGAATTTAATATTCTCTTTATCTGCTAGGATATATGAAAGCATTTCTTGAATAGGTAGATCGACATTATTTTCGACATAATACGTTTTTGAGGGTTGAAATGTGTCTTGGCATCGATATAAGGAACTGAACATGTATTCAATTGCATCTTCAGGTTCAAAAGGTACTAATATCAAATAATATTTCCGATCTTTTACAGTTCTACTGGAAACAATATTTATTTTATTTGGATAAAAATCTATATCTTCTTCAAATATATCGTCAAGTATTTTATCATGTAATGGTGTTAATTTTTGGTGTTGTGGAAAAATAACAATGTCTTTATGACTTTTGTCTAGTAATTGATCATTGATGAATTTAAATTTTGAGTAATCAATTAATGATTTGATTTTAAAAAGTCTAGAAAAGTTTGTTAATTCTTCTAATACGGTTTCTTGAGCTACTTCAGTCTCTGTATCTGAAATATCATGTTCTTCAAGATTATCATTTGCCATTAAAATATTTGATAAGACTTTGCTACAATCATCAAAATGATTCATTCTGATTCTAGATAAAGCGTCTGCGTTCTTATGAATTTTTCCTGGTCGATAAATAACTTCGAATTGGTATTCCTCTAATTTCAAATGCCATCTGGCTAATCTACTGCCAGGGTCTTTTATTGAAAATAACCATGTTAGTGGTCGATGGTCTACTATAAATTTAAATTTTCTACCGTAAAGATAGGGTCTAAAATGTTTAACTGACCATACCATGGATAAAAGTTCTCGTTCAATAGTTGAATATTTTGTTTCAGCGGGACATAATGTTCTAGATGCATAGGCAATAGGTAAGTCTTTTCCTATTGGTCCTTGGGATAATACGGATCCAATTGCAAATGAGCTTGCATCGGTTGTCAAGATAAAAGGTTCATCAAAATTTGGATAAATCAAAATAGGGGTTGAAGTCAAGGCTTTTTTCAATTCTTGGAATGATTTTTTGCATTCTTCATCAAAATGGAAGGATACATCTTTCTGTAATAATCTTGTCATGGGTTTAGAAATTTTTGAAAAATTTGGAATACATTTTCTATAATAACCTGCAAGTCCTAGAAATTGTTTAATTTCTTTTGGGTTGGCTGGTTCTGGGAAATTAATTATACAATCAACTTTTGCTGGGTTTGGTTTCACTCCATCTTTAGTAATAACATGTCCTAGATAGGCGACTTCTTGTCTCAAAAATTCACATTTGTCCGGTTGTATTTTCAAATTTGCATTTCTTAATCGTTTGAAAACTAGTTTTAAGTCAGATATGTGTTCGTCTATAGTCGGGGAATAAATAATTATATCATCCATATATACCAAACATCTCTCGTTTCTAAGTCCGGTTAGAATATGATCTAAAATTCTTTGGAGAGTACTGGGAGAGTTTTTCATTCCGAAAGGCATTCTGAGAAATTCGTATAAACCATTTTCAACAGAAAAAGCGGTTTTTTCTATGTCGTTAGGATGCATTTCAATTTGATGAAAACCTGAGGCTAGATCAAGGGTGGTAAAATATTGACATTTTCCGAGTTGGTCTAATAAATCTGATATATTGGGCAAAGGATATTTATCATCAATAGTTAGTTCATTTAATTTCCGATAGTCAATTACTACACGCCATTTTTGTTTTCCTGATGCGTCAAGTTTTTTCGGTACGACCCAAACTGGGGCTGACCATGGTGAAATTGAGGGTCTAATTATATTTTGTTCTAATAATTTTGAAATTTGTGACTTCTCTTCTTCTTTATGTACGTGTGGATATCTATAAGATTTTGTTGAAACGGGTTGTGCACCATCTTTCAGTTTCACTGTATGTTTAATTTCACTTGTGAAAGTTAAAGGATCACCTTCTAAATAAAATATGTCTGTGAATTCTAAACATAAGGTCTCAATTAGTTCTTTCTCTTCTTCATTAAGATGTTTTAGATGAAGTAAATTCTTTATTTTCTCTGGACGACTTGTTTCTATGTTTTCTGTTTCAATGTCATTTTCATTTCCATAATATTCTTCAAATTGTAAGTCATTAAAATCAATAGATTTTTCAATTGCATTTACATTTACAACGGTTACTAAAAATTCTCCTTTTTCGTTAATTTTGACTAGGGCATTTGGAAGTTTAACTTTCTCTTTTTCAGTAGCTAACAGTATAGCTTCTGTATTTCTTAATTTGGATTTTAATTTAAAAACTTTTTCAACTCTTGGTTCGATTGTTATTTTATTTTCGAGATTTTGTGTACTGAACTTTTCCTGTAAGTTTCCTTGAATTTTTTGTTCATTATTTATTTTAACTGATGTTCCAGCAAGTGTTTTCCGGGCTGAATATAAAGGGAAGGTTTTATAATTCAAAATTAAAACTTGATTACCAATATCTACTACTCCATCAAATCTTTTCAAAAAATCGGTACCTAAAATTCCGTCAAATTCGATATCTAAATCGTGTACATAAACTTTATGCCAAACTGGTTTTTCTTTTGTGCCAAATGGTATTAAAACTGACTCTTTTACCATTACTTTTCCATCTGTAACTCCTGTAACTGGTATATTTTCTGAAAATCTTTTTGTATAATTTTCAGCTGTTTTCCTTTTAAAAATCGAGATACCTGCACATGTGTCAATTAATATTTTAAAATTAGCTGGACTGATTAAATAGTACAAATCGCTACAATTGGATGTTATAGAAATTGCTGATCTGTCTTGAGGTCGTTCATAGTGGGTATTGTTTTCTCTGGCTTGAATTCGCGAGTTTTGATAAGCGCTGCGAGATTCGCTTTCATTTCGATTGCAGGAGGAATCTGTTGAGTTGGACATTGTTGTTCTATAATTAGATTGTCTGCATATAGGGTTTGTCGAGATTGGGGATTGGTATTGATTAATTGTGTCGTAGATGGATTGGTAGTTGTACTGATAGGTGGGTTGTCTAGTGACAGAAAATTGTGAAAATCCGTTTGAAGTTGTTCTACTTCATAGTCAAAATTTTCATTTGGTATTTGTTCATATTGCTGTTGTTCAAAATCTTGTTGTTCCGGGAAATAATCTTCCTCATCATAGAATGACTCGTTTCCTTGGTCTGAATATTCATAAATATTTTCGTTTTGATACTCAAAATCTGTATTTGAGCATAATGAATCGTACTCATGATCTAATAAATGGGTTTTATTCGCATTTAAATTCCATTGAGGGTTATTCTTGATTACTGTGGGTCTATTTGTTTGAAAATATTGTCCGCGTTGTTGCATTTGAGGATTTGCTTGTCTTTGAAAGTTTTGATTTCGGAAATTTCGATTTGGATTTTGATTTTGGAACATATTTGGTCTCATTTGAGGTTGACTCATTTGGGGTTGACTCGTTTGAGGTTGATACATTTGGGGTTGATTCATTTGGGGTTGGAAATAATTCCTTTGGAAATTATTTGGTCGATTTATTTGTGGTCTTGTATTATGATTTGTTCTTGAACTTTGAGGTTGTGATGAACGATTGATTGATTTTTGATTTTCAAAGTATGAGAGCTGTATCTCACGCTTTATTCTAACTGAAGCTTCTAGCATACTGTTTGGATTGCTAGCTCGAATAATTTGACCGATTTTGGGTTCGAGGCCTGTTAATAAGGTATTTAAAACCATATTTTCAATTAGTTGAGACTGTGCGTTTTTCTGTGCGTTTGTTAACATAGATCTTTGTATACACGAATACATTTTCGCGCTATGACTTTGAAGTCTTGAGAAAAACGTCAGTGCATTTTCTCCAATTGCTTGCCTTATTCTTTGTAAATCCTGTATCAAAGATGTTAAGTCACGGGAATCACCAAAGTGAGAATTTAATAAAATTTTGATCTCTTGATAATTTTCTGGATTTCTGGAATTTATTAATTGAGCAGCTTTTCCTCTGAGTTTGTTTCTAATGTGAATAGTTAAAAGCAATTTTTGTTGGTCTACTGCCATAGCTTGCGCATGGTCACAGGCGTTAAGAAAATTTCCAAGCGAAATTGAATCACCATCATATTCTGGAATTATTGAGAATATTTCGGAAAGTTTATACGGTTCTAATGGTACTTCGCGTTCATTATGTAAACTTTCATTTGAACTATGATGTGACATTTTGGGTAAATTTTGGGATAACAAGGTTAAATCAAATTTAGAAAAATATCAAAATACAACAAAATGATTAATGATTCGATGTGGTACTTACAATGAGTTTCCTACGTCTAATGCTGGTTGGTTGAGCTTCCTAAGCTCTGGGTGGCTTGCTTCTTCTTTCTTCTTGTTTCTTTCTTCTTTTTCTTGTTGTCTCCGGGGTTGTGGAAAGATGAAGTCCTACTTCATAAGGCTCTAGCTCCAACAGGATGAGCAGCGTTCGACGACTTACGCGGGTTCCAAGAGGTGATTTCTTCACGACGAGGTGAGCAACGTTCGACGACTTATGCGGGTTTCTTGTTGTTGAAGAGACCGTCTTGTCCACTGGGTTCTGCTTTGCGGTTCTTGGACTCGTTGGAAGTCTGGAGACTACCGCTGTTTCTTCGTTGGATCACAGCGTTTTCGAGATCCTACCGACTGCGCCAATTTGTTAAATCAGTCTTCTTTGGTTTGAGTTTTTAAAAACAGACTTTATTCACATTTATTGCAATATGGAAATATTGAATTTTACAAGTGAAATTTTAATGGTTTAAAAACTCGTACTGATTCAAATCTACTAAACTACTTGGTTTGAAGACTGGAAAGACTTGAACGACTTGAATCCGGTCTCCTCGACTTTTATAGGTTCGGGAATGCTGACTGGATACTGCGTAGTTTCTATTGTTCCACGAAGACCTTCAAATGTGCTGAGGAATATCCTCTATCTTCTGCGTAGTAGATGATGCAATGTTTATAGTGTATGACGCAATTCCAGGACAAAGGGCTCATTCAGGAATCGGATATAACATGGATATAATTGTCAATAGATTTTGAAGTAAAGTCATACATGATTTTGTAAGCTTTTTTTTGGTTCGAATAAAGTATACTTCACTAGTTGTAATATGCGATTCGAAATTTGCCAATTATTAATTTGAATTTCACATAAACCATATTTCTGTGAGAAATCCAAACTTCTTCATGAAATTTTGGCAAAACCCATTTAAAAGGATCACAAATCAAGTTGATGAAATGATGTTTGAATTTTGAATTTAATTTCGAGTTTATGGCACTGAACTGGAGTTCTTGATGCTCTATCTATCAAGAGAAATAACTTCTGAATCGACCAATTAAATTTAAACGAAAGCTGTTTTTTTCATACAAACTCGTTTATTTCACTGAAACAGCAGAATACCCGTCCTGTTTCTTGTTGTTAGGTGTGTCTATGGTCGATGTTCTCCTTATATAACTTCATCCCATCTTATTCTTTTTCTCCTGAAGAGAATACTAATTTGTTTACTCATACTTTCTCATTCCCACAATTTTCTAGAAACATTCATGATTTTTTTTTATGTTTGATAATATAAACGGACATCATCTTTTCAACATCAATATCTCGAAACATATCATTAACAACAGTTCTGGTATGATGTTCTTTACAAGCCTGCGCAATCAAATATGGTCTTTCCTTCATTCGTTTACCCTTTATACCTTTGACATTTCCCTAGCTACGCCAATGAACACTTTGGTAGGAACCCGAATGGGATAGAGTAAGTAACTACATTCGGAGGATTAGTGTAGCCATTGTGTCTGAAATGGGTAGAATTTACGTTATATGGAACTTCCGCGGAATAAAAACTACCTATTTCAGCCGTATAATGATTCATATACACTGAAATCCAGAACAAAATATTGCGAAAACTTCTGGGAAAAATGCAAAAAAACACACAGAGCCAGACACAAAATATTATCCCTACGTGCAAATTGAAAACTGTTGAAATTAGATAGTTATATATTTTTCACACGTTTTGAAGAAAAAAAGGAAATAATCATATGTTATATCAAGGTATTTGACCTACCTAACAGTTTGATCGGATCTATTTGGTTATTCTCATAACACTGAATATTTTTGTATTGAAAAAGAATTCATTTTTGCAGATTTAGTCTTGAACAGATTCTAAATCCTTTCGTGGCATAACACTGTCTCTGGCTGTGTCAATTTGAAATTTTTAGATCTGCAAGTAGTAAAGAGCTTGCATATTTGAGAACTGAGGGGATGGCAAATTATTGAGGAACATTACAAAAAGTAGGGGTCCCAAACGGAAACCTTGTGGTACTACAGAATTAGTTTAAATTTTCCTGCGGTATTTCCAAAATATATTTTCAAGGTAACTCACGAACATTTTAAGTGTGCCTACAGAGAAAGCCGACTCCATTTTTTTACATTTTTCCCTTTTCAACTCTTATAAGTGTTTTTTTTAAACTGTTGACCTGTTCTACGTAGGTAATAACCCGATACAAATCTCAATTTCTTAAATTTTTTCTTTTTCTTTCGGTAAGCCTTTTATTTCTTTTGTAAACCAAATATTACTTTTCCTGGAATTTTTATACACATACTTTGGTACATATTCATCAATCATCTCGTCCCACTAACGATGAAATTCTTTCACTGCCATAGTTATAAAAATTATTTTCCGTTGTCACACTATGTCCATTCCACAAAGTCCATGAAATTCAGCTTTTTGTAATTAAATTTTATTTCTTTCATATTCTCTTTTTGTTCATATTCATTTAGATTAATCTTAATTTTGATATGTGAAGCAAGATGATTTACATCCTCAATAACAAGAGGAAGATCGTCTCTTTTCACGACATTAGTGTAGTTAAAATTGTTGAAATATACTTTCTCTGTATCTATTGCTAGAGAAAAGAGTCTAGTGGGGTAAGATCTGGTGACCTAGCAGGCCATTTTACCCACGAACTATTGTTACCAATCCATCTATCGGGAAAGATGGAAGATAATTCTTATAACAATTGTTCTAGTATTTGGTGGGACTTCGTCATGTTGTGATATCATTTACTTATTTATGCAGAAACAAACAGGCTCAACCTAATTACATGTTTCTGTTTAATCTTAATAAAAACTACTACTGGTAAAAAGCAGGTAACAATACTTACTGTATGAACTCATATACACAGATCCATCAATATATACCTAATGATGCCAACTATAACCTTCAAGGAAAACTACCAATTTATATTTTCAAAATAAGCTAATGAGGCAACGCTAAAATTCGCGCACATCAGAAACATCAAATATAGCGGATCATACCTTTTCATTGTATGCATTGAATGAAGAACACATATTATTTAAAGTTCCAAGATGAAGCTTTATGAGAATGTGCTGTGTCGGGATAGACACAGGGAAATATTCAGAATCGAATTTACGATGAACTCTTCTATGTTTGAGGAACGATAGTCCAAATTTAAGCCTTAAGGTATAGTAAGCTCGGGTAAGTGTGAATTTGGGGCAAGTGTGAGTTTGCTCGCTATCTTCGCTAAACCGGGCGACAGCCCAATGCCATCTATTGACGAATGGTCCACACTGATAATGAATCCATAACCATCATATGAAATACAAAAGAGATCTTGTGAAATCCAAATATTTTCCCCAATTTTCTAACCTACGAGTTTATTTCAAGCTTTGAGTGTATTGTTAAAATCTAAGGTAAGAATCCATTTTATACACTTTTCTTCTGCCTAAACAATGAATCTGACTATAGATTTCCGTTTTTTCATGAAGATGTTTTTTTTACATTTTTCCATTGCATGTCACACTTACCCCGAAATTAAATGTTATTGGGGATAGTATGACCTATCTTTTGGGGTAAGTGGGAACCTGGTTCATTTGGCCAATCTGAACAGTAATATTTTTTCAGCTATAGTACGAGATTATATACGGAAATCTCAGAGAGCCAAACAATATACTTGGCCAGATGTGGAAGACACTGATACACTTTCTGAGGATGAAATAACAACTGTGCTTCCATCACCACTCGTCAGAAGATGGGGATCAATGAAATTCTCATTCGATTTTACAGATTTCTACCTGTACATTTTTCTTTTCAACAAATGTTCACTTTTACGATTATTTTTTGTTTTTTTTCAATGGGTCATTTCAAATTCAATATTAAAAAGTTCAAAGTTCTCGAAACAAATAAATTGGGGTGAAAGTTCCTTTACTGTTTACTCACACCTGCCCCAAAGAGAGATTTACGTGCATTAGTATCTTTAAATTTGGCCAGAATCACACTTGCCCCAAATTTCCGGGGAAGTGTGACCTATGGAGATATATATCTGAATATATAAATAAAAATCATAGAATACGTTTTTCAACAATTTTCTGTGGCGTATTACAAAGACTGACCTTCGAAGTAAATACCTGCAAAAGTTCATTGTTAAATTAGTTTAGGTTCATCAGATGGACTAAATTCAATGCGAACTAATGAAAATCACGGTCACACTTACCCGAGCTTACTTACTGTAGGATACGAACCTGGGGTTAGTTCCATATTTCTTGTAACGGAGGAATTTGATAAAATTATTTTGAATTGTATCTAAATTTTATTTTGAGGATCCCAGATGAAGCATTTAAAATTTCCAGAATTCTCTGTGCCTCACGGAACACTCCAACGGTTCCCAAGTTTCACCGCTCGTTGAAAGAACGTACCCTGGGAAGGGATGCTCTGTCTTCAAACTGACGACAAAGGAGTGTTGAGGTTGAATTCGAGTTCATCTATATGAAATTGACAACTGTGAAATAACTAATAAAATCTCAGGAGAGTTTCAGCTTTAAAAATACATTCAAAATGCATACATATTGTGATGATTTTTAAAATTGATGAATAAATAAATTTCAGAATTTTCCATATAAATAAAGTCAAAATAAACACCAGATATCATAAATACTTTACAACAGATAGAAAAATTTATTTAGAAAATCTCGGTTATCATTGACAGTCGAACTAATGAATTATAGAAAAATTTATTAATAAAATAAATTTTTGAAGCTTAGAAATCAGAATTTACAGTCTCTATAGTGCCAATAAATCAAAACCCCCAGTTTATCATAAAATTCATTTGATCCTATTCAAACAAATGAAAAAAGTAAATAAGAGACAGGAATTTGGGAGAAGTTTTTGTTTCTGGGGAGGCCATTTTGCGTTATCAACAAAGTTAAACTTTAGAATTCAAAAAAAGTTTGGAGAAATAGTAAAAATACTGAAAATCCGGAATGAACATAAGAATCCCATATCATAACCTAAAAGTGGAATGATAAATATTACCTGTAAGTGATGAGCTGTGAGAACTGAAGAAAACATTTTAAAGCCGGTAGCGTCCCGTCCATCGAAAACAACACAGGTATTTAAGAACCTTATTAATAACTTGAAGGGTGAAAATTCCAACAAGCCTTATAGAAGATACCATCTCACTGTTTTCCTCCCAAAGCAGTTTCTATTAATTCGAAATTCGAAGTTTCTATTATATGCCCACATAATAAACTTTTGCGCAACCTTTCGTGCACACAACAAATTAAGTGACATTAGTATAATTTATTGAAAAATACTCTATACAGTGTGGTCCAACGAAAACTTAACACCTCGATTTTCCGGCTTTATAATGAAAATGTGGAAAATCGCTCGGACCCGTCAATTTCTAATACGGGGGGGAACAACTTTTCCGCTGTTTTCATCCCCGTAACTTCAACCCCCTAACGGGGGTGAGTACAAACCGTTGATTTTGAATAGGGATGCGGGGTGTTGCGATACCTCATTTTGAAGATCTCATCGTGTACTATCTGACCGTAAAATTTCATTTCAAAATATCCATCGATAATGAAATAACAGCGAAAATAGTGAAAGAGGCAATATGGAATTTATCTCGAGAATAGTATTCGTATCCGACGCATTTCAAAGGTATTGAGTCGTTAATTTTTTGTCCAAAAAAGTAGACGGACCTTGTTTTTGTACCTTAGTCTATCGTGAATGTTTAAGAACGGTACAAGTGTGTCAAAGCGATTGTAAATGGGTAGTGGTGTATTCCGTAGAAGAAAGGGTGGAAATGATAAAATTATTTTTCCGAAATAACGACTCTGCGCGCACAACAGCGGCTTTATTTAACGAACGACATCATGGAAAAAATGTATCCGCTGCTTACGTTGTGCAACTGGTTGCCAAATTTGACGCTACTGGTTCAGTTGGAAACAAAAAGAGGGTGCATGAAAGAGACGAAGCGAGGGACGTGGCTGTCTTAGGTCCTATAGCAATGGATCCGACCGTTAGTACTAGGAAATTGTCCAATGTATCTGGTGTTTCACGCACAATAATCATGAGAATCCTGAAACAACATAAATTCCATCCTTATAAGATACGATTGGTTCAGGAACTGAAGGAGGATGATCCCGATCGCCGACTCCAGTTCTGTGAAGTGATCAGTGAAATAATTAACGGCAATCAAAACTACATGTTCGATATCTGTTTTTCGGACGAGTGTTCATTTTACCTTAGCGGCATTGTAAACCGGCATAACTGTCGGTATTGGTCAGATGAAAATCCAAGATTATTTCGTGAGGTGTATACACAGCGCCCCCAAAAATTAAATGTTTGGGCGGGTATATATGGAAATCACATAATCGGCCCTTTTTTTATATCCGGTAATCTCACAGGCCAAATTTATCTCGATCTATTGGAGAACGCTATTTATCCAGCCCTCGTGCAAGTATTGGAGAATGCAGAAGACCATCAAACGATCATTTTCCAACAAGATGGCGCACCACCTCACTTTGTTCAACCGGTGCGTCAGTTCTTAGATGACAATTTTCCTCACGCCTGGATTGGAAGAAGGGGACATATTGAGTGGCCACCCAGATCACCCGATCTGGCCCCACTGGACTTTTTTTCTATGGGGTCACCTGAAATCCAAGATTTACGCTACCCAGCCTGAGTCACTGGATGATTTGCGAACTCGGATCATTAATGAATGCCGTCAAATTACACCAGAAATCTTGAGTAATGTACGTGAACGTTTTCAGCAAAACTTATATTACTGCATGGAAGTGGATGGTGCCCATTTCGAGCATTTAATAAAGTAATCACAAAAGTACCTACTCTTCCACTACTTTACCTGTCCTTTCGTTATCGATGGATATTTTGGAGCGAAATTTTACGGTTAGATAGTACACGATGAGATCTTCAAAATGAGGTATCGCAACACCCCGCATCCCTATTCAAAATCAAGGGGTTGTGCTCACCCCCGTTAGGGGGTTGAAGTTACGGGGATGAAAACAGCGGAAAAGTTGTTCCCCCTCGTATTAGAAATTGACGGGTCCGAGCGATTTTCCACATTTTCATTTTAAAGCCGGAAAATCGAGGTGTTAAGTTTTCGTTGGACCACACTGTATTAGCTTGCAAACGCTTAGAATATTAGAAACATTGTTTAATAATTTTCACTTTCGACAACTCAAAATAATTTGTGCATGCCCTCTTTACCCAGGGCTCAGCAAAGCATAGATTTCACAAACAGAATTCTGTCATTCATAATTAAATGACCTCTGCGCCACATATGATTAAGGTAAGCAAAGTACGCAAGGTTAGGATCATATATATTATTAGATTATAATTATTATTTGAATATTGTTAGTTGTGTAAACTTTAAAAGTATTAATTGTTATTAAACACCAATCATAAGAAGGTCTGGGATTTTTATTTTCTAACCAATCAAATAAATAAACAATAACTGGGCCTAACCTATGGGAACTCGCCCCAGAAAAAGAGTCTAGCCAAATTTCTATTAAAAATTCAACTTCCAAAATATAATTAAAACATCAGATAATCATATTATTATTGATTACATTCATAACAATATATTGCCAAAGCATCACAGTTGAGATGATTTTTTTCGACAGAAGTTACAAGTGTACCGATACATACTTAGGAGCTGCACTTCATTTATGGGATCAATATTCCAGAACAGGTTAAATATGCGACATATCTATCATGAGCAGGTAACAGGAAGTAAAAAAGTTCATTGCACCATTCAGAAAATTTTTGAGAAGTACTTTTGGCAATACCTAATAGATCTTACGTATTTTTTCCAAGAAAGGTATCTTACACGGCAATACCGAGCATAGAAATGGATGACTTCAACGTAGTTACGTAAGGCACTGTGACATCGACTTTACTAAAGCAAAAAGGACATTTGCTGTTCAAAAAAAAATTATATATATCCCTCTTCTAGAATTTTAATTTTATGTGTTCTGTGGTCCATATTGAAAAGTGCAGAGAGATCATTCTCACACTCACATTCCATCACGTAATATAAGCAAATGAATTTCATTGCACTGCTCAGCAGGCAGATTTCAGCATATATTACTTTCTATTGGATTTTATACAAGTTGCCACGGTGGCCTTTCGTCAAATTGATTTACAGACCCAATCTTGCATTGGCGGCCAAATGATCACAAAAGCACGCAAGCGCCTCGTCTTGTGGGAGGTTGAGACAAAAGGGGGCGTGGTAGAGAGATGATGTTGCAGCGGATCGTTTACAGCATCCCAAAATGGTCCGTATCGATGGAATCCTACAACACCAACGGTTAAATCACGCTACATTCAGAAAACACCGAATATTTCTTTCATATATGAGATTGTGATATTCAATCGAGCAAAAATAGTGTTGATTGGCCTCGAAGTTACTCAATGTGAACGAGCTTTAATTGAATTAACTTTATATTTATTAAAGTAACTGAGATATTTTTTATATTAATTATTCAACTGAATGAATATTTGAAACCTTTGCGGTGTGAATGAATTTCAAGAAATAGAAACTATCCCAAACAAAAAATCAACGCATTTTTGAGCTCCTGAGGATGCCAACTTTGTTGGCGAAACGGGCGTCGAGTGATATTAACGTTGTTTCGATGGTTTGGGTAGTTTCTATTTTTTGAATTATATCAATTGATAATTATGAAACATACAAAATTCCAGTTTATCAGATCGAAGACTGGTTCACTTCCTAATAAATTTTTTCTATTGACTTAAATTTCACTGGAATTTCATAAAATATGCTAGGAATCGCACGTTAAAAGGTAAGACCTCCTTAATCCTTAGCTCACACAAGTTTCGACTTCTGAGGGGTGTCGTTCGTAGGGGATGACAGCTGGTTAACTGAAAAAACAATTTTAAACAATTTTTTTTTCAACAAATATATTTTTCGCAAATCGTTCAGAAAAATTGACCATTTTTATAAACATTTCGAAAAAATCCAACTGTTACGAAATATTCATCGTTTTTGCTTTATCTAATGTAGGTACTATTTCAGAAATATTCACCTTAAAATCTGGTATTTTCGAAATAAATTTGATCGATTATTCGTACAGACATTTTCAACTTCCGTACTCAATTGCTATTCGACGGAAGTTTTTTTTACGAATTCCGTAGAGAAACCACTTAGAAGCTTCTAAAATTTGTAGGAGCAAGGAAGTTCCGATACCGGCTAACCGACGACCTATGACAGGTACTGGGATTTGAACCCACGTCCTTTTGGGTGAGTAACGAACGATCTATATCGACACGACCACCAAGGATTCCACGAATGCCCAAAATACAGAAGCAGTTAATCACTCGTGGCTAAAAGTATTACGGATAGAGTCCCAAGTATTTGATTATTTTAAAAGATTACGTAAGTGCAATGAAAATTACCAAATTATTTTGGAAAAATACGAACGAATGCAAGATATATTTTGCACTACGCACACTATTAAAATCTGATCCACAAGGATAGAGCAGCGAATGGTAATTCTTGAATCAAAACAGCAATCAATTCATCTTTAAAATTGACACTCAAAATCGAGTTGTGTATTTTCGTTGTCGGCTTAAATCCTTTTTAGCGACTATAGGTTTTTTGTTTCGAAATTGAATTGAAGAGAGTTCGACTTTTCTTTTGCTGGTACTTAGTGCAAAACTATGGCACGATAGTGATTTAATTACACTATAGAGTTTGACAGATGAGTGCAATTTTCAGTAGTAACGAAACTAAGTCGCTTGAAAACCCCACAAGTCCTTAGGATTAGTGGTGTTTTCTTCAAGCAACTCAGTTGAGTTTAGAAAAAATACAGACATAAGATAAATTCAATCAAGAGTGGCATTTTATTACACTATTTCACGGAGAATAACAAGCTTTTATTATAAATAAAAAAATTGTCGTATTTATAATTTGAGTCAGTTTGATGTCTTCTACTACAATTATTTTTTGTCAAAATGTCAAACTGCGTTGCCGTCGAAACCCCAGGAAGATATTCCAAAAAACGATGGCCTTCAAACCCGAGTGAAAATAGTAACACTGTTAAGGCTGAAACACAATGAAAGTTTTATGTTTTTAGTTCTCGTTGATTAAATTCAAGCTTAATTTTTAAATTCTGTTTTGCATCTTGTTTCATTTGTAAAATTGATATTCAAAATTCCAAAACTTAAAACTTATTACATAAAACTTCCATTGTGTCTACGGCGTCACACTGTATGTAAAAAAGTGTAACAACCTTTTATTAAGAAAATATTTCATGCAGCGAAGCTACTGAAATCAAACAATAAAACCGTAGCGATCTAATTTACAATGACAATGTTTTTACCAATTTGGATTTAACACAGACTGTGAATCTGTAATTTATCGATCGTTCAGTATCCTGAATGAAATTTTGGTTATGTGGGAAGAAAAAAATTCATAAAGCTATAAATTACTTATATATAAAAATAATTTGAAACGGGAAGTTCATATAACGATAGTTTTCGAGGTAAATAACGTTGCTGAAACATTAATATAACTTACTCTCGTTTCTGATTCATAAATTAGTATACAAAAAAAAATTTCACAAATTGTTTTGGATTTCATGCAAATCTCAGAACATTGTGTTATGAAGATGATGATTTTCTTATCTTGATGAGAGATGGGACAAAATAAAAAAAATCTCAAAAAGTAACTGTTGACATTATATAGGTATCACTCAAAACAACGTTTAAGATAAGTGTTAGAATTTTGTAGAGCTTTAGGAAAATATTAATTGCGTATCGCTAAAACTAATGATGAAATATGAGAGATTAATAATGTTATATATATAGTTTCCTCAAAAGTTGAATGAGGGTAGGTACTTATACATGCCAGAATAATCTTGAAGTTCGAGAGCAGTACATTTTCGAATGCTTTCAGAACTGTATTTTTCTGATGAGTCAAAATATATATTGATAATTATGTTATATTGATGAACAATTTGATGGATGGAATGGAAACTAATTATTTGTTTTCTTGTACAATGAGGAAAATTCGAGCATTATTCATATACCATTGTGACAATCATAGAAAACGGGGTAGACATTGGTGCCATAATTGAATTTTTGGAGATTGGAGGTAGGGAGAATAAGTAACTCCTTAGGCTCTGCTCTGCATTCTGTTTCCAGGGAGCCGACAAAGAGATGAAAAGACTAAACCCCGGTGCAATCACGATAACAGGGCTGACGGTGGAATTAATGGTGATATTTTCATCTAGAGAAATTACCTCTTTTTTAAAGTAATCCATCTAAGAGCTAGACTCTATGTATGTCAGCAACAGTGTTTCAAGACATATCTGATCTGTGCAGTTTTTAATTTGTTTGGTATGTTTCGATGCATTTTTATTGTAAATATCACTCGTTGGTTTTTCGTAGCGAAATTAGACGCAATCTCCAAGTATTGGAAAATTAATTTAAAATAAGCATCAAATGACCATTGTGAAGTGGCCAATTTAAAGCAAGACAGAAGCTCTAATGGTACATTCCAGTGCTCTAGTTAGTCGCTCATCAATGATAATATAAATAAGATTGGTAACATAGTTAGAGAGAAATGAAAAATGAGGAAAACATCCAATAAAGTGATTTTGCTCGAGATAAAATTATTATGATTTCGTTAAACACAAGTCAGAACTGTGAAACTTTCAGCGGAAAAGTGCGGACACAATTTTATACCTTCTTGATCGGATCGGCATGGGAGTTGAGTTCCATCGTATCAGAGTATGGGATTCAGCGTCACGACGCCATCCGTCGAGTGCATCGCGGTTCTGGTACGAGCCGAGCTTCCCCGATATCCGCGCCGCCAGCGGGGGGCGGGGCGTGGCTTGTGTCCCGAGCCACGAAAAGTGAGGATCAATTCTACTTATTTAATACAGCTTTCGTATTAGGAGCGTGTATATAGTTAGGAATCCACTGTAAACCGATTTGCGCTTAAACTCGGGTTTTATCTACACTAAGTACTAAGGCTTAACTCGGCATTGTGTTTGACTAAGTGAACAAATAGATGGAGTGATATATATTGACTTTTCATTGTGCCAACGATATCTTCTCTTCGTCCGACCACTGTTCAGCTTCAATCGATCTTTTTTCATAATACCAAAGGTGAGTTTTCACTTTCCGTAACTACTCTCCCTGGAAGCTCTGTAGTATTCGATCAAGTGCAAGGACGATTTGAGTGTTTATATATTAGATCGGCTAGTTAGTGACACTTGAGTTGAGAGCTGACATCCGAATGTTAAGTGGAAATCACATTAGTTGTATAATATCTGTTGTCTTGTAACCTACTGGTAGTGGAGCCTTGTTCCAAAAAGAGATGAGTTAAGAGGTCACACTTGAACCCGCCTCTTATTCATTGGATCCCACGCTCCACCTTATACCTTATCGATTAATCTCTTCGGATGATTATGATGCGGACAGGATTGACAAACAATATAAACTGACCACAACAATAATTTTGAATACTTCTTTGTCAATAACAACAAACAAGTCAAAGGGTTTTTTTCATAAAGATGTAATGTACAGTAATAAATGTATGCCCAGTTATGTGTATTTTAACGCAATAGGTACATTCGCAGTATGTTATTCAATCCTTTGTAAAATACTTACTAAATGTAGGATTAATTTATTATATATAGCACAGGAAAGTTGTTGCATGATTTGAAAAAATGTGAATGTTGAACTTTGTGATTCTCAAACGTTGAGGATCCGATAAAAATAAAAAGCACCCCTTTCAAATTTGAAAGACTTTTGTCAAGTTAGGAGTTGTGGTAAGAATAGATCGAAAACTTCAGCCGTCCTATTCTGTCTAGTACGTGATGTCAGGCGTTTTGAATATAGTCGAATGAAATAAATAGTTTTTCACGTATTAGTAATTTCTGTTGTGTACTGAAGAATCGCGTCATTTATCTCTCCTTCCAACAAGTTGTGAATGATAGAATTATTTTTACGATCGATTTCTCACCACAATTTTCCGACTAAGGATTGTCATACTATGTGCACTCATTTTGACAAATATTTTTCCAAGGTAGGACCAATTATGATATCCATATGCAAAACTGGGCATTTACATAGCAATACCAGTATTGATACAGATGCATTTCGATTTATTTGAAATTGAGTTCATAGGAACCTTCCTTGCAGAGATAGTATTATGTGACTACTTTCAAATTTACATACCTGTGGTCGCCAAAGTTGTTTTTCAATGATGATGAGCCATGAACACATTTGTTTCGTGCTGAGACTTCGTTCGGATTGAATTCAATTTTTTACATACCAGAAAATAGTTATTTTTCTATACCAGTAGGTATGCCTAATGCACTAAGTTTTTTGCGATTTTTTGAGAAAAAGTGTATGAAGATCAGAAAAAAAAAGTTCATTCTTTAATAGATATACTGATATATCCACACATAATGAATACATTATTTTCAGTATAAGTATGTACGAATCCTAACGAATTCATACGTAAGTTGGAAGATAATGAAGGAGTTTTATAAATACGGTATATTGTGAAAATTGAGACATGTTTCACTAAATCAACTTCTTAGTTACGTTTCAAGAATATCAACAGTAGAAATCAAAATCTCACACATCTGTGTTGTTAAATACCTAGTCCATTCTGCGAAAACCTATATGTTTCGTCTTCGTAATTTGAAAAACATTTAATAATGAATATTTCATTGTATGATGAAAGTTTCTCAACTAGTGCCTGCGTGATTATTTATTTACCTTTTGGTCGAATTAGTTTTCATTATCCTGAAAACTGATAGAAAATTGAATGAACCATGTAGAATTGATTTTATTTATATATTTTTGCAATGTATTTGTTGAGTGGATTCGCAGCTATTTCATGCCCATAACAAAAAATCATGAAGTGCACAATATAATATTTTAAGCTATTCAGCGACGCGAAAGTCGCTATCTAGTGTTGGCTTTAGAATAATCCTGTTTGATAAACGATTATTTTTGTTTCATACTGGTCATTTTTGAGGGAATGTTTATCAATTTATGCCGCTATGTGTGATATGTTTTTTTATATTATGTGACAAAACCTACTTCTTTTCTTATGCAGTCTGATGCATAGGAAGTGTTCAATTTAAAATGAAAAATATTCTCTATTTTATATATTAGTGAATATCACGTTGATCCGATAATTTCTTTCACTCCGGGTTTGTCTGTTATGTTGACTCCGGATACACTGCAGCCAAGTCTCATTGCACCTCTGAAAATTATTGAATATTCACCGGCATTTTCGTAAAATGTTTCATGTCTGCTACTATTTAATGCCTCGGACTCGCATATAGTGATTTCCACGAAGTCTGTAGTGAATATTACCTCCAGACAGTTCCCTTTTGACCAGGTGTCTCCTCAAAGGAACATACCCAGTAACTATCCTCATCCGATTTCTACTTGGCAAAAGCTGTTCAGAGACCTTCTTCCCCGATATACAAGTTGAGTAAGTAACGGCTGATCGTTGTCTGGCAAGTTCGTTTTTCTGGCATTTCATTGGGTCCTGATGGCACCCAGAATGATGTACTGTATTCTGCGTGTTTTTCTCATTAGTATATATGTACAGACTTTAGCTGTGAATAGTCTCCCCCAGTCTGAACCGCCAAACATTATTCTACAGCACCGACGAAGCGTAATGCTTAATATTGAGTTTGGTGAAATTGTCAAAATTGAATATTTGAAAGGGACAATATACTGGGTGCCCGTATTTCGAGCTACACCATGGGGATCTCAGTTATTATAAGAGATACGCGGTCGGTTAAATTAGGGCAAAGTTGGGCGTTTTCATGCTGAACTATTATATGAAAGAAAATTTTATGTGTGATTTTTAGTTTTTAAATTATTGGAAAACACGGAAATTTGTAATTTTCGTTTTTAATTTTTCAAGCGAAAACCAAAAGAACTAGACGTTTTTAAACTATAGAACGTTCTTGAGGCACTTTTTTACGAGGCCTTTTTGAAAAGTATTTTTTATTTCTGATTACAACGATGTATCACACGATATGATCGAATATTACATGCTGGATCAAAATTAGGAAAAAATCTTTTTTGCGAAGAGTGCTTTGGAAAGAACGCCAACAATTTTGTTTAACAAACTAAATATTGACAGTTCAGTTAAATATTCGAGCAAAATTTTTAAATTCTCTCAAGTTCTAATGCCATTTTCAAATGAAGAAAAGCGTGATATGCTTCAAATTTATCACGCCTCGCATCGAAATGCGCAAATTACGTCCGAAACGTATCTCCAGCGGTATCCAGAGAGAGAGCAACCAGCACAGAATTATTTTCTACTTCTCCATATAAATTCAGCCGATTATGGTTCATTTGTAAAGCCTAGACGAAGGTACAACGATAGAGAGAATGTGAATGAGATAGCAGTTTTGCAAGCGGTGAGTAAAATAGAAAAAAATTTCCTAGGATTTGAATCTTTTTCCTTTAGATTCAAGACAATCGTTTTCACACGGGAAGTTGCAACAAATCTCGGCATATCGCATCAAGTGGTGTGGAGGATACTAAAGAAACACAAATATCGTCCTTTTTAAAATTCACATCACCCAAGTTCTCCTTCCCGGAGATGCTGGTCGACAATTAGATTTTTGTAGATTCGTAATGAACCAGTTGGAGCAAAATCCAAATTTTTTACATAATGTAATATTCACATTTGGTCCATTGAGAATCCACATTGACATCAAGAACGGCGGCCGCAAGTACGCTTCGGCGTAAATGTATGAGTCGGTTTATTGGACGACACAATAATTGGCCCATACATTATGAAGAAAATCTGAATGCCGATCGTTATTTAAATTTTTTGAAGACCTTCCTTACGGTTTTCGTTGACAACAACATTCGTCTCAACCGGCAAAATATCCTCTGGTTCCAGCAAGACGGCGCACTGCCGCACCGCAGCAAAACGCTAGAAGAGTTGCTGAGTATTTGTCAGAAATGTTTTCCGGTAAGGTGATTTCGATCAACGGAGACATACGTTGGCCAGCGCGGTCACCTGATGTTTCTCCGCTGGATTATTATTTATGGGGAACTATGTGGATTTGGTTTTTAAAACCGTACCCATCGATAATCACCACTATTAGGACTAAGATAAGAAGACGGGACATATCGCGTGCTACTCAGAATCTGAGGAAACGAGTAGAATTGTGTTTAGAAGTCGAAGGTGGAGTATTTGGGCATCTTTTATAACTTTATTTTGTTTTGTTTTGCGAAGAATAAACTTCTAACTTATCATGTCGTTCCTGATTCAAAATCTTAGTTATATAGTAGGTAAGCTTGATGGAAATGTGAACGTTCCAGATTCAAATTCAATTGAACTATCAAGATTTAGTTTGTTAAACAAAATAGTTGGCGTTCTTTCCAAAGCACTCTTCGCAAAAACGATTTTTTCCTAATTTTGATCAGCACGTAAGACTCAATCATATTGTGTGATACATCGTTGTAATCAGAAAAAAAATACTTTTTAAAAAGGCAAAAATCCAATATGGCGCTCGTAAAAAAAACAAAAGTTGATTGTTGTAACTCTGGCATCAAGCACGCTTTGGAAAATATACGATGATAGATTTGGATTCCTTGTAAAAAAGTACCTCAAGAACGTTCTATAGTTAAAAACGTCTAGTTCTTTTGGTTTTCGCTTGAAAAAATAAAAACAAAAATTACAAATTTCCGTTTTTTCCAATAATTTAAAAACTGAAAATCACACATCAATTTTTTTTTCAGATAATTGTTCAGCATGAAAACGCCCAACTTTGCCCTAATTTAACCGACCTCGTATCTTTTATAATAACAGATCCCCATGGTGGAGCTTGAAATACGGACACCCTGTATATAGGTCAAGTCAAATTAAGGTACTTTTCTTTTTTCACATTTTGAGAATAAAATAGTTCTCGCGATGCCGATAGAGCACTACTACTTCTCTCTATTATGAGAACGAGTTTTTTTTGAGGCCTTCTGTTTAAGGATTTTCTATAGTCTTTCACTTGTTCGGAAGTTATATACCAATGACATTTATTTCAAACACTTCGTTAACTAAACCATCAATAACTGATAATTCAAACGTGATTTTTTCTTGTATCTATGCCCTAACGTTATTGATCGTTTCCGTAGTAACCATCAGCACAAACATATCTTTTTCAGATTTCAACTACTCCTACAAGAAAAATCTAACGGGTCATATTAGGCGAACCAGCTGGCCATTTCAGGGGAACATGTCTATCTATCCACCGATTCAGATAATTTTCGTTCAGCCATTTTCGAAAAGGCCTTCAGTTGTGGGGTCTACAGCATCTTACTGAAACGTAATAGACATAGTCATTGATCATAAAAAAATCTTAAAAAAGCAATTGGACAAGTCGACACAAGCAGTATAGTTGAATACAGTACGAAAATTATGAAAACCACATTATTATTAACAACAAAAAAGCCCTAAACATTTGAAACAATCAAGTGAATTAATGTACAAAAGAAGCTCAGGAATGTATAAGTATATGGTCCTGGGAGAGGTAAAATTGGAAATTTTTTGAATAATGTTCTACACGATACTGGTTTGTGATGAGTTTGCAATGGTCCTTATAATCCTCTTTTGCATGATAAAAACATTTCGTGCAGGTGGAGAATGGCCTATTGCTGGATTGTGCCCGTGGTAATATAAAAAGAGTCCAGTGTTGTCCAGAATTCTCTTCAGGTTTCTCAGCAAGTAACACTGACTGTTAACTGTTTTAATGAAATCCTCACAGTGCTAGTGGAAATTGAGCCTGCTATCTAGGAGTATCCCGAGAAATTTGCTATATAGGAATAGCCCTAGAAATTGTGTACCTCAACACTGGAAATTTTATGTATATATCTAAAATGTTTTTTCCGACGACCTCCTTGAAATACGTATCATTTCGCACTGTAAACTAGCACACAAAATTAGATATTTCGCACTAGGGCGAAATATTTTTTCATTTCGCACTATTGTGAATTGAAATATTGCGCACGGTCTCCTCGCTCTGCGATTGGTGCGATTACTTAGTTAACTATACTCTAATTTTTACTCATAGGTACCTGTGACAATGACATACCTATCTACAAACGAATTCAACAATATAGTGTCAGTGTCAATGTGATTTACTAAGTAGATAGATACCGAATCGTAAAATTTCTTCAGTTTTCTTTGGTACAATATTATCTGACGATGAAATGTTAGATTCTACTCCCCCAGAAGTATGCAATTTAGCACACGAAACAACGAAGGAATTGCTGCCAGAAAAATCAAAACAGAAGTACGATAATTTTATGGCATGGAAATAAAAGTAACGCAAAAAGCTTCTCCGATGTAGTTTTATTGGCTTACATATGAGAATTGGGAACTAAGTACAAGCCAAGTACTGTCTGGTCAATTTATTCTATGTTACGAACACCCTTGGTAGCTAAACATGAAATAAACATTGGAAATTACCTGAAATTGAAAGTAGTACTCAAAAGAAGCTCAGTCGGATATACACCAAAAAAATCAAACATTTTAAATCCTCAGCATATCAAACTGCTCCGGATGAGAAATATTTGTTAATCAAGGTATGTTTTGATTTGCACTTACAGTTGATTTATTTAGAATGAGGATTTTTTTTAAAAGAAGAATGTAATTTTACTAATTCACTACTTATATTTTGTATGTGGAAATCATTGTTTTTGACATATTAAAGTCATTGAATTGCTCAGGACATGCACCAAACATTCGACACGGGTCATAAAAGAAATTCTATATGGAGTAGGTTCGAATCCTCGCGATGAATTTTTTATTTTATTTTTTATTTGAATGTTTTATAATTAAAGAGTGATACTCATGTCACTTATAAACTCACTTTTATAGTAGATATCACTCACTACTAGAGAAATAACAAATACTTATGTATTTTAATGATTCTAGGTTGCTTTAGCATTCGCTATAAGCGGAGCCCGAAGACGGGCTGAATTGGCCAATGTGAAAATGAACGATCTGAATGATGCAACAACTGCATCAATTGTACAGGTTCCGGACACCAAAAATAAAGTACCACGAACTTTTACACTAACAGGAACATTTTATGAAATATATAAAAAGAACGCTGATCTACGTCTCAAAACCATGATAGATAAAAATTTCAGATTCTTCATTAATTACCAGAAAGGCAAATGTACCTCTCAGTTTGTGGGAATTAACAAGTTTGGTGCAATGGCCAAAGAAATCGCTACATTTTTGAAATTACCAAACCCAGAAAACTACACTGGCCATTCATTTAGGCGTTCTTCAGCCACAATACTAGTGGATAGTGGCAGTGATTTATTGACTCTGAAAAGGCATGGCGGCTGGAAAAGCAGCACAGTTGAATCAATAAAAAAATGGAAATATCCAATCAAATAACCTATTGAACTATTGAACATGCAACAACCTTCTCAACAGAATTATTCGGAACTAGCTCGGTATCACAATCAGTGCCTACTGCGAGACCATCAACCTCCACTACAGTTTTGGAAACTAATAATAATATGACAGGAATCAATAATCAAGCCATTCAAGGTTTGATAAAAGAAAATATCAGTATTCTGTTAGTACTGAATAATTGTTCAAATATTACCATCAGTAACTATTTTTCTAATATTTCATAAATACAGACAAAATGTACCCAAATATTTTTGTTGAATGTTCAATAAAATGTGTTCTCTTTATGCGATACATCTTTCTTATATGCATCTTCCGGCAATTGAATTGGTTTTCTGTAAAAAAGATTTTTATGTATAGGTATAATACAGTCATGCGAAATTAAAATCCGACATACCTGTTTTTGATGTAGGTCGTCAGAAAAGTATAGTGTACAACTCGTGCGGAAATTGGATATTTCATAATCTTGTCAAACTCGTTTGAATTATCCTATTTTCCGCACTAGTTGCACAATATACTATTATTTTGAGCTAATTGCTAATTAAAATCCATGAGAGTTTGCCTGAAGTATTTATTGAATCATGAGGTTGAAACGATTTTGAAAGAACTTACGTACATTTTTCTCCGCATGAATATAAGACCTTTATCACTTCATAAGGGAGACATTTGTTTTTTTTACTGATATTTTTTTACAGTGGTTGGAGATACCTCACTATTTTATTACTCGTTGGGTATTGTAGAAAACGGATCTCACAATTTCAATTTGCTTTTCCCTTAGAATGATTATTTTCATCCAGATACTTTTCACCTTGTTACTTGCAACCTTTGTCCTTGAACTTGTCCTTTGTAACTTGCTGACCAACTTTCTTAGGTAGTTCAATATATTGGAATGTCAGAAATTGTGAAGTCGAAATCGAACCATAAAATAAACCGAAAGAAAAAATTGACAACTGTAACAATGTCCGTAGATTAAACTCAAAATACAATAATATTCGAACAATTTTCTCTTCCTTATTGAAACTACTGATTCATCTCACGTATTTCACATTCAAAACATTTTTTATCAATCGAGCATTTCCAAATACAATGACAAGTCAAAAAAATAAAAATCATTCTTTTATAATTTTTGAAAAAATATACCAATTTCATTTGTAATCCTTCCGGTGTATTTTTATCCCACGCTTCTATCATTGATATGTACTCGTTATCTTTAAATGCTGATGCACTAACCTTTCTCTTGTCCGGTAAAATTTGAAGTTCCCTTCTTTTTGAATTTCTAGCGTTTCGTGCGGCTAAAAATATGGGACTAGAGAATGGATCAATTACTCTATTAAACTCCTTCATATATTTTTCTAGTACTTGTTTTGCCGTAATGTTCCACATCGTTTTAACCACATTTTCTTTATAATTTTCTCCATTACATTTTCGCATATTGAAAGCCCAATCTTTCAAAATGGACGCTATCATTTCAGTGGAAATTGATTCATTTAGCACATAGTTTCTTTCACTGCAAAACGTAAGAAATTGTTTCCATACGTACTTTTTTGTTTTCACTGTATTATGAGGCTCAGTATTTTGTATACTTTCGTCTATTGCATTTGATGATAAATCTCCGAATCGACTCATTTTTGAACAATGTATAATCAGGTATTATCGAAATTATACGAGGTAACTTAACTAAATTGGACATTCTGATTAGTTGAAAATCATACGAACAAAATAATCATTGGTATTTCATTATAACCAATGGATTGAAAAGGAAGACTGAATAGGAGTGAAACATTATCACACTTCTTTTTACAAAATTTTACTTTTGAGAAAAGAGTCATATTATAAGCATGTGGACATGAGAGAATAATAATATATGATAATTTCTCAAAGAAGCGAAAAATTGCGCATGAATATATTGTGATGAATGCATGTGTGAAATGATCATTACAATTACCTACCTCAACTATACATTATCTAATGGTTCGCATGGTGGAGAGTTGATTAATAAATTATATTAATCTGCTCCGGATTCATTCACTGTGAAATAGTTATCGGAATACGAATGAGATTATGAATAACTTTGCATACTGAAAGCATTATGGCACGTGAACTACGACTGTGATTTTATTAATTATGTCACAGGACAATATAAATATTAATATGTTCCAAGACAATATAGATAACTATAATATGATCATCATGGAGTTTTTTACTAAACAGTTTTGATTTCATGATTTATTTCCATAATTTTCTCAACACACGTTACAAAACTTTTTGAAACAATTTTAACCGCAAAATTCCTGTTTTATTTCAATAAATATACAAAATCCTATCGATATAGCTCGCTCGATATAGGTGCAAGGAATTCATGTCAAAATTATTGGTGAGAGTGTGAAATTTTCCTTTCAGATGCCAGATTATTCTTTTCATGCAGCATTGATACAATCAGAGATAAAATCATTACTATAATCTGCTGAGAATGTGTCAAATTAGACTACATATAGAAGAATCAGGCCATGTCCCAGGATTCTATGCCAAAAAAAAAGTTCAGCTTTGGGAAAAAACATCACTGCATTCAAATACTTGGCTATTGAAAACTGTACCTAAAAAATACTGTAGGCAAGAGGTCATCAATGTATTGAGCTTTGTTTAAATTGTTAATCCAACCCATGGCCCTTAGGTTAAGAGATAAGCGCTCTATATACCATCATGACCATCACGGCCCAACCTAGCTCTAACCTAATCAGCGCAAAAATGATTTGGAGCTTTTGTTCGAGTACATCGTGAAGAGACATTAAAAAATAATATCAAGCACAATTAATTATTTTCTATTGAAAGAGCATCAGCAAGAAATTCCTTCTACTTTCCAGACAAGTAATCTTAAATTCTTGCCAAAGCTAGGTTGATCTGGTGCAAGTTTTTTTTATATATTATAATTATCTTTTTTATAACATAAATATCTTGAATATTCATTTTGAATTTTTTCTACTTCTCTGAGAACTGTTTGACATTCACCATGCTAAATGATAGAAGCAAACTTCAATTTTGAGCGCACTACGAAAAGAATTTTGATGGTATATTTGTTAAAAGATAACTTCTGTCTTGTTATAAATTCATCCAATCATTCTATTTGCCGATTTTACCAGGGTTTCAATGTGGGGAGAGAAGAATAGTTTATTGTTTGATAGAGTGGCTGCTGGTCCAGAGGCTAAAGTATCAGTGGAGCTTTTGGCAAATATCGGACATAGGTTCGAGGCCTCAGTACGCGAAAATCTTTGTTCTCAAGTCTCTTTAGGCGACCACATGACTCGTTGTAGAGCAAGTGTGGTGTGAGTTGCCTAGATGCCGATTCCGACGTCTGACGCTAGCTTGGAGAGCGCACCGGCCACCCGGGGTGATGCTGTAGGTTTTCCGCGTTTTCATACAGCTGAAAAGTGAATACACCACCAAACATCACTCAACTCCAAGATATTTCACCTTCGTACATGTTTTCAATGCTTCAACGTTCATTTTAAAATCAAAATTGTTTTAACTTGTTTAAAATTTTCAGATCACCAGCAAAAAGTAGACACTTGGAGTATTTAATACTTGCCAGAAGATCATTAATAAATAAGAAAAAGAGCAGTGGACCTGTGCCTCTCCGCCCCAGAAGCTGCGTTAGAAACTTACCAGAAGTATTTCCATTTTTTTTATACAATACCGATCTCTTTAATCATTTATGAATATTTTCAAACATATTTGTTGAGTATTTGTAATATATAGTGGTGATTCACTCTGTAAATATAGTGGCGAGTTGTTGTTAACAACATTATAGAGGGCGATTTACCCGTAAGCAACATGTATGGGAGAGACTACAAGTTGTTCAAAGAGTTGGAAAACAACCCTGTTATGAGATGGCATACTTCCCAGATATAGCTTTGACAAAACCTTCAAGACAAGTATAACGGACAGGGATGCGTGGAAGGAGCGATCTCCCATCAACGTGGAAATCGCTGTCTACAAAACTGATGAAAGTTCAGGAGCCGGCATTCATGGAACCAAGCCGAAGATAAAAATCTCATTGAGCTTAGGTATATACGCCACGATATTTCAAGCGGAAATCGTCGCAATGCATCATTGCACTCAAGAGCTAGTAATCATGAGTTTTCAGAAAAAAACAATTGTTATTTACTCAGACAACTAGGCTGCGATAAAAGCAGTAAACTCAATGCAAGTTACCTCCAGATGGCCCGGAACCGTTTTACGGAATGGCAAAAGCTGAACTGAAAACAAACACCAAATCATGGATCTAACAGAATTCTCAAGAATGGTGGAATAATTCACCAGGAATGAGACACGCCAAAGAGTTTATCAAACAACCGCAGCCTAAATGCACAATATAATAATAATAGGTCTTTATTTCCCAATAATAATACATTAGTAACAGTAAATGACATTGGGAAAAGGCCGAAGATCAGATGGATGTGCCTCACGACACAGCCTCTGTTTTTCATCTTGAGCTCGACGAAAAAAAAAAGAAGAGAAAACTAATACTTAATTTGAAATACCTACAGCATTTTGTAACTTGACCAAATAAAAAGTAGAGAAACATCAAAAACGCGAACAGTGAATATTATGATAACAGAAAACTATGTATATTTAATCAGTTCTTTCAGTGGTCGGTGGATCAGCGGTCTAATGCACAGGCCGTTCGAAAATCCAGCATAGCGATAGTCGGTTCGAATCCGATGTAGGTACAAGAATTTTTCTCAACTACTTTATATCGGATTCGATAGGCGGCCGCATGCCTTGTTGAAAAGCAAGTGTATTGTGAGTTGTCTAGATGCCAATCTCGTCTAGTGCTAGCTTGGAGTGCACACCGACCACCCGAGGTGGTGCTGTAGGTTTTCCGGGTTTTCCTACAGCTGAAAAGTGAATACATCACCTAAAACATCAGTAAGTCGCCCCGGAGCGCCACGGCAAATAATAATAATAGCCGTCCTCTACCCGCACAGGCTATGCCTTTGGGTACACTCAACGAGTGTTTATGAGGGAGTATTATTATTATTATTATTATTATTATAGTAATACTCAGTTAATCTTGTTCGTCACTTAGATATCTTTTGAAAGCTTTTTTGAAATGAAAGAGCGACAAAGTCTTCAGCTCCTCAGAAATTGAGTTATACACCTTCGTTATTAGATAGGAAAATGATCTTTTGAATAGTTCTGTTCGATGAGCAGGAAGCGTAAGTTTACCTTTGAATCTGACATTTATGTTGTGAATATCAATTCGATATCTTATTTTATTGAAAAGGTATTGTGGACACTTTTCCTAAATTATTTTAAAGTATAAACATGCAGTGTGTAGCCTCATTTGTTTCGACATATTGAGCCAATTAGTCTCTTTCAGTTTGTGAGGTATACGATGACCACGTCTTATACCATGAATCAAGCGGAGACAATTATTTTGAACAACCTGTATTCTTCGTTTATCTTCCGAGTCTATAAAACTAATGATTCGCATAATATAGTTTTCACCTTTTTGTTGAAGCAGTGTCATCACTAATAGTATCGAATGCCTTTGAAAAATCTAAAAGTACTAGTGCGGTGACTTTTTTGTCATCTGTTGCCCTGAAAATATCATCCGTGATATTCAGAAGTGCCGTTTCACAACTATGTAGTGGCCTAAAACCAGATTGAGTTTCAGGTAATAAGTTATGTTTCGATAAATTGATTGTAGACAATTGTTTCCAAAATTTTTGACATGGCTGGCAAGATACTTTTTGGTCTCAAGCCTTTGAATGTTTCGGGATTACTTTTTTTGGAATGGGTATCACCAAGGCTTCTTTCCAATAGCTTGGGAATTCACCTGTATGAAGGCAGACATTTATAATATGTGTTATATATGGTATTATCAGCAGGCAGAACATGAGTATTAGTTTTATATTGATTTCATCAGAGGCCTGTGCGTTAGATTTAATGTTATATATGATTTTCTGTATATGAGATTCGTCGATTTGTTGAAAAATTAACTCTGTATTTTTACTACTGAGCCAGTAGAGGAGCACTACTAGAATATTAGTACGACTTTTCACAGGGCATTGTACGCTCAACAAACGTATGGGTACAATCGGTCTGGCAGGAGAAATGCTATGCAGGTTCTGTAAGGAAGAAGAGGAAAAACAAGCCTATGGAGTCTCGTAGACGAAGACAGGGCTTGATAGAAAACTCTAATCGATTTCGAAGGCACACACAATAGATCTGAAAAGGTCGCGATGTAGAGGCTTGTAGTACAAAAGCCCCGAACTAATCTAATCTAATCTACCTAATGTGAAACCATACTTCATCCCAAACTCCTTATGTATGGAGGATCATCAGCCATATAACAAGAAAATGTTATTCTCAATACTCGTAGGGAGGAATACCGATTCATGTCAAATGTATTCCTGAGTCTTTTCAAATGAATTTTTTCCGCAGCAGTACCAAAATGGCCCAAAGCCATTTTGAAAGACAGATATTTTTTATTATAGTCTAAAAGCAATTAATGAACTACCGTTTTACGAATTGTATAAAGTTATATATATATATATATATATATATTTTTTTATTTTAAGGGGCACTATTTCAAGTTGTTCAGCTTATATTATAGCAAATTACAGGAGTCTGCTCTGGTGGAATAAGTATTGTTATTGGTATACGGTAGGGAGTGTGCTATATAAACAACAACCAGCAATACCCATATAGGCCTTGTTGAAAGTTTTCAATACTTGAATGAAGCTGTATGAGAGAATGGAAGAAAATAGCTTTTTCCCTATGATATAACTCGCGGTAACGTAAGAAACTATCTGTGCTGTAAGAATTCACACAGATAATGATAATAATTATAATAATAAGTGTCTTCATTATCATCATATAATGGAAACATATTGAAATAAAATAAAATAATTTGATGACAAAAGGCGAACGAAGTTGAATAATTGACAGCACTTATCCTTAAAAAATATTGACTCGATTCTTAACATAATTAGCTTTGTTCTGGTTCTGAAAATTATCAGTCCTGGGACGTCAGGATCATGCGCATTTGAGAAAAAGTGTGCGAATATGAACCTAAAGAGCACACTTCTCGTCAACTGCGCATGATCCTGACGTCCCAGGACTGATAATTTTCAGAACCAAAACAAACCTATTATCAGCAAGTGATGTGATATCAGAAAATGAATTATAATTCAGAGAGACAGGCTTTTAGTTTTTTTTTGAAGTTGTTAATCTTGAGCAGTTTGAAATCAGCGGTAGGTCATTATAAACATTGCAGATTTGTCAATGATAGAATTATTGGAAAGAAAGTGTTTCTGAAAACTCTTTTTTCTTCTTAAGTAGAAATAATTCTAGAATGAATTACACTCACAGTAAAAATAAAGTATTCAAATATGATAAAATCGCTTGTCGATTATCATCCGGTTTTTCAGTTACAATTACAAACCCAATGTTTACAATTTGAAGTTGCGTATCTGTGTTATGATATTCCTGCATCGTTCAGTTAGTTAGGAGACTTATAAAAAGTAGACGATTCCTATCTTGCTTGATTTTCAGTAGGATGTTAAGATCGGCTTATCTTATTTGATGGTGTAGTATGTATTCGAGGAATAGGTACTAATTCTATATCATTATTGTTAATATTTTCATAGTTACAGGAATATTCAAATTCAATAATAGAGTATTTATTGGGTGGTTATGTCTCGTCATCTGCAATTTCACAGTCCTTTTTCATGAACTAAACACGAGGAATTCGAATAAATTGAATAACTAAGTGCTCTGCAATTACTTATTCACCTAAATATTAAAATAATCTCCTTGCGTGGTTTAAATCCTCATTCACATAAATATGAAGTAATATTCTCAGCCCAAGAAATAATATTTTCTGTACTTGTTTGCTCAAGTATTCATTGTTTATTGACATTTAGTTGATCATTTTATGACCATTTTACAGTCGCTTCAAAGTGTCAATAACAGGTTTATTCCAAAGTAACTGGTCAATGACAATTTATCAGACTAAGGTGATTTTCTTGAGACGAAATTGCATTGCAGTGATAAATTTTATTAAAAAAATAGGGAAATGTATTCTTTTGTTTTCAGATAGGGCTCCAATGATGATAATGCCGATGCTTTGGGTGCTCAGGCAGATGGCTGTATATTAATTAGTTTCCAGAAATGCTAGAAATGTAATCCTCTCAAAATGCAAATAGGGAAGAGAATTGTTGATTGCTCAAAAGGGCTTGGTTTATTGATGATCAAATTTTCAAACATTACCTATTTAGCATAACGAAGGAAAATTCACAAACCATCAGTTGTTATGTTCCTAAAAGAAATATCAGTTATTGAAAAACTAGTACAATCTGAGGTACAAAAATTCTGTCTATGGAACGCTTATTTCTGCGATATATTCCATTGTACTAATAGTGGTAATATATTGAGGGACAGCGGAGATTTCTTCTTCTTTGTTTAATCTTGGCAACAGTTTGGTATTTCTATATTGTTGAATAAGTATATCTGAAATGGGAAACGGAGAAGAATGACTGTAGCACTGAATGGGTGAATTGTGAGGCTGGAACAGAATCATAGCCAACATAGGTAACGCACAGAAGACCTTACAGCCACCATCTTTCGAAGGTATCTGCCAAATAATTCAATAGTATATTACGTGTTCAAGTGTAGTGAAATGCATATTACATACAAATGGAAAAATTGCGATACGAGATGCGTAATATACTTTTTCTACGACTCTCATTTGTCGAGTGGTGTGTTCGTTTAATCCTCAAGTAGTAAAAAAACGAAGGTAACTAACGTAGTTTTAACAACAAACTAAATCTTAGAAAATTAAAATTCTTAAATTAATTTTTGATACGCCTTTTCTCTACAACAGCGATAGTTACTTTACAACATACGATACGTACTACACTTTTTCTACGACTCTAATATACCAGGTGGTATAGGTAGGTATAACAAATATAACGATACTGGTCGACTATATCCATCTACTTGGTGATCCTAGCAGAAGCTATCTGCTTGAACTACTATTAACGAACCTCAAATACTTTTTTAAGAGAGATGAAAAAGTTCAAATTAAATGGTTGGAATGTCTGCTACTCTTTCAACTTTGACGCAACTTTCCACAAATAATCTACAAAACAAAACAATTCTATATTATTAAGAAATGCAAGTTTGCCAAATGAAAATTACATAAAATAACTTAACATTCACGTTGATACAAGAGATACTTTTTGAGATAGTTCTTAAAAACCTTCAATAACGAGTTATAAATATTTTTTCTGGGTGTCGTTTATTCTTTTTTGTGAAATTTGAAAATCATTCATAAATAGCTTTAGTGATTTCTTTTTGTAATCTCACTGTTTGATATTGCAGTTCATAATTACGTCAGTCAGTAATAAAGTTGTACTTATTTTGTACTTATTTTGACATAAGAACAACTTCATTAAAATACTGCCTGCCTTTATTAGAGGACGGTTGAGGCCAGGATTTAAGGTTTTTTTATTTTTACTTCGGGTGAGATCGTGGACACGACATAACTAATGCCTGATAATTACAGGTATGATTTTTTCAACAAAATTGGTCATTCTATCATCACAATAATTGTATCTTAGTATAAAATAAATTATGTAGAATGAAAAATATGAGAAAATAGATTTTATTTATAGGTTATGAATAACGAACGCCTATGTAAATAAGGGATGAACCGACAAAACTGCAATATCTCTGTTTTCAATCACAGAATAGTGCCAGTCACTAATAAATTAAATTTGCCGCAAATAATGCCTGGTGTTATTGCAATATCTCTGTAATTTTACGTAAAACGAAGTTTACTGACTGACTGACTAGAAAAAATGGCATTACTATTTTTTTTTAATAGATTCAGTTCAGTTCAGTATCCACAAACACATTTGTGCCAAAACTAAAGGATGGATTGTAACACTACGAAACTTGGCACGTGACTTCTTGACATCATGTTTAGTTGAAAAAAAAATTGTTCACCATAAAATCAGGGGTGAAACACAAAAACATTTTGACTTGAATTTAAAAAAAATTGGAGTCTCGGAAAGTAGGAAAGCTATCGGAGAACGGCTTCGATAGAATAAATGGAATTATAATGTCTACGTTAAGTAAGGTTCGGTGAGATTATTGCTCTATATTTGAAGCAAATCCGTGAACTCTGGAAACATTATTATTCGTCCTAATATTGCGATGAGGAATATCTGATAATGAAGACAATAGGTGAGAATGATTATTGAGGTTATGGAAAGGCCTCACATCTCATTAATGAGTATTATGGAAATTTGAGGATAGCCAGTACAACCGGTATTAAATGTAATGTGATTTGGTTAGAACTGTCCCAATGATTTTTGTTTCGAGAGGTTAGTTGAGTTTGGGATCAATATAATGTTCAACCCTCAACCACAGATGTGTATTTTGTATGACAATTCCACAGAGATTCGGTCATGAAATCCTCATTTCTTGAAAATTAGTTTTGAGACGAGAGTTACTTGAGAACCGACTAAAATGAGTTTCTCTTATCCGACCGGCATTAATTTCCATATAACATTCTCTCAAAGCAACTTAAAAAAATATATATTATTATTTCTAAAGATATATTGAAAACGTATTTCTTGGGACGGAAAAATCCCTATGATTTATGTACGTACTCTCAATTCTGTATAAATTTCAATATCCTGGAAACAGATTTGTTGGCATACAACTAGGGCTGGATTTACCAATAGGCCCCATAGATTCCGGCCCAGAGGCACACCATGCTGAGGAGCGCATAGAACTAGAATATATGTCTGCATCTACATGCTCTCCACAAATCAACATTTCGTTCGCCTGCCTCGTCTAGGACCTTTCTGAGGTCTATATTCTCCCTCTTTTACGATGGTATGAAGAGAGAGCGGCAAAAACTCACGAGTCTAGAAGCACATAAATTCTAAATCTGGCCCTGCTCACAGCTAATTTACTTACGTTTACTTCAGAGAAATTAATGATTTTGTTCACTTATAACTTGGTTATCCACTCGAATACTCCATTTAGGAAAAACATCCACATGACAAATTTAAATGGAATTTCACTTCTTTGGTAGAGAGAAAGTTGACCTGACAACTCTTTTGTTCTATGCCGGAATAATTCAATACCCTGACATATTTCCACCTCATTTCTTGTCAAAGAAAAAACATCACAATACAACTCCAATCCACTCTACAATATTTTTGTCTGCTCTACAATAAATTTCTACTCACTTTTAGACGGACAATCGCAGCTATATCTATAATAATCTTGAAGTGTCTTTCACTAAGAAATTTCTTGATAATAAACTCAAATTTTCACAACAAGAACAAACAACTTTGTATGACAGTAGGGTTTGACATGTCTATAATATGCCGGGATACACTACGCTCGTAGCTTATCATCTGAACTGGCAGTATATTGAGAAAACTGCTCCAAAAGTGGGTCAATTTTTGGCTTAAATATTATGGTTAGATGATCCTGGACAATGTTGTTTATGTGAAATGTACAGATTAATTCATATTCTTTCGTTTTGGATAGTCAGGGGTTTCTGAAAATCCCGCGGTTTGACAAAATTATTCATCGTTTCAAAATAATGAGTTTTTGGACGGCCTCAGAATTTTTGAAATTATAACACAACTTATTTTTGTTTTTGTATGTCCAGCAACAGAAATGTAAAGTGCAAACCTATAGCTTGAAATTGCTTACCTACTTTATTTTTCATTCAGGATGTGTATGTGCAATTGATTTCAACATTTACTTTAGAAAATGCCAGGATTATGAGGGAGTTCAAAATGAGGCAGGAGTGAAACTAATTTCAGTGTATCTTGCAGGGTGGACACGCATGTAGCTGAATCGGAATCAGATATATACTTTCATAACATAAGCCGGATCGATTTTTTAGTTCAAACGAGAAAACCGGTACTTACGTACATACAAACAAAATTTTGGCTATGAGATTAGAGAGCATTGCAAATACAGAAATAAGAAACTGAATAAAGAGAAATCAAAAACAAAACCATGCTGTTTGTTGCAGGGCAATATAGGTCACAAAAACAATAATACTGATATATAAGGGATTGAGTGATTGAGGCTTTCGCGACCAGTGTTTGAATTAAAATAACTATTCGTCGGGTTTTGAGACCGTCGTAAGACGGAAGGAATAAATTCCAACTTACAACGGCCTCAAAACCCGATGAATAGTTATTCTAATTCGATTCTAATTCGATAAAGATTACTTAAGTTTTTGACTAATTGAATTGAAAAGGGCCTTATTAATCTTCAATGTTTTATCTGGTACGTTTGAGAATTTGAATCATTTCACGTAAATTTTAGATGGTATTGTTGTAGGTACATCAAGAAAAACAGGGTTAATGAAATCATAGTTGGGTACATATTATGAACTGCACCAAAATACCATTCGCCCTTCAACTGCACCACCGTCATTTCTGGTTTTCTGTCTGTTCTAGTTAAAACAGACTAAAAAATTACTCCACATTACTATTAATCCCATAAGTTGATCCCTTAACCTATCGTTACATCCGAAATGAGTTATTTAGGCAGTTACATCTTTCTACTCCGTTCTTAACATTGTAAATTAAATCAGGTGATTCAAAAACACAATTTTTCCGGGTTGGGAGAATTTGTATTTGTGAAATCTGTAAATATTGTGTTTACGAGTCACCAGGTTTTGGAAAAAAAAACAGAAGCTAATCAAATCTTTTATGAGCAATGGCGATACGGAACTTAGAGCACGTGAGAATTCCGTAACACATTAGCTCAGTGGCAGCAGGTAGGTTTGAACCCGGGCCATAGCGCTTTCGCATCGTCTAATAAATAATGAATCAGAATTCTCAACTAAATCTGACTACACAATCTATTCATCATATTGCAGAAAATTTCGAGAAAAGGGGGCAGAATAATATCTGGAAAATCAAATGAACTTCATAAATATAATAAATAAATAAATGGCTGTGTGGAAATGTAGTTTTCAGCAATTGAACTTGTTGAATTTAGCATCATAATAGTAACTGGTTTTAGGTCAACAAAAGGGAACTTTGAGAGTTTTCTAGTTACATTTTTCTTTATTGGAGACAAAATTTAATGAATAAACTCCAGTATGAATCAAGAATATTCTGCTTATAGAACTGATAATCAAATAAACTGGTTCAATAAAGAACTGAACTGTTACCTGGTTGCAGCACAGCTGCAATCAAATATTTTTAGTGATATAATGAAAATGACATAGAAAATAACAAATGAATTATTTACGAAATTGAATTTTTTTAGAAGTTGGAAAAGTGTATTGTTGTTCGACCCCACTCACTGAAAAAGTGCCGGATTGGAACACTTCGAAACAAATTCTCGTGATTTTCTGCACAACGTTTTAAATATTTTCCATTCTTCTCTCCTTCAGAAGCAGCTGGCGTCCACCTAAAACTATTCGAAGTTGTAGGTACATCTGATTATCTTCCACGACTATATGACTTTTCGTTGTCCCCGGCATTGACCGGCAATTGTTCAGAGTTGTACAAAAATCACTTTCTGTTTGACCCCAAAAAAGAAAACGTGCCAGTTCCAAGAATATTGAGTAGCAGTGCATATCAAATCTCGTAATGGCCGAACAACAATACAGTTTTTCAACTTGTAAAAAATATAAATTTCGTAAAGATAATTCATTTGTTAGTCACCTATGGAACACAATCAACATTTGCTAGAGAAGAGAAAAAAAAATTATTAAAGGCTTGCTTTCCGTGAGACCGTGGTGGAATCGAGTGAGTCGGCTTGAAGCTGGCCGGCCGGAAGCTAACATGACCGATTACACAATTTGAATACAACCCTAATTGAATAGTAAAAAATTGTCATTATAATTCGGCTAACATAATGATTCAACATTAATATTAACAAGGAGTTTTTTCGCAATGTGTGAAATAATTGAAAGAAAGTGATTCCTATACAAGGCACAACTGTACTTTTATTTCGAATCAATAATTATTCTTACAAATAAATATTTGGAACCTTTGGTGTGAATAAAATTCAAGAAATGGAAACTACCCGTTTGCGTTTGATTGTGTTACACAAAACATGTAAACATGTTGTTGATCAAGCTTGCTTACTACGGATAAGATCAACGTAGTATGAAATTACTTCAAAGTTACTCCATCGAAAGAAAACAAACGACTTAAATCAAAGTTGGTGAATGTAAAGCATGAAGCTCCTCAAGGTTCTCTCCTGGGGCCTCTGCTTTTTTTGTATATATAAATGAAACTGAGTTGATTCTATTTGCTGAGGATACCACTATGTAACATAAATATAGATTTTGACATTATCAAACTTGAAATTATCACTATTCCTAACTCCTTACCTTAGGTATACAGTATTTTTTAACAAACATTACAGTTCGTTTCGAACTACATTTGATACCTTGAAAACAATGGTTATTCCAACAAAAACGAAATAGTGGAACTGTAATTTCAAACAGTTGGTAATCGCTTTCCGCATGGCAATTGCTATTTTATTCCGTCGGACAGAGATATTTCCTATCCTGGTTTTCAATCGTTTTTAACAAATTGGGCCATATCAGTTACCCAAACGAAATTCTATGGAAATTATTTCAAGGTTTGTTTATAACAGGTCCCATCCTATAAGTTTTCCTCAAATGGTTTATATGAGATAGTATTTTTATTATTTTTTGAAAAATAAAAATGCTGCAGTAATATAGTGCAAAATCATCGAAAACGAAGATATTTACAGTACGTAAAGAGTGTTTTTCCCTCAGTCATTAAAATCTCCACTTCATACGGGGATATATAGGATATGAAGAACTATTTCCTGAATTTCCCAAGTCTTATGTTACGAGTATCTGTATATACTGAGGTGAGAACAAAATAATTTTCTATCCACAATAAAAGTTCAATGTGTCTCAATATAATCAAAACGGCAGTAGTCTTTGGGATCACAAGGTTATTCAGAAACAAGGATCTCAATTTTCAATATGTATAGAGTGAGCATTTGAACAGCGGCAGGTGAATCAATGTTGATAATTTTTGTGTTAAAATTACCTGGATTACTATGCGCATTAGCCGCTGTAGATGTTATCTGAAATATTAGAATTAATCGAACTGCAGCTGCATTTGACGATCTTGGGTCATTATAACATGAATCCAATGAAATATCATATGTGATATCTGCTTGTTTCTCATATACGATATATGTTTTGTAGTATTGTATATAATGTTTTCTTGTTAGCGGAACTTGACTTGTTTCAAATCGCGATGGATCCCTATACATAGGAATGGTAAGTTTATTGTGGCCAATTCTCGATTTTAAACCTTCTCCCTACTAGATATATGATGCTTTTGATATTTGAACACTTCCATATGATTGGATACATACTTTTCATGTGCCATAGCGGAAGGTATAACTATTTTTAGGCCATTTAGAAGATTTGTTTTAGGCCGCCAAAGAGCTGAACTGGAAGTATTTGACTCCACGAACTATTGATCAAAAATTGTACACATTCTTTCTAACACCGACAAATGGCAGTTCCAAAATTTGTGTTATAAAATTTGTTCTAACCGTCATCAGGCGGCACCCCTACGGGCAACCTTAAGAAGTCTTCAAGACTTATGCGAATTGGGAATGACGAGGGTCTTAGCTTTTAACGTGCGATCCCAAGCCCCTCGAGAATTCCTACTGAAAGTATCCGTCTGAGTACAGTAACCGCTCCCACGGTTGTTTGGATTTCTGATCAATACCACTCGACTCATTCACTTCTTATCAATTCAGTTATTTTGTGCTGCTTCGTCTAAAATGAAAATGAATGAAAAATAAGGGGATTGAAGGCATGAGCAAAGAAGTCACACATTTGTTTACTTTCCAACAAAAAAACACTTTTCAATTATGAACTATAGATTACCAGTGACTCATGAATTATAACGTGACGTATGGGTTGTTCTACGTATCAAAAATTTGATTAATCATATCTGACAACTAAAATGACAGTTAATACGATTTTTTGAGTGTGAACTTCCAAAGTCTGAAAAAGAAAAATTGTAAATTCTAGAAAGTCTTTTCAAGTTTAGAATGACAAATAAATGATTTTGCAACGATGCATTCACAAGGGAGTTATATTTAATATGATTAATTTTGTCAGTTCACAAATGATATTTGGTTTTAATATGGAAAGAACATAACGTCTTCAAAGCGTATTGTAAATTATTTTTTTCAGAAGGGCAAATTTCAGAATTTTACTGATAAAACTCAATAATTTCAATGAAAAAAGACAGTCTTGTTAAAGCAGTAACTTATCGGGTCAACTTGATTCATTTGCACTTCTATACGTGTATAGATTTCCTTACTTATTTCCCCGCACGAAAATTAATCGGAAATTGGCTCTCGGTCAAATTGGCTGAAATTGTGTCACGTTGTAGTAGCATGGGTCGTAAGAAAAATGTGTTAGTTCGAATGATTTTGTATGTGGCGTTCCTGAGACAAGAGCAGTCAAAGTTCGTAAAAACGTCATAGTTGAGTGGGATTGTCAATTGTCATAGAAAAATAAACTGTTTCGTTGGTCGATGTAAGACAAATTCGGGATAAAAATTTATTTATCTGAACTCAACATATCCAAACATAATCTTTAATGATAGTACATTAGGGTCTAGACGGTGCATAGTCAAAAATATCGTTCTTCGGAATTCCTTTTCTAGCACTATTCTCGAAAAAATAACTCATAATTTTGTTTCTCAATACCTCTCTCTGTTTGAAATATTTATTTTTAAAATATTGGAAAATACCTCTGATGAAAACAATTGTCAGATCGTTTTCGACTACACACAAAATAATTCATTGGTACTGTTTATTGAACAGAAGATAAAGTAACTTTGTGATGAATTCAGTTTTCAATATTACTTTTTATTTAGAAGGTGCGTAAATTATTATTTTTTAAGTAATTCATAATGTTTTTAATGAATATCTCAAAAACTATGTTGGGTTAAGTTGGACGTAATTCTATTCATACTACTTCAACAATGTCGACTATTATTCATGGAAGTTTTTTCAACTGTGTTTGTTGCGTTTCTGAAATATGCATTTTTTCATTTCGATATTACGATATATGGGGTTATGTTACTATCAAGTGATCAAAATTTCAGGAGACCTATTGATAAATGAAATTATATTACATATATTTTCGAAATTAATTGTTTGATACTATAAACAACCCAAACACTCAACAACAAGATTGAATTGAGTTCCGATAAACACATTTTCATCCTATTTCGAACAGCAAAACAGTTTTTTTCTGTCAATCCCATCCAACTACGACGTGTTTGTGAATATTGATCTTTTATATTTCAGAAACAACACATACAAACTCTTTTGAACTTAGACATTTCTCTTACGACCCATGCTACCTCAACATATCACAATTTTAGCGTATTTGACCGAGAGCCAATTTCCCATATGTTTTCGTTATTTAAATTTTTAGGCTATGGAAGGTTAAAACACGCAAAAAAGATGTCAAGAGGAGAGTTTTTTCCACAAAATAAAACTTTCAATTAATACTTATATGACAGCGTTCGATGAAATTATTTGAGAAATGTTGGTATCAGTATCGTAAACCCCTATCCAATGGAATGATACCTAACCATAGCATTGAAAATTGTTTATATTTAGGTGATGGTTGTGTGTGTTACATTATTTTTCCAACCACAATAATATTATTTCGTGGTGTTTGGTTTTTCACTATTCTGGTAATTGTGGCAGGTTCCATCGCAATGCAATCAATCACAAAGACGACGAAGTTGTCAAAACGTAAGACATTTTGAGTAGGTATATTAATCTTATTCCTAAAATAAGCGTAGTAAGTGATATCAGCTGTTAAATATCGTGTACTCCAAACATATGAAAAATGCTGATATCATAGTAATTTCTTTAATTAATCTGGTCACTTAGTAAGTTTGGTATTGTCGTGCTATGAAATATGATTCAGTTGCACCTTGTGTGAACATAAAATATTTTGTGAGAATTGGCTTTCACTAGGCACATACCAAACTTTAATTTACTGTCCACTTGAGCATACTGGTAACTAACGCTTGCAGTGGTGGTTTTGTGACTCTTGTCAGAAAATAATCGGTAACTGAATCAAAAAATTTGCAGCTGTCATTCAATCGATAACGGAGTTTCGTTTAAGATGATATAGATGTTTCCCTTCCCAGGGCACATTGACGAGTATGGATTCTTAATGTGTTTGTTTACCGAAACATCACTGATCCTAGGAAACCAATTGGGACAAATACAATTTTACATTTACTTTTGAAACACCTGAAGAGTGTCACAATAATGGATGAAAAATCGAATGAATATATGGGGCCCTAATTGTTTATGTATTTATTTGCGGAAAATCACACTCTGGTTCCCCAGTATTTTTTTTTAATAAATAGATCATTATCAATGAGAAAATTAGTTTTTGAAAATGCCAGCTTCCACATAGGCCAAGTATAGTTCCCAACACTTTAGGCCCCTTTTTCAATATTCTATAACTACTACACTAATATAGCGCACCACATTGATATCGTAAGCCAAATATAATTTTTGACGTCGCAAGACCTTCGTGGTACTGCTGGGCCAGAGAATTTATAAGTCAGCGAGACCACTTAAATCTCACTTGGCATTGACGTGTTAAATCTTTGAGAGAAATTAAGAAAATGTCATCTGTTGATAAAAAAAAGAACCAAATAGGGCCCAGAACCGATCCCTTAGAAGCTTCGATATTCACTCAACTTTTGGTGGTAGTGGTATTTTATTTTAAATGTACTTAGTGTAACCCCTATTTTAAGGATTCCACCCATATCAAACCCCATATTAAACCAACATCCTATTTTCCATAATTGTACAATTTATTATGATCTAGGTACACCATTCCACCATTGAAATTACCTCAAAAAGAAACGAAACACACAACAATTATCAGAATTCTATATTTTTGTATTCAAAAGTTAAAGTTTTACTATGATCACTTCATTATACATAACTAAAACAAGTTTTTAGCCCAAAATGCCACAATTTTGCTGGAGTAGACTTTCGTTCTAAATATACCTAAATGCGGTTCCGCTCGACTTTAATTCTGAATCGGATTAGAAAAAGAGGCAAAATTCACACATAAGACGATTAGTTAGCTAGCTAGTAAATCCTGGGATCCCTGTAAAGAGCATTATCATTATATTATGATTATATTGGATTTACTAGTGCCGTTTTGGAATGGCAGCGTAGTAATTCAGTGCAAGTTCGTCCTTTATGCGGGAAGGACGCAGTCAAACCATTACGAAATGATAAAAAGGCTTATCTATGCTAATTAGTTCAGTACTTACTTTTATTCCGATATTATAATCTGTGGTTTTCTATAACATACATGAGTTTCGAGCAATTACTGGGGAAGTTAATGGGTTTCATGAGTGAATTGAATTAATAAAACAAGTGTAGAATAATCATCTAGTTTGTTCGTATGTGAACCACTAAGGTCGATCAATTTCAGAATGATCTGCAGATGAAGTTAATACCTAAAGCAAAGAGTTATTTATATTCAGTGATGAGTGGTGTTTGTGGTCTAACGTATCATTCAAAACGTCAGTCAATAGCTAAATCCGATTCGATCGCGTTGGCACTATTATTACATCAATTCATTTTTAAGGATATGGTGAGTGATAATGATATACCTACATAACTTTTCCAATGTGTGAAAGTCGCAATTATTTAAGTTTCTATATACAATTAAGGAAATGGAAGGATTCTGTGACATCTGCAACATTCCTTACTTCATTTCCTGTTGGATCTTATCCATCTTGTCTATCAAATTTCACACATAATTTGAAAAATTCTAGTTTTCAAAGTGAGAAACTACTATCAAAGGTGAGAGAATAGATCATACATATTTATGATTCATGATTACAACAAGTTTCACAAAGTCTGTAATACGATAAATATGGAGAAGCTCCGTTCGCTGAGATTAATGAAGGTAGTAATGAAGGCAAAACAAAATTTTGAATACAGATGAACCATAGAACGATGAGTACTAGCTATCCAATGATGTGCTGATTTACATCTTGTTTTCCATGAGTAATATTTTATTTTTGAAAGCATAGTAGCTCATAGGTTATTTTAATAATTCAGGTAGTATCTGTAGATCGAGCTTGCCATTTTCTGTTGCACTTCTTGGATCACTCTTTACTTGAATATATCTCGCTTGACTATCGTCGATTGCTACTGACTCATGAATTATTCGTGACATGAACATTTTTACGTGTGCAATGTTCCTCAAGAAAAATACAATTGCTAACATTTGAAGGGGTTACCACCTGTGCACCAGTTTTAAGGTTCTTGCCTCTCATCAGTAATGATGGGTTGATCAAACGATATTACATTTTTTGCATATTGAACCTAAAGATCTGAAATTGAACAAATTGGAAACCATAGAAATTAAGGGGCACCTGCATGACAATAACAATGTAGTACTTAATGACCAGGTGAATTTGTATACTCAGCTCTCCAATAATAAACTATATACCTCGTTAGTAACAACCCAACTATTCTCAGATGTTAACAATTATATGGCATTAGTAATATTTATTTTGTACCTGTACTTATATTTAAGACTTCGAAACGACAGAGTATTGGGCTAGGGCGTCTTGGTTCAATCCTGCCCAGCCGGGTTCTCCGGGGGCGGGTAAACCATACTTACCATCTGCCCTGGGTGTTGGGGCAAACCCTACGATGCTATGCAGTGAGTCGCTAAGTCGCAGATTTTGAGCTTCCCTGCCTCCTCCAAGTTATGCAGGGAAATTCCAGCTTTAAATTAAACATCCAGCTCTTTGCGGTTTTTGTTGTCGAGTTTTCACTAGAGATCCCGAAAAAACAACGAAAAAAAAACAGTTTTATTTAAGAAGAGAGAGTCTCGAAGAACAGCAGCTCATAACTTTTTGCTAAGATGATGGCAATGTTTGTCGAAACAAATTTTACAGCATATAATAAAGTACATATTTTTCAGTGTATATTTGAAAGATTTTATTTCCTCTCCATTTATCTATCATCTATCTATTAGTTGCCAACACCATAGAACATCTACAAAAATATTTTTCTTCCTCGCAATACTCCCCAAGGAGGACACACTATTACAAATACTCAATCTGTCGTTTCCAGGTTTTGCCTCTCGTCAAATACAGGAATAGTAGGTATATAGTGAAAAGTGAATGTAAATTGGGATACTGAACACTTGTAATGAAAACAAAAAATTGCATTTCGATTTAAGGAATGACAACTACCCGAAATATCAAAACTATACCTTTCCTGAGGATGCTAACTTCGTTGACGAAACGCGAGTCGAGTGAAATTTACGTAGTTTTGGTGTTTGGGGTACTTTCTATTTCTTGAATTTCATTCACTCAAAGCCAATATTGGTTCATTGAATTGCATTACGATAACTAAGTTTCCTGTTATTAGAATAGTGAAAAAGTGAAATACAGAGCAAGCCAAAATCCAGAAACTGGGATAACTCTAGGAGCGGAAACGATTTGAACTTTGGTTCCTCATGAATCATTGCCAATCTCAACCTAACACTGGTTCCTTCGCCATTTTTTTGTTGTATGTTATTTTCGTAGATTTATCAGGTTTGCAGATTGTACATGTGCTGCTGATTTTTCACTTCAGGAATGAGAGAGTAATAAATAATTAATTTTGATTTCACAAACAAGAAATCTCCTATAGATAGGACTTATTTCGACAGATTTCTGGTCTCTTATTGTCAACTTTGTAAAAAAAATAAATACGACTAAAGGCTGATTCAGATACATGCGTACCCATGCAGGGTTTTTGAAGCACGGGTGGTTCAAACGCCTTTTAGTAACATTTATATCACGAGAACATATTTTATTTGGTTCTGTAATAATTTTGTCAATGCTGAAATAATGCTATTTGGCCGATTGCTGAAAAACTCAAATAGCATTGACAAAATTATTACAGAACCAAATAAAATATGTTCTTGTGATAGAAACGTGAGTAAAAGGCGCTTAAACTGCCCGTGTTTCAAAAACCCTTCATGCCATTTCTTCAATGAGCGAAAAATAATTATAATATCATCTGAACTTGAAATAATTTCATCAATGTAGTAGTTGAAAATGTTATATTTTCCAAAACGTAGAACGTATAGTTCACCAATGGAACTCTTTCTGAATGAAATCATAGTAAATAGCTGAAATAAAACTGAAAATGGAATAGAGTGATTCGAGACGCGCGCATAAAAAAGAATACTAAAATAATAGGTAAATTTTAATACAAATAGAATCAAGATAATAATTTCTCATTAAAAAAGTGTAACTACCAAATTCCTACCAGAGTTCAAACAGTTTGAATTAAGAGATGATGGCCCAGAAACTTTGGCTAACAAACTGAAGTTAATATAAAGAATTCTGCTCGGCGATAATAGTTAATAATGATATCGTTTATCTATTGTCCAAGAGTGTTTGTTCCATTTACAAAGCAAATTTACAATTATGAATAGTAGCACTGATTTCTGAATAAGAATGAAAACTATATTGTTTGAATACTTGTGAAAATTCAAAGACGTGCACAAGATTCATTTTCAAGTTCACATACACTGCAAGAAGAGAAGTGCATAAAAAAGTCTAGATATTATTCTTGGAACAAAACTATAAATTTCTTACAGTTATATGGGCCGTGATGGTCATGATGGTAGAGCGTTTTTCTCTTAACCTAAGGGTCATGGGTTCGATTTTCAGCATGGTCATCGGTCTCGTGCATGGCATCACACGTTAAAGGGTAAGGGCTGCGTCTTCCCTAGCTCGGACAAGTTTTTCGAAAACTTTTGAGGGTTGTACTCTTAAGGGTGTGTAGCTGGTTGACGGAAATAACAATTTTAACAACAAAATTTTTTTGTAACAACAATCAATTTCATCATTGAATAAGGTATGCAACCATGAAGCACGTGCCTGATTACTATGTTTTTCTGATAATACAAAGCAAATATGTGTAATTAATCAAGATAATTACGATATCTTGGAGCATAAATCCCATTGATTTTGAATCTTAGGAATTTCTTCAGAACTTAATCTGTAGCAGATTAGTATTGCAACTATAGTGACCTATTTTCCGGTGTTGATCTCACTGAACTGGAATATACAGGTTAATGCTAAAACATTATTGAAATACACTTTCCTATAATGAAGCCTTATCGATATGCTGAACTAACAATTTAATCAATGTGTTGGGCCGTTGTGGTCGTGATTGTAGAACGCCTCAAAATCACAGGAGTGTGAGCTCGATTCCCAGCATGGTCACTGGTCTCGTGCTAGGAATCGCAAGTTAAAATATAAAACCTCGTCAATCCTTGGCTCGCACAAGTTTCGACTTCTGAGGGCTGTCGTTCGTATAGGGGGGCGACAGCTGGTTAACGGAAAAAACAATTTCAAAACAACAACTTTTTAAAACATTTGATGAACTTAAGTTGATGATCGAGATGGACACCTACATCTTTCTCTAAAATAACATTATCTATACTCTACTTTGCCTCTAAATGTTGTAATTCTGTATTCATATCTATTCAAATTTCAAGACACCAATTATGTAAAATATAAACTTGAAAAGATCTGGACCTTCCTTCATTGGATGCCTAACGAATGATTTGAACGATGTATGTGAGTGACACTTTTGAATATCATTTCCATTTGACTATATTAACAAATCAACTATGGGAATGAGAATGCGAATTTTTACTATCAGATTTTTCTTTTTTTTTCCTAGTTAGAGTTTATACAATATCTATCAGATGTAGTTCAATGACCAGCGTGGCTTTAGCCGGGGAAGTAGTTGTTTTCTGTTAGTACAAAAAATCCTTCATTTCATTGTAGGATTTTCCAATTTCAAGGAAATTAAAACAGATTTTCAATTTTTATTTGAGTAATTTTTCTTTTTCAACAAGAATACCTTCCAAGAGGTCATCTTGAACAGTTGAAAATGGCGACTAAAGTTAGTCGTTCAATCGCAGATGATTCCACATCTGAGTTTATGAACATCATGTTCATATTCCATTAAAACCATAAATTTGATATTGCGATAGGATTTAATCATCTAAAACTAGCGTTGCAGAAGTCATTATTGAATATTGAAATAATAAAGGACAAATATTAGACTCTAGAGAAATTCCACTAGTTGCAGAATATACGTTTAAGTAAAAGCCATTGTAATGAACATAATATATTTGCGTTGATAAAGATATGATTTTAAAAGTAGCAGATGAATTCCATTAGAGCCCATTATAGAAGGTTTATGATGGAGTATAGCATGACTGATCTTATCGAAGGCCTTACACCGCATTCACCTGCCCCCTTAGGTCTGAAATTTTCAATCAAATGAAATCAGCAATTTGTCCAGTCTTCATGTGAAATTTCTTCTTTACATCAGAAAAAAATTCAAAAGATCTTGTGTCTAACGTAGCATCAAATACATTTCGGTTTAATCGGTATATGAACAGAATTGATGTACAATCACAAAAATTGTTAGTTACACCATAAAATTATTAAAATACTATTTTTCAAACTGTTAAAAAATTCTGCTCAATGTGAATATTCCTCTCACAGAAGGTATTTTTCTGCTCTGTGAAAATATTGTTTTCTACTTGCCTTTGAAACGAATACCGATATCACAATTTTTTGTAATCATAATTTTTTCTCCTTCACGTTGACAACGAAGAAATATTTGTCTGTTACTGCTGAAATTTTCAATGTTGTAATCAAACAATAACAGCAAATAGAAAAGATTTTTCTTTTTCATCTACATTTTGGATCTTCCCATGGACGGTTGAACAACAAAATAATCCACACAAACTAATAGGAAACGCTTTTTTCAATGAACATTTCAGAAGCTGATTGTGAAGCCGCCTTCTGAAATTGATGGCCATTGTTGGGACCTTTTGGTGAAGTAAAATTTCCGCTTCGTTGAGTCTGTGAGTGCAAACCACCGTAAAATTGATGTAAACTTGCGACCTTCCTGAGATTTACACAACTTCTCCGACACCGATAAGATCTGAAAGAGCTTCCCCGTATACACCCAAGAAAAGCTTAGTGCTTGGCCACAAAATGGTCTTGTATAGTGTTATCAATTCATTATTCTAAGTAGAGGTAAGAGCTTGTACTTTCCGACTCATTATTTTTTGAATATCTTTTTTGAAGTCGCAGAAAAATGCTTTAGGTCAATCTTTTTATATTTCAATTCATTGAAAATTTCTTGAATCAACTGTTTTCTTAGCCATTTCAATTTTCGATTATTGATAACTTTCATGTTAGTTTTGGCAAAAAACTTCGCTTACGTCTTATCTCCACAGCTTTGTTACCGATTCCATTAAGATTTCTGAAATATATGAATGTGTCAGAATTTCCAATAATTCGTTGTGAATAGTTGGTTAATACTACTAAACCTATTAGTCTTTATTGAAGAAACACAAAATGGGTATTTTATCATGATGTGTAGTCATCATGAAACCCAAATTATGCCAACAATAATTATATATCCCATTGAAGTGGATAAAGTAGCAAGTTCGGATAATCTCCAAAATACTTAAATACTTTTTTATTCCTTTCACTTTGTATCGAATGAGGTCAAAAATTACCGGTTTCGTAATCAGTGCCCTGATATTACAAGAAATTATTCCGAAACATCGAAAGAGGGTTAACGCCAAGAAAATATTAATATCATGATCCTGGTAATACCACTGATCTATAATATCTATATCTATATAATATCATCTTTAACAGGCGTGTGTAAAACATCAGCATAAAGAATATTATCAAAACATGAATATCACCCTCATATACCCAAATTTATACTTACGTTAAAAGAAGAAGATTACGATCGAAGATTTGAATTCTGCGGATAGGTACAAGGAGAGAGAATATAGACAGTTTGTCAAATATGTGTTGATTGAGGCATGCTCCACCTCAAATGGTACAGTAAGTTTGCAAAATTGCCGGTGGTGGGTTGACGAAAACCCAAATTCCAAAATAGAATGCAGAGACCAATATTCCCTTAAAACAGACGTCTGGTGTGGCATTTTCAGGGTTTCATCGAGACGAGAACTCTCGTCTCGAAGGCAATTTCTCGTCTCGTCTCGATTATCGAGACGAGAAATAAACAAAGTCTCGTCTCGATGTTTTTCTCGAAGACAATTTCTCAATCTCGATTCGAAACTCTCAAAATTTCGAGAGTCTCGAAAACAAAAACTGAAAGTTATTAAAAAATGTTATGTATGGGTTATAACGTATAACACAAGGCCAAGGCTGCACCAAAATACAAGATATTAAATTTTTTCTATAAAAAAATTACGTTCAAATACAGAGGCTATGCTAAGAACTAAAAAAAAACCACGTATAACAAAAAAATCGCCGTGTATCAGCACAAAAATAAAAGATATTGTTTCAAAAAATTTAAATTAAAGGAATCCTTGATGTATTAATTTATTGTTTTATCCGTACATTTAAAATTTACCTAGGTACGAATGGTGAAAGTTTAAAATTGTTTCTTTGTTCGTGAAGAGAAGAAGATACCAGCACCAGCAACAAATTCATTTTTTATAATCGAATGAATCCAAATAAATACAATTATTCATCAATTTTCATATCAAGAATATCTTAATGACAAATTTGACAGTAAATTGGATTGGTAGATACTCAATATATCCATGGCCAGCAAGGTCTCCCGATCTCACTTCTTCAGGTTTTTTCTATGGGGGTATCAAAATATGGATGGATTAAAAAATATTATTAGGCAGTTTTCTGTCAGTATACCGAAACATTTTCTATATCAATAAAGAATTTTATCCACGAACAATAAAATGCGGTAGTAGAAAACATGTGGGAATTTGAGAATTCAGTGATTGATTGTTCAGGTTTATAAACGTTTTTGTAATTTGGTTTTCATTTATGTTTCATACATAATATGAATTGGGACTACCCTTTATGGTAACAATAAGATAAAAGAGATCGTGAGGTTACAGATTTGTTTTACTTAATTTTTTATTAATTCAGTCAATTATTTCTTATCATTGAATCATACTGATAGTTATTATGGACATACATATAAAGGTAAATATCAAATTTGCACCAAAAAACTGAAAGAAAATTAAACCATTTTCAACAAACATCGATGTACTAGTTCGAATCGATATAATGATAAGAGATTTGTCCGATGCGAAGAACTACGGACCGATAACATGCTTGAACGCATGTTATAAGATGTTTACACGCATCTTATACATACGAATACTCTCCGCAGTTGAGCCGGTGTATGAACGGATATATGAGCATAGAGGGTCAAGGAAGGGGGTCGCTGGCTGCAAGGAGAACCTGCTGATTGACAGATGCATCACGCAGGACTCCGTGCCGTATAAGCGTAACCTTTCAATGGCCTGGATCGATTATCGCAAGGCATTTGATACAACATCGCATGAACTCATCATGCATTTGCTCAGATGCCTTGCGGTACCCGATCAAATAGTGAGATGCATTGAACAGCTGATACCGCTCTGGAGGCCTCGCTTTACCATAACATCTGGTCAAGTCAGAATCCAAACAGAGCAGGTTATCTTCAGAAGGGGCGTGTTTCAGGGAGACTCCCTCAGTCCTCTTCTCTGCATCTGACTACTGCTATTGTCCGTTGCACTACGGAAAACCCGCGGATACAACTGCGGCACCCCCAGCAACCGGAGGCATAAGGTCACCCATCTGTTTTACATGGATGACCTTAAACTTTATGACTCCGGAGAGAAGGACCTTGATCAGTCCTTGAGGGTGGTGCAAGAGTACACGCATGCTATCGGAATGGAGTTTGGGATCGACAAATAAATGTGCCACGGTTCATCTCAAAAGAGGACGATGCGAGGAATAAGGAGAGGACGTTCAACTCGTAGACGGAAGCATCCTACATCATTAGGAAACGTATACCTATAGGGGTGCAACAATGCCACACCCAAGAGGTAGGTACAGTCAAAAACTCTCTGCGCGGCAAGTATCAGCACAAGAAGAGCTGCGACAACTTGACGTAAAAACTCGCGAAATGATGCATCTTCATAGGAGCCTGCATCCTAAATCGTCTGTTCCACGGTTATACTTCCCCAGACAGCGGGGAGGCCGTGGTCTTTTGAGTTTGGAGTGTCTACACAACAGAATGGTACTGGATGGAGCCTGTAAAGTCTTCAGGAGTTCAGATACCCTTCTCTGCTTGGTATGCGATCATGAAAAAGCAGGGTTTGGAGCAATTCTTTTCAAGGCAGCAACCCGTGCAGCCGATGAACTCGGTCTCGTATTAGACACTGAACGGACGAACCCAAACTCTGTCGCCGAGTTGGAACCCGTTCAGCAAAAGCCCACGTGAAAGCTGCAAAGTGTGACAGCTACATAAATATAAGCCAATGCATGGGGTCTTCTTCAAGAACATTTAAGACCTTGGCTTATCCAGAAACCTGACATTCGCTTTTCTCAGAGTAAGTGGGCTGAAGTCGGAAACCGAGGGATTCATAATGGCCTGCCAGGAAGGTGTCTTCGACACCCTCGTCTACCGTAGTCGCGTGATAGGTATAGAGGTCCCTGACACTAGATGCAGAGCGTGTCGTGGGGCAGCTGAGACCATAATGCATTTGCTGTCAGCTTGTCCAGCTTATGCGGTCTCAGCCTATATCTACAGGCATAACGCGGCCCTACGAGTGTTGTACTACCATCTACGATACTCGTACAGTGTAGACGAGACACCGGTGTTGCCTTATGCTCCGGGGGATAATGAGTCCGTTGTGGAGAACTATTCATTCCCCACCCTCAGGCAAATACAAGCCAATGAGCCTGATGTAGTCCTCCTCGACCATCAAAGTAGGACGATTTTCGTCATTGAGTTTTCAGCTCCTGGCGAAACGAACATCGTCCGAAAAAAGGAGGAAAATCGGACTAAATATCGAGATCTTCTGTTTGAACTCCGCAGGCTTTATCCAAACCATTCTGTCAAGATGGTGGTTCTGATAATAGGGATCCTTGGTAGAATGATGGACACACTGCTCTCAAACTTGAAAATCATACCGGCTTGCCATGATGCGGCCGGAAGAATGCAGAAGGCCGTAATTCTTGGTTCACTCCGTCTTCTCAGGGCACATGACTCTCGGACTCAGTAATCACTCACACCACGGACGTGGGGAGTGTTTACTGGGGTTAATTACACACCAGCGCGCCCTCCGGTAGTATCGGAGCTCCGGAGACAGGACCTGACTGTTACATAACTTATGGGAAAAATATAGGCTTTATTAGGATAATAAATTCTCTCCATAAGTTTGCAGTTTCTAGGACAGTAATGAATAACAATTGAGAAAATAATATTGTCCTAAAAGGCGAAGTTCAGTAGCTGACGATGTTGGCCAATGTGAGGTCCTGTTCTACCACTTAACCTTCTAACCTAATGATTTACTCACTTGGTTACACAGTACCCAGTGAGGTCAATCCCTAAACTAACTATCTAACTTAACCTAAAAGTTAGTTGCTGTTGTGCAAGTTTTCTGTAGTTTAATTCCACAGCAATGAAAGAATTATCAAATATAAGCATTAAGAAGATGTTTGCAGAGTAGTTTTTTTAATTTTCGAGGTGGCAAATCATTGTGGCTGAATGGAATTGAAATTAAGGATTTTCGCAATGTTGTAAGAGAAGGATGATTTGAAAATAACTGTATTGCGGTTAGGTAAATTAATCTGATTTTTGTTTCGGACGTCAATATTGTGAACTCCTTTTCTCAGACTCACTTTATCATAAAGGTAAGGAGGTGTTCAAATAATTAAAATAGTTCAAATAATAAAGTGGGCTGAATTTCACATTGAAATATTACTATAATAGTATGAGGGAGGCGCCTGAGGTGTATAAGAGATACTTGTACTCTTTATGAGGCTGTAGAACAATAAAAAATGGATTTTTTTGAATTTGTTGCTTGGATTGCAATGATTCCAAATTTGAATATTGTTTTCAAATTTGAACAACTTTTCTAAGTAAACTTTTTTAATAATGTCGAAAATAAAGGTAGCTTTCTCTTCATAAATAATTTATATTTTTTTGTTTTCCCCTGTACACTATTCTAATATTTTTCAGGTGGAATTCTGTGTAGTTGACGAAAGGCAATAAATTCACAAAATGAAAATTGATTGAAAATAATCGTGCCTTTCATTCTCTAAACAGGGTGTCCGGTAAACCTTGTACAATATTGAAACTGGTGATAGACCAGGTCATGACTGTTCAGAATATCAGAATTTCACCTCAGTAAAAATCTCACCGTTTTCGAAATAATGGGCATATTTAAATTCTGGAAAATCGCTATCTCACCTTTGAGTGCCATGTCTACATATCGAGGCCAATTCAAATATCCTTGCTGCTGAAGAATACTGATGAGTGATGCTTTCAGTCATACAGAACAGTCTTTCAGAAAGTGATACCATTTTTTCAAGAAATGGGTGTAAAATGACAGATTTGACTTTCACCAATTTTTTTAACAAAAGATTGACATTACTTATTGTCTGAAAAAAGCGTAACCATGTGGAGTTGGCCATTCACTACAGAAGAATGCACATTTTGTCCAGACTTTACCATGATGTAAAACTTGTGATAATTATTGTTGAAAGGAGTGAAATTTCGATTATGTTTGTCAATAATGTATTTTATTTTTATTCTATCAAAAAGAAATTATGAAATAATCATGAGTAATAACGAAACAGTTTCTTAGAATCATTCAATGATATGTTAAAAAGTAAATAGTAATTCAACGTTTTTGTGAATACCACAACAACAATTATTCATCATTGCACTGAAAATATCACAATGAATGTTCGAATTGTTTTCCATTCACTCGTATACAGAGAAGAAATCTTTTCAAGGACCTATTCAAATGCGGTATAGCCCACGAATCAGCGATACTCTGAGCGGCAGTGTGAATACGCCGTCTCAATTGCTCCACGTCAGTTATTATAGTAGTAGTTCTCTCGAATAGCCCCAGTAGAAAAAATCCAATGGATTTAAGTTAGGTGATCTGGGCGGCCACAGGATTGGACAAAGGCGGTCTATCCATCGCCGTGGGTACATTTGATTCAAATATTGCCGAACTTGTATGTCATAATGCATCGGCGGGCAGCCATTATTTTGAAGCCACATTGTTTGTCTCAGTACTAAGGGTAGGTTTTCTAAAAGAAGGGGCAGTTCATTTTGCAGGAAATTCAAATAAATATTTGCCATTCGAGAGTTGATTTATGCAGCACAAATTTACACTAAACTTCAATTAATATTAACACTTCAACTAAGAAGATGAACCTCTCATTTGTAATGGTTCATTTTATGCAGGGAAATATAATAACACTAAATTTAAATTAATAGTTGGCCAACTTTTATCTTTCTAGTATTAATGTAATTTTTGACACTACTGTGCAATTATTGGCGCATATATTGAATTCCGCGGGTTGAACGTTGGAATGACATGAAAATATTCCATTATGTTTAAATTTTGTAATATCTAAACCGAATTAAAAATACTTACTGAAATATAATGAGTAATCACATCAATAATCAACAAATTAAGTTGGGTGGACGTGAAATATATAAATAATAATAATAATGTTGGAAAATTCTCTTCACCAAACACATATTACGCATGCGTAATTTATCTTAATTTTTTCGCATGAAGGCCATACAAACCAAAGTTTAATTTTTCATTAATTGAAGTTTAGTTCAAGTTGGAGTTTAGTGTAAATTTGTGCTGCATTAATCCACTTTAAGGTTTGTGGCAATTCATGAGAGCCAATTACTTAGGCATTTAAACTTCCCGTTCATAAGTTTATCTCGAACTGAAAACATTTCACGGGAGTATCGTACTCTTACCGGGTAGTCCCTCCTAAGTAATGCATTCGCCGCACATAGTATGGATGATATTGGTAACGTTTTAGAATGTAATGAGCCATAGATTTAGGAATACCCGTCCGTCGTTCGATTTCTCTCACAGAAATACTTGGATCTTCATCAGTTTCTCGCAGTACACCTTCATCATTATCTACACTTGGATTTCCAAGAATTCTGCCTTCTAAATAAGAGTTGTGAACTCTTATGAAAACACGAGAACTTGGATGTGATGCATTCGGATATCGTTCTGCATAAAGTGCAGCTGCACATATTCTCGGGAAGTATAGCTACGTTTTTCATGTACACGAATTATCCGTTTTTCGTACGAAATCTGTCAAAAGCTGTTCAAATATATTTCGTGGCGGCAAATTTTAACTGATGGTACGCATAAATTCAAGAAGTTGAAATAAAGTCAACTTGCCCGAAATTTTGAAGGAAAACAATGATCAGTGCGGTTATGTATGTTTGTTTCCAGGCATATTAAAAATTTTAATGTAAAATATGGACAACAATCTCATGATTAATAATATAAGGATAAGAACATCCGTAATATTTTATATTTTACTGATTTTGTTAACGTATTGGAATTTTGAATTGAAGAAAAAAAGAAAAGGGGCTTCCAAACGTTTTTGGGTGAGACCTATTTTCAAACTTCGAAAATTACATTGCAATTACCACAGCTTAATTAACGAGCTGAGGAATTTTCTTGAGAAAATGGATGGTAAATTAGGGGGTTAACGTTGAATATTTCATTTATTTCGTGAAGGCATTTCGCACAAATGAAAACAGCTCAAAATACGAAAAAGGGACATTTCTTTCAAATTTCCTACGAAAAACCGAAAATTCGGATGCATGAAAACTTAGCTTATAACGTGTGTACGGCATGATGAAGGAACTAATAATACCGACTGAAACAAGCGGAATGATTTCAACAAACTACGACAGAAGTCACAAGTTGTTCGATTGTTCAAAAACAACGTGACAGCCACCTACTAGATTTTTTTCGATTTTATTGACAGAATATGCGTTCATGCTCAAAGTTGTATTTTATTTTTAATTAGAACACCATTGCGTTTGCAGACACAAAACATGAGTTGAACAATTTTTGGAATGAATCGTCCCTCTAAACATAAATTATTTTTAAATGAAGAAATTGTGTTTCGTTAAAAAATTCCGTTTAAAATGGACACCTCTTTCAAAGATAACAACACAATTGAAAAGTATCCATAGGTAGCCTTGTTATTGGTAGAATATGCCCACAAAATACCTATCATTCCTTCAACTCTTCAGCAATTTGAAGAAAAAGAAAATATTTTTTCTCATTTTTGGAAGCGTGTAACTTTTCAAGGAGAGACCCCCTTTGATTTTCGACAAAGATTGACCTCCTAAAAACTATTGCACTTATTTATTTGAATATCTTTAAACCTCTGAAATTTTGTTGTTATCTGGATGTTGGATAATTGCGACATTTATCACACGAATTCGTGCATTCATCGGTGCCATATCGGATAATCGACAATTTCATTTCGATTATAATTTTATTAGACTGATTATACATAAAACGGTAATTTCATGCTACCAAGCAATTTATTGTTCTTTAATAATCACTTCTACATTATATCTTGATAATAATATCGAAACAAAATACTTTTTGTGCGTAAGTATAAAATCAAATGGAAATATCACTCTCAAAAAATAATTATAGTAGGTATGTTCTATACCATAGTAGAGTCTGAGGAAAATGTGCATTCTTCTGTAATGAATTTCCAACTCCACCTGGTTATGCTTTTTTTAGATAATAATGTCAAATTGTTGTTAAAAAAATTGTTGAAACTCAAATCTGACATTTTACCCTCATTTCTTGAAAAATAGTATCACTTTCTGAACAACTGTTCTGTACGTCTGAAAGCATCACTCATCAGTAATCTTCAGCAGCAAGGATATTTGAATTGGTCTCGATTTGTAGACCTGGGAGTCAGAAATCCACGGGGAGTAGAAATTTTCTAGAAATTCAAAAAATTCTCATTATCTCGAAAACGGTGAGATTTTTACCGAGGTGAAATTCTGATATTCTGAACAGTCATTACCTGGTTTATCACCAGTTTCAATTTTGTACAAGGTTTACCGACCCTGTATAATGGGGTGTCAGCAAACGTCGAACAGAAAATAATTCAACAGCCTCATATGACTACAAAAACACTCCAGTCCAAAGCCTGGCAAAGTTTTTCTACAAAAATATGCTTTGTAATACTTCCTGAGGGTGTGACTATCTACATACTAGTTTCACGGTTCACCCGATCATCAGTGCAAACACGGCCACAACATACAAATGATTTCCACTTGGTTTTGTCAACTGATCCTACGACAACTCCAGTACCCATTGAGAAAGTGAGCATCAGAGCCATCTATTTGGTTTCAAACGAAGTCGGTTTACTAATCGGAGTGCTTTCTGTGGTTCGTATTTCATTTTTGAAATATTAATAACAATCCACGCCAAAAGCAGTCGAACTCAGCTTTGTAGTTCAGTAACTAACTAACATTTGATATTGCTTTGCAAATCTTTTTTGGGTTCTCACGATGTTTTTGAATTCGAGAGATTTTCCTACTTGTACTCGGAATTTTGAAAAAATTATAAAACGAATGAAATTAAACTAACGACACTCATCTAGGATTTTAATATGTATTTCAAGGTATTGATTCGATTTAATAACATTTCGCTCTGTTAACTTTTAATGAACATGTTATTGCCTTATCGACCAATAACGCCATTCTTCTGGATATTCACTTCAACCTTTAGCACGCCCACTTGATTCCATAAAAGCATTTTCAAACATCTGCAACGTTCGAATGAATGAAAAATTTAGATGAGACGAATAAAAGACCAAGCGAGGGAGGAAGTGGGTATATTTGTATTTTGCGCAATATCGATGCGATATTTCAGCGGATATTGGTTTTGAAGTTTACATCCTCTTCAATGAGCCTTATATTGAAAAGCCAGTCGACTGTGACTAAGAGAGCTCTTGATTCCTTTAAATAGAAAGCTCTCAAAGTTGCCGACAGAGTTAAGTACAGATTTATATGATTTTACAACTGATAAGTTTTACAGACTTTTATAGAGAATATGGAAATTTTGAACGATTACTGATGTTACTATTGAATTGAATACATAATGAGATATGAAAAAGGCAAAAAGTATTTCAACGTGACTTGGAGTAATAACTGATATGCTTTGTATAACGTCGGAAGTTTTAGGAACGTTTCGCAAAGTTGGAGACATTTGCTAAAAATATTTATGTCACAAATTCCATGCTACTTATTAAGTATCAGTATTAAGCGGTTTCATAGAACTTTATTGACTTCATTAAAAAGGTCATTTGATATTCATTCATACTTTATACAGATTATTTTATCGCATTCATACAGTGCTGAAATGAGTTGTACTAATAGTTTCGGAGAACTGTAAAACAACTTGAGGTTGACTTTCTGTTGGATTTTATGGATAAATCACCGCTTCAAAAAATATACTATAAATTCTCGTCCTCTTACTGGAATGCCTATACCTATATTGATTATAATTATTCAAAAACACTCTAAAAATTGCATGTGTGACTTTATAAATGATTATAATAAATTGGCTATGCCATTTATAAACAAATAAATTATTAATGGGATAAACCAAATAGTAAAAATAAACTGTGACACTAATGAAGATCTCTAGTAAAGTAAACAAGTATTTCATTTCCTTTGCAGCACATTTTTTATTTTTCAATTGAAGTAAGTACCTAAGACAATTTCTCAAAAATGAGCATGTTCAATTTTCAAATTCTTCATTTAGCCTCACGATACAACTTTTAATGCTTTGGTTTGGGAAAGTATTGGTTATAGTTCAGCTCAAAGAAAAAGTTTGATATCTAGTGAGTAAATTATAAAATGATTGCTATTTAATGTGGTTATGTGATTGTTGATATGTTTTGGGATCTATGTAGAAGTGACATATAGAAACAAATTGAATCTTGGGACTACCTTATTTCTGTAAGTTTCGCACATTTATAATAAAATCGGCATTGAAAATGTAATTTTTATTTATCAACTATTGATGAACCATACCGTAAACAATACAATACATTCACAAATTAAATTAATGACTCTATAAGTTTATACAGGGTCCTGCAGCAACGGAGCGGTCTTCCATATCTCCATTATGGCAATAGATAGATGTATCATTTAATGAGAGAAATAATACTACTTACTTCCTGAGCTCTACAAATTGAAAATGATGGCACTCACACAGGGTGTTCAGTTTTTTCTTGGCGGAACCCAACTTTGTTTTTTTAAATGTCAACCAGTATTTTTTATCAGTTTTTCGGTTTCTATATGAAAAATAAAACTTATCTTTTTTTCGAAAATATTGACGGTTTTCGAGATTTTTAGCATGTCATCTTTTTTTCCCAAAATTCGTCACTCATACTATTTGAAATTATGAAGTTGAGCCAAGTCCTATTTAAATGAGTTTTTGGTCAAATTATGTACGTTGATGACTCTCTCAAACGATCTATCAAAAATCGACCTGTGATATACAGGGTACGAAAAATAGCTTGCCAAGCATTATAAATAAAAATATGCAAAATCTCCCTTACTTTTTAAGAAAAAATATTGATTTTAACCATAGGGAATATTTGATGAAATTTGTAGAGCACTTGTTGGCGCTTCTTATGAATCAATAATATACCGGGTGTTCCATTTGAAATAAGGACTTGGCACAACTTCATAATTTCAAATAGTATGAGTGACGAATTTTGGGAAAAAAAGATGACATGCTAAAAATCTCGAAAACCGTCAATATTTTCGAAAAAAAGATAAGTTTTATTTTTCATATAGAAACCGAAAAACTGATAAAAAATACTGGTTGACATTTAAAAAAACAAAGTTGGGTTCCGCCAAGAAAAAACTGAACACCCTGTGTGAGTGCCATCATTTTCAATTTGTAGAGCTCAGGAATTAGTATCATTTTGCTCATTGAATGATCCATCTATCTATTACCATAATGGAGATATGGAAGACCACGCCCTTGCTGCAGGACCCTGCATATCTTTCATTTATGGTTTTTACACCTTCATTCACACGTTTCATTCATCAACAACATTTAAGGAAAATAATGGAACTAAAACGTTTTATGGCTACTAGCTATTTTTTCAAATATACAATCAGTTATTTTGGAATTGCTCGGATGATGAAAAGACCAGCAATTTTCAATTGATCATTTTGTTTATTATTTAAAAAATTATTTTTGGCGATAAGTAAATTGATTTTATGAACATTTTTGGCATTCACTTCTCTACGTTAATATGAAGGTTATCACTTTCCCGTATAAAAAATAAAATCTTCATGACATCGAATCAACATATAAAGAATGAACAAATCTATATCAAAGAACTTCTCTGACTATGTGCTACGACAATAATTGGATTGAATAGAAGTCACTTTTTCAATTTATATTTGTATACTAAGCATCGCACGATTTGAATCCAAACAAGTATCATTCAGGAGATGTTGTAATCTGTAAATCACATCAAATCACAGGAATGAAACAAGCAGTTTTATTTAATTTTTATCTGCAGTGTGCTTTCAGATTTTTATTTTTGTTTTGTATAGCGCTAGTGCGAATACGGAACAGTACTTTAATTCCAATTCTACATAATTGAAAAATTGACTTAGAGGATATTTGAATAGAATTCTTTATCATTTTTATGCTTGAAAGAATCAATGGCAAAAAAATCCTCATTTTTAGAGATTTCCTCAATCAACTATTTTAGCGTATTTCAGTGAGGTTATATTTTCAGCACAACTGTTCCTATGAGATTAATCACGGAGGGTAAATAAACTAAAAATCATTACTAGGTCGAGCTTTCACTTTACAATTCCGGTATGGGTAAATTCAATCATTTTGTGCTCGCCAAGCCTTATCGAACCTTCAGATGCAGATTTTCAAAAACTCGTTTGTATTGGCGATTCTAGTGTCCGCTAATTTATTTAGGAATAGCATATAGCTTTTAATTGATTTTGTCAAGCCAACTCTGCAAACATTGATTGTAACTAACTAATCGTAAAATGAAAACTGTGAAACAAAATAACTGTAAAAGTGTTCAAAACTCCGCTCGATATGCCTGTATTTATACCGGAAATATGTCGCCGTCATTTAAAACGGTTTAAAACACTGGGCGACTCGTCTAGATCTTACATGGTTCTCGTTTATTCGTCGAGGTGATTAGAGCAGGGATGATGTCATGGATTGTCAACAAGCCGAGCTTGATTATCCAAACACAGGTCAGGTACGACTCCAGAATCGTTGCATGATGCAATTATTTGAAACATATAAGGATGAAGAAGTATGTCTTAAACATTTGAAACAATTACTCGGCCTTCTAGTTACATTCTACAAAATTAATTACAAAGTAGATTTTTCTATAAAATTTCTATTCCAAACATGCGAGATTGGGATGCAAATAAATAACGAATAAGATGTATATGATATTCTGCTTGGATTATTTTTTCGATACCAGAGAAATTTTCAAAAAAAGTTAATCAAAACGTTACAGCAACTTTTCATATTCCATAGAAATTTTAATTTTTTATTTGCTATCCTATGAAAGGCATCCGACTAAGACCAGTCTCATTCCTCGTATTCGAATGTTTTCCAGCCAAAAAACTCAAATACGTCAAACTCGAAAACTTCTTCACTAATTTTATTCATGAAATTCTTCCTGAAGTGACATATGGACCCCTGTCACCCCCTTCAAACAATGAGAGTTTACCTGTTGAAATTACAGTTTTCGTTCATCATGAAATTTTTTTATTACAGGGACCAAAGTAGATGTGGCCAAACAGCCTCACAGCAGGGTAAGTTATTTCAACATTTAATTTGAAATTCGTCTTATTAAAAATTGATTGACTGATATCTCAGAAGTAGTTTCAATTTTCTTCACCTCATCTTGATCTTTAGCTATTTATAGGGCTCAATAAAGCCCCCTATCATGTCAGATAGTTGTAGATAAAGGAAGATGAAAAATAATATTCAGAAAAGTTTTATAGCAGTTTATTTGTTCAACAATTCAAATATAAAAGTATTTCAGTGAGATCATTTCTGAAAACTGAAAATATGGGCCGTATTTTTTAGATCGTACCGCCATTGGCCTTTCGAAGACGGTAAACTAGACAAGAGTTGCACATATTAGGTAACAATCAACGAATGTGTCAAACGCAAAAATGTCACAAAGCATTTTCGAGATAACTTTGAAAACTAAAGCGCTTAATGCTCTAGTTCCTTTATTTTTGGGAACACAAAAAAGTGTTTGATAAACTGTTCCCGCTGTTGCATTTTTTGTTCGATTTGTTTCAATTTTATTTTCAGTACAATATTTTGTTCTTCGAGAGCCTTGAACTTACAATTCACAAATATGCACCTACCTATATTTTCTAAATGAATACTGCCCTCATAAGGATAAACGCGGTATGTTCATGAGGCATCAAACTGAGATATTCACTTTTACCGCGTTCTTATTTGGCACCAATTGCTAATTGAGACATAGGGCAGGTTTTTGTCAATAGTTTTGTATAGTTCCTGTTCAGATACGGCGTTCATGTTTGACAGATATCCAAGTCTAAGTAAAAATAAGCCTCCGGCACCAATAACTCAAATTTCGATATTTTGGAACATACGGCGTTCATCCTTAGGACGGCAGAATATGCACCTACCTATATTTTCTAAATGAATTTCTTCAGTACTCGATTTCCTGAATTCAGTCATGAACTATATTTCATATTTTTTTAATTCCTCAATTTTATTTGGTTGACTATTGATAAATAGGTTTTATTAGCAAAAACACTGAAATACATGACGAAACTGTATTGAAAATTAAAGAGGACCAAATGAAGGAAACGTGAAAAAGGAGAAATAAGTTCTCCAAATAAATTTCCTTTTTCCTAGAAGTAGAGACGCTAGTGCAAAGAAAAAAGAAGTGGTCATTATCAGGTTTGATTATCCTCTGGAATGCACAACTTTTTTCTTTCATTCAACCAGTAGCTATATTTAAAATACTATTTAATTAACGTACAGTCTTGCTAAATACACTCTCAAGAACCATGTTATGGCAAAATGATACCTCCTCAAAGAAAGAAAGCATATCTCAATTTGCATGCCTAAAGTTGCATAAAAAATATTGATAAATAATAATACTCCCTCACAAACACTCATAGAATGTACCCAAAGGCATAGCCTGTGCGGGTAGAGGACGGCTGTTGTTATTATTTGCTGTGTTGCTCCGTGGCGACTTACTAATTTTTGGTGGCGTATGCACTTTTCAGCTGTAGGAAAACCCGGAAAACCTACAGCACCACCTCGGGTGGTCGGCGCGAACTACAAGCAAGCACCAGACGTTGGGATTGCTTATCGACTCCTACGAAATCGAGAAAAATTTTCCGCATCTAACCGCCTCGCTACTGAGCAATGTTTGTATAAAATAAGCTGGGATATCATAATTAGGAGGACTGGGGATATATTCTAGTGACAAGTTAATTGATTGTAACGAATAAATCCGACAATGACAGGAAACAACTACTTCCCTTGCTAATACCACGATGACCATTGAACTATATCTGAGAGATATTCGTGCAACGTTCTACCAAGAAGACCCAATTGCAATTGTTCATTTTGTGATTTAACAGTAGATTATCCTTTATCTCATTTGGCTGGGGATGATCACCTGCAGTTATGACATGTTTCGAGGTTTTTCCTATCGTCAGTGCTAGGATAGGTCGGACAATAATAGTCATCCTGTTAGTCATCCTGTTCCTGCCCAATCAGTGATAATCAACTGCTCAACAATATTCAGCCCTATGCTGTATCACTTCCGTTAAAAATAACGTCACCGTTATTCGCCATTTCCGTTTTATTTTGCTATTGCTTGGTAATAGCCAAATAACAGAAATGGCGAATAACGGTGACGTTATTTTTGACGGAATTGATACAGCATAGGACTGATTGCCTCACAAATGAAGCCGCCAGGGAAGTAATTGTTTTCCGTCAGATGTTTGCCTCATTTTCCACTCTGTAGAAACGTGTGGAGAGAAGGGTACTTCGACATGGTCGATTTAATTCGTTTCATTAATTGATACTCTCGAACTGAGTTCGAATTCATCGCAATAACTCTTCGTACACCTTATTGTCTACAACTTTCAAACAAACAGCCAAACTAATTTTGACTGAATTTTATTTGAAAATTACTGCGATCCAATCAAACAGAAAGTTATCCTTAAAGATATGTTATTAGTCATTCTCAAAAATAACATCCACATTTAAACAATTAACTCACTGATAGTTTACAAAACAACTATTCAGACTTTCGTCGTGTCACACGACCTAATTGAAAGTTTGACTCAAGACATCTTCTAGAAGTAATTATTTTTTGATACAATGACCTTTCCAATTTCCAGGTTACTGACCTTTTTTTTAATGACAACACTAACTAGCATATAATCATTTAATAGAAAAATTATAATTGCTATTATCTAAGTATGTTTTCACGATATGATCATACAGTGGATGGAGTTCATGAAATTTGTATTTTCTTTTTCAAAATTTTCAAACCTTACAAAATAGAAACTAGACAGCATGGTGCCATGTTTAATCTTCCAGGGCCTTTGATTGATCATCAGTGTAGAAAATACGTTTATTATCATGGACTTAAAGCGGTATCTTTTAACAGGACACTGCCTCGTCCTATGTATGTCGGCATTTTGAACCATTCTGAGCGATTTAACTGGAAAAATAGGTTTTATTATTTGAACTATTTGTATTAATTGTCATTTTATGATGGTTCGAAGGAGTCAAGAATACTAGGTTCGGGGTTTTGCAGCTTGGGATATTCAAGAATGGTTCTAATATAATTATATATTTTCTCACATCACTTTCCCACTCGACGAATAAAGTTAAAAAAAAAATTGAAATATCGAAGGTATAGGACGGATTGGTATAAATATGAAGGAAATGATTGCATCTTAGAGTGAAGGTGCGTTCTTTTCTTCCTATAGAGTAACTTGAAATATTTTTGTTAGTAACATAGAAAATGGGAGGCCCGTAGCTTAGCGGTTTAGGAACGTCTGCTTGTGTCGGTCCTAGGTTCGAAACCACAGTGCGCGAGAATTTTTCTCAAATCGGTTTCTTTAGGCGGCCACAGGCCATGTTGTATATAGCAAGTGTAATGTGAGTTGCCTAGATGCCTATCCCAACGTCTGGTGTTTGCTTAATAATCAAGCATTGAATACTATTTCCCATCTTGTTGGGAATGATCACCTGCATAGATGACATTTTTCAAGGTTGTTTTCTCTCATCAGTGCTAGGATACGACCAACAACATTAGAGTCGTTCTGTTTCACGTAACGAAAGATAACACTCAAAGCTCAAAATAGAAGCATTCCTCGATAGCACAGAATTCGGAAATAGCAAATGCATACTCTTTCGAAATTAATCGTTCCATTTGTTTGAAACTTTCTGAGGCACTTTTCGAACTTTTTTGCTAATTTTTGCTGTTGAAAAGTTGATACACTGGATACACTACCAAAAATCAGTAAATCGCCCTGAAGCACCACAGATAATGATAATAATAGGACTTTGGGTATACTCTAGGAGTTTTTATGTATCTATAGATTGGAAAATTTCCGGTTTGGTGAAAATTATATAACACAACTGAATTATTGATTGGATCAAATGTTGTGGACAATATCTCGAAATGAATAAAGTAATTTTGAACTACTGTAAAAATCAGTTATTCAAAAATTATATTTTTCGGGAAATAAGTAAAATTTGGATGAAATATTTCAATGAATTATCAAAACAGCATATTATATGGAATCTAAAAATGAACAATAAAATTAATCAAGAGATTAGCCATAAACAGAACAAAATCAAATCTAAAAGTGTCCTTCGTTTCTTTCAAAGCACAGGATGCTTCGACCATACATTTCCCTTGAAACATTCCTCAACATAACTGGCGGAACTTGGGCAGCACATTCTCTCATCGTATTTTTGAGGTGTTCTTGTTCTCTGGTCTGTGTTTATGAACCCCAAATTTCAAATATCCCCATAGAAAGAAATTGCAGGGGGTTAGATCGGGATATCTAGGAGGACATGAATTCACCGAATATTGTCATCTACGAACAAATATCCCCATAGAAAGAAATTGCATGGGGTTAGATCGGGATATCTAGGAGGCCATGAATTCACCGAATATCGTCATCCACGAAAATAAATGATCAAGAAAATAACGCACTTTATCTGCTGTTATAATGGCATATTATACAATAAAGCAAGCGGATGAGTTTGAAGTAGAAGCAGGTACCTCTCGGAATGATTTCATGGAGACGATCAGGCAGAACGCGGATATCCCGGAGCCACTGACGTGGATGGCTTCACATGAGCAAGGTGGTTGTGTACGAAAGCGACAAGGCGATTCCGTTGACGATGTTGCCCCCAAACGAGGAAAATCGTCAAAGAAGGTGAAATCCATAGAGATCGATGGGGATAGCGAGGACGAGTTCGAGCCGACACCACGAGCAAGTAGTAGCGGCTTGAAATCGTCATCGAAGAAACAATTGGGCCAAAGCAGTAGGCGTAAGGTCGGTGTCATTCCCGCATATCGTAAGAAATGCGATAAAAGCAACCCTTACCATGGAGGATGGCCATCATCCTCAAAAGCTGCGGTCCCTGTTGTGACTCCTGTCCCACCACCTGCTAATGTGCAAGTCATCAGCGTTGATGTAGTTGCACCACCGCCCGCTGTCCCTCCATCAGCCCCGATCGTGGAGGTAGTTGTCACCGTGGATCTCATCGCTGGGCCTTCAAGGGCAAGGGAGCCGATCACCCATGTCGTTGCCTTGGAGTCTATCGTTCCCACGCTGGAGACGGACGTGGACCAGCTACTGGGGGAGGTAGGGGAGGCCAAGCGCGACTGCCAGCGGAGTCGACTAGCGCGTGCAGAAATTGCCCGCCAGCTGGCCGACCTGATGGTGCGAGATCGGCAGGAAGCCATCCTGAAGGCCGAAAGGGTTACCAGGTTGGAAACTGCCAGAGCGCGTGTGACGGCAACGACGGAGAGGATGTTGGCAGCCCTCCGACTACTAGACAATAAGTAGATGTAAGGTATTTTATATAGGCTTAGATATTTGTAAGTGTTTTAAAAATTTATTTAAATGTAAGTTGTATTTATAATTAGTTATTAATAATAAAAAATGTTGAAGTGAAAAAAACGTGTGTACATTAATTTATTGGTTTGGTACAAACTGTGCAATGCGATGTTTGGGGCATTGCTCTTCACTCTCTTAAAAATGTTGAACCAATTTGGTTATTGAATATACCACATCAGACTATTTTGAATGAGTATTGATCACGTGCCTCTATGACAAAATGGAGATTTTCGCCCGCTTACCACCGGCAACTAACTAGTAATTCCATTTGATGAGAATGTACTTTCGTTGGTGGAAAGCAAATACTGGATGAATGATTTATCTTCTTCTCTTAGTCCCTGCACCCAAAAACTAAAATACACCCGATCATCATAATCTCGTTCTTGCAGCTCGTGAATGATTTCAGGTTTGAAAGCCCGAAACTAATTTGCTATCAGAATTCTTCTGACCGACAACAGTTTGCAGTTTGCAACAGTCTGATTTATTTCAAGATTTTTCTCCCGAGGCATATAGTTTGAGATCAGTGAAACAGATGGGTGACCTTATGCCTACGGTTGCTGGGGATACCGCAGCTGTATCCGCGGCTTTTCCGTAGTGCAACGGACAATGGCAATAGTAAGATGCAGAAAAGAAGAGACCTGAGGTAGTCTTTCTGAAACACGCATGAGGGACTATTATTGAAACTATTATTATTATTATATACTTGAGTAATGTTCCTCATAAAAGAGGAATCATTTGCAAGAGCTCCCTGTCACCAACTAGCACGGTTGTTTTGATTCGGACAGAAAGACCATCTGCAGACTACTCAGGGGAAGTAGAGTTATTTGCCGTGACTCTCACTCTAAGGAATTTGGGGTTGTACAAAACGGTGATACATCGGTCAAAAACTACTATCGTTATTATTATATCATCAATATATTATGCAAAAGTATTGCAAGTCGCTCTAGAGCTCATTGGTAACTTAGTCCAAAATCGAGTGCAACGTTTTTACCAAACAGACAAAAATATAAGAAGAAAGTTTTAACATGGTAAAAAATCTTAGATTAGAATATTTAAATCGTTATACAGTGCGGCTTTTAATAGTCCACCCTTGTTACTTTTTGAACGGTTTGACGTACACAAATTTGAAATGACAAGGAAAGATAATTCAATTCTTTTTTCAACCATCTAAATTTTTTAGAATTTCCTGACATTTGACCCCCCATGATTTAAATTTTTCTTAAAGCTATCTATGAAGCAATTACAATGATGTGTTTTATTTCAAAACTTAGTAGCGGTTATATACTTTGACGTTTTTGAACTGTTCAAAGTTAACAGAGGGGGGGCTATTTAAAGCCTGTACAATAATATACTTCTATATTATTACAAAACACCTATTCACTTTTTCATTAAATTTGTATAACTGTGTAGCAGTAGACAAATCCACTCGTGGTGTTAAATTCATGATGCAGTGGTCATAAAAATAAATAAAACTGTAAGACAGAATGACAGAAACATCAAAGGTTCCGACCGGACTATGGTTACTGGTTGTTTAGTATTATTCTGTGGCTGAACTACCGGCCTCTCGATGTAGGAACCTGAATAAGTTGATGAGTTACCGAAAAAAAAAAGATCATTGAAATATATTAAATGGCATTAATTATATTATGAAATCAAAACAGCCAGATGAGAAGTTATAGTTCTTTGTGTAATAATATAGTGAGAAGAAAAGCACTTTCGAGTGAACTCCCCCTTGAGATTTCCGAAAAATTGTTTATCTGGTATTATTGAAAGCCTGCAAAATAATAAAGAAATAAAGACATTTATTATTATTATTATAGTTTAGAGGCAGTTTAAGAATGGGTTGTTAATCACCAGAAGAATGAATGACAGTACGTACAGAATCTCAACACAAAGTCACAAAAATGTGCGACTTTTTCACTTTCTTGCTTGCGTCCCCATTTGTTTAATGTATGTTTGTTTTTATATACGTACTTATCTCATTTTTCACTTATTTGATTTGTAGTATTTTCTATACAGAGTAACAGTAGATAATTAAAACGAAAAAGTTAAAACATCATATCAGTTTGAAAACATATTGTTTTTGATAGAGTTTCAATGAACTTTCTTGACCTCAACTTCTACATTTTAACGCAATGAATGCCATTGTAGTCTGAGGGTCTGTAATATCTATTCCTTTCCCAAGACCCCAAAATTGTTTCTTGCCTTGCATGCTTTGTATTATTAGACGTAGTTTTCTGGATCTTTATAATAACAAATTCAGTGAGTGTGAGAAAATTCTGTAGTTTGTTCCTAAAAATTATTCCACCACTAATACTATATTCTCAAATTATTTTGAAAACTGAAAATTTACAACGACGTCTTGAAACATGAAATTTCCGACCTGTTACCAGTCTTCATCTTTCAGTGTTAATGTTGTTAATCATACTCAAAATTTCACATTTTCATGTCATTTTCACCGAACTAATTTTTGTAACACCTTCTTTCGTACCTTCATAAGCTCAATAGCAACACTCTTCGCTTTCCCCGCTATAAAAACAATAAGCAGTGAAGCACACTGTGCGATGTTCCGCTAATAGACTTGTCTAGTATTTCGTGTCTGATTGAAGGGACCCCAATTCCGGTGACACTCCAACTCTTATCTGTGTTTGCACTCAGAACCCTCGATGGCCATCACGGTTATTTTGCCACTGTAGTCTTGAGATAACAACCGTATAATGGAGATGTACACCCCTATGCTGGCTACTTTCACAAACAAGAAATTGTCACTGCATATTGCGACGAATTACCTCAAGAGATTGATTTTTTATTTATTACCTGAATCCTTTTGAAAAATTATCATCTATTGTCCATGTCGAAAATGTTGACACACAATTTTCTCCAATAGTCCCATAATGTGGAAGAAGACCTAAAAAAACGTTCCTGGCTAATATCATGGCGGACATTGATTACCTATAATATATGATATATGATCTGTTTTGTGGGAAAAAAAAATAAAACAATATGAAATTTCGCAGTACAAAGTGGAAACTTGACATTTTTTACTTAGCTCATTCATTTTTATTATTTCCTCAAAAAATATTCTTATTTTCATTCTCACAGATTTAATTATGTTTATAGGAACTGGTTTATTTTGTAATAAGATATATACAAACTTAAAAAATTCTGTTCTATTCATCAAATGAATTTATAATGATTCTTGAAAGTTATTTAGATCAAATAAAAATTTTTATACAACAAAAAAATTATTGGAAAATATTGAAATTTTCATTTTTTGCTATCATCCAAAATATTAGTAGTCACGTGACATGCCGAAATCAATTTTCAGTTTTTCCGATATGCAGAAACGTTCCCTAATAAAGTGCTTCTGTAACTCTTTTAAGAAAAATGTTTCGCATATTTTGCAAATATTATGTCCCACGCACTGTATTGACATAAAGCGACTTTCCCCATCGACCAATTTGTTGAATCTTCTAGTCAATATTCAGCATGCTTCAAATCAAGTGTGTTACACATTTATCGATGAATCCCCAGGATTCTTAAGATTAGGGGGTTATGAAATGTCATCCATTTTGTCCGGCATTTTGTTTCTTCATAGGAGGGGAGACACCAAATTTCAATTGACCATAATGTATTTCCCATTATAGTTACATTGAATCCGAAACCAATCGATGCGAGTAAATTGAAAAATGCGCGTTTGATGATATGTCTAAATTTCATCAAATATGACCAAAATCACCAATTTCAAAATTGCGAACTTGATTTTCCTCCAATGCAGTATCCTCTGCCTTTTTTCAGTCACCCCTTGACCAAATTCCCACTTATTTCATAACCCCTTTCCTATAAAATTACTCTGGATGAATATGATATTTATTTATTACTAAGGTACCTGTCTTTTATATGAATTGAATAAATATCTATTATTAGCATCATTATCAGTTCTTGGCTTGCATAATGGCTTCGTCATAATATCTGTTAATTAAAATTCAAATGTTACCTTCTTGGTACCTATCGATGAAACATCCTGTAACAATTTCTCTTACGAATAAATTACTTTTTTTTTTGCAATAGTGAATGAGAAATACTTTTCAGGATATTATCACTTATAATATCCCAAGGCTATTGAAAATTTCGAAATAATTTGTCGAATACTTTCGAAAGCGAGTTGCAACTCGCTTGATTGGCTATTTCTGGTCACTTGATCACTAATACGTTGATTCAAATTACATGGAAATTTTTTTCATATATACGATTCAGGCAGACGTAGGGCTGGTTTCTCAATCATCGGTTGAAGGTCTCGGATAGCTGGCTGACGGCTAATTTTCATCAGGCCCAATATCGGAAAAAATAGAACATTTTCCAACCGTTGAGACTTCAAATATCTGTTCTTCATGTCAACTTGGACAACATGCTATTTGCCAAAATTCTCGTCTCATAGCTACCTGTCAGACAACTACTTCCCCTACGTTCCTTATTCCAGTGGCCACTGCTGCAAGTGCTTCCTGTAACCAACTAGCAGAATTTTGTTTTGATTCAGATAAGCGAACCACCTGCAAACCAGTTTACCCGTCTCAATCATCACATAAATCTTGACTGAATAAATGAATATTTAGAACCATTGGTGTGAATTAAATTCAAGAAGAAGAATTCTTGAATCTTGGCTATTTGGTTACTCTCGTCTTGTCTGATAAAACGGGGTCTAGGTCTCTCTATCGTACGAGCAGAACAAGAAGCTTTTGTAGTCTCCGGATTTGTCAATATGTGATTGATCATGGCCATCCAAAGAGACCGTAGGGAAATTTCTTCTACAGCCACCACGTCAGTATCGTAAAACATTTATTAGAAAAGTAAAAAAGTTGCAGGTTTATTAAGGACAAACATGATTTATTCAGCTATTACTGTGTCAACTTGTTCATATGATGTAATCATATTTCAGTTCGACAGGGATTCTGTGTGCACAGGGGTTGAGTCTGTCCCCGCACTTGTATTCTCTACATGCTTATGATTTCCCTATGTGCGAGAGAATGAAGACGGCTATATATGCGGATGACACTGCTATATACGCCCATTCGTTCTCGAGCGTCGCAGCTGCAATGCAGGTCCAGACCCGTCTGGACAGGGAGATCATACCGTATGTGGAGAATAACAAGATCGTGGTGAAACCGGCTAAGTCCGAGGCCATCAACTTCTCAAATGTTCTAAAGTTCTACAGAAGCTGAGGGTCAAGGACAAAGCTCTGGATGTCTCGACCAACGTGCGATACCTGGGAGTGCAGCTTGACAAGCGTACAACATGTCACAGGTATTCGAACCTGGCTATTCAGAGGGCCGCGGCTGCGGTAAAACGTATGTACCCTCTAATAACTAGAGGATCCCGCATGAAGATTGATGCCAACATGACAATCTATAAACAAGTCATACGGTCGGCAATGTTGTACGCTTGCCCAGCGATCTGCAGCCTACCCAAGACTACTTTTAATAGGTTAGTCAGGATGCAGAACAAAGTACTCCGCATCATCACTAATAGTGATAAATACATTCGTTTGGATGTGCTGCGCGACCTTGCTGGCGTCGACTCTATCCCGACACATGTAAAAAACTTGTCAACCAGAGACCTTACCAGGCTCCGAATACACTAAAATGAGCCCCGCAAACACGGTGGGCTCATCTATCAAGCGCTGGATATCTTCCAGGAAAGATGGGAAGAACCGGTCTGTAGGGGACCTATTCGAATGAAGCTTTAAACGCCCAGTACCTTGACCCGGTTTTTTTGCCTCAGCCTTTTCTGGGATCAGCTTGCAATAATCAACCCCAGACAAACTTAGACTATCGCAATATCTTCATTGAATGCAGAAGAACGATACGCATATGATTTCCAGGAGGTCATCTATAACCCACATACCTTGCATTGCTCGACCTTCCGCCAACATCAGCGTTGGCGACTGTATGCGCCCTCTGGCCGGGACCCTAGGTACCCCTTCACCCCTGCTCAGAAATGGGCAGAAGGAGAGGCGGCTCTCCCTGCGTCCACTTCATCTTCTGGGTATCCAAGCCAGCGTTGGGTGAAAAGAGAAGGAGATAATAAAATGTTATGACCAAAAGGCAACTCTGCGGATAAATATTGCGAATTTTATAATAAAGACTCGTTTTATTTTATTTCATTATGTTTGGCCGAAAACCAAGAATCTCGGTTAATCCAAATTTTTAATTAATTTCTGATTTTTATCTTCCGTCTGCTATGCCATAAATTTATTCTCGATTTAAAATTCAATAACAGAGGTGAAACCTTCTTTATTATTTGAATTGTTTGGCCAAAACATGCACACTTGAAGTTTCAAGTGTGAAGTTGATAGATAATCCTACCTATATGTGATTGACACCAGCTGCTACACCAATATACAAATTTCGCTTAGAATTCTGTAGATCCAACCTTCATATGAAGGAAATTCTCGAACGTTTGTACATACGGCGAAATGATGTGTTACCTTTGCTATAAACCATCAGGAGTATACATAATTTTTACTTGGTGATTCGCAAAATTTATAGGTTTTCAAACCAACAAAATCCCATATCTCAATATTCATATTTTTTGTAGATATGGCACTTTTGCTAAGGACGGCAAAATTGTTTACAGCATCATAATCAACCCTCATCAATCACGTACTAGCACAGAGCTGAATTTTAAATGTGAATCGCCGGTTTTGGAAACAGGATCAATAGCGTAGAGGTTAGTATGGGTTCGACCGGAAACCAAGAAGTCCCGGTTCGAATTCCCGTTGATCTATATTCTTATATTTTTTCTTTCAAAATGGTGTCGGGCCGCCATTTTGAAATATTTTTCAAGAAAGCATTGGAGGTTGAGTGATACCTCATTCAAAACGTCTTTCAATTCTTTATACAACGGCAAACTTTAGAGAAAAATCTTCGTCCAAAACAAAATGCCGGTACATAATGTTACTACTCGTAGAGAAAAATACGGTAGTTTTTACTTGAATCGTGATGAAATCAACCACACAGAATTGTGCGTATAGCGCCAGACATTTGTCGTGATTGATTCCACTAGGAATTATTGATGATGGTAACACAATCACGACATGTCCTCTAAACCAAACCAAGTGGTGGGATAATATCGCAATTAAAAAGTAACCTTAAGAATTTAGTACAGTGAAACCATATGGTCAAATTCACCACGGCTCATGTCACTGGGATAATCGTACTATAGTGTCAATATCTGATATTCTCAGAAGGTAAACTTTATCTCAACCAGTTTTACCACGGCACTCACAGCATTCTTTAATATCGCCATTAAATGGCCTCGAATGATAATTTTCACTCAGCCAATATTCATATAAACTGTTTACCTTAGTTTAATTTCTTTTTTTTTTGAATCAGTCGAAAATTGTAGAACTTTTCAACATTAGTCTCATTACTGAGTAGGTGTGTTAGTTTTCAACTTAGTATTTAGAACTTATTATTATAATACTCGTACATCGATTCCTGAAATAATTGAGGAGAATGAGATAAAAAAACAATGCTGAGTTAAATATCATCTTTTAAGTCTAGAAATTAACATCAGGTACAATTTCCAAAAAATTATAATATAATATTTAATAGTTATCATGTAATTTTTATTCAAAACATTTTTCGTCTCCACACTTGGATGGTACATAGTATATTTATCTTCTTCCAGCTGGAACAAGGTCAATTTTTTCGTCCACCACATTCGAAATATCTTTCTGGTGATCCTGCAAAAGTTTAATAGGTTCCGTAATTCATCCAATGGTAAAATTATATGCAAACCACTAACCTTCTGTTTACCTCTGCCGATAAATTTTCTATCAGACACTTTGCAAATTCTCGCCGGTTCACTTGAATGAAAAATGTACTTTCCTTGTTAAGTTATCAAGAGTTTTTGCCGTAAGGTTCTCACTGCTCATTCTGAAAAAACATTGCTCTGGTAAATGAAACCTTTGATAATTTTTCACTTCTTCATTTATTGAAGTTCTTCATTAATTGACATGGTCACTAGATGGATATTATAATATATAATAGCTGCGATATATCACGGAAGCCAAATCATTTTATTTCTTCCCGCGTGTGACCTAAAAATGAATCAAATTAGCATGTTTTTCTTACTTACGTATATTATTTAATACTTACATTGTTCATATACTTAGTTGAAGTTGGCGTAATCGTAGAAGGACCCGCCTCTGATAACAAAACCAAATTGGAATTCATATCTGGAAGAACTTCATTTATGAGATCTGCAATAACATTTTTTACATTATGAAGACGCTGTGAAAAATTGAAGACATACATACGTGTCAATTTGTAACAAATTCCAAAAACATTTTCAGTTGGCTGGTCTTTCTTCAGACAGTTCTCTAAAAGTTGTGCAGAACTTTCCAATCCTTCGGATTTCCTACTTAGTTTCCAATGAAGCCATCTGACAAATCATTACCTTCGAACACATTGTTTTCTGAAACATCATATGAGGGGTATAATCTACATGAATCTCAATTCTAATAATTTTAGCCTATACGCTATACCACTTGCCAATAAATCGAGCTAACACATCCCTTATTTCCTTCAGTTTCAACTACTTACATGCAATGAAAGTTGTACTTTCTCTAGATACTGATACTGAGAAAGACCTGTAATGAAATAATTCCAATAATGGAAATGAAACAGTAAATTATTACCCCAACAAGAACCTGCGCGGTACATTCAAACATATCTTGTCGTGGTACTTTTGAGCAACTTCGATGCGGTCTAACTATATGAGCAGCCATTGTTGCATCAAGCACTGAATTAATAATCTAACTACGTTTTGTCTCTACAAATAATAAAATAAGATAACTTGCCATAGAAAATTTTGATAAAGGGAGGTCAAATGTTTCGTTCAAGCTACTACTGTCAATCATTGTTTTTGAATCATCATGCAGAAATGACAGAATTCACATAATGCAACACACCATGTTCATTCTATTCAGTCGAAATGGCTATACTGAACTGATTTCTGATGATGTTTATCAAAAGACACAAGATATTGGTATACCGCGGGGTAGGTGATGGGGAGCGAGGAGGGGGTAGCGTTTCGAAACTGGAACAAAGTTCCTTCTGTTCCGTCATATGCATCAAATTTTTGAATTATTTTCGAAAACACAATGACTTCCTAATGGCAACTTTTGATCCGCTTCCTGAATGTGTTGCTGCGTGTAATTTGATTGACTTGAGACATCCGAAGTTTTTTAAGCAAAATTCTTAATTACACATGTATAGTGATGATTTATGAAATCTATAGGCCACATTGAAAAGAGCAATAATAGCTTTCAACGAAATGAAATCGTTGAGACATATAATATTTCATCTTCGCGTGCCTTGTTTGGGTTTTATAAAAAAGTTTGCATCAGTGTGAATTACTTATGACAATAACTATTAACTTACCTCTGAAATTGTATGAGAGAAATATCACTTCCACTCCTTGAATTATCAGCTATGTCGGTTGACTATATTTTGCATAGAACATATAAATTAATTATGAAATTTTGTTGATGTAGTTTTTGTTTGCACCAAAAACGAAAAATCAAATACTTTTTATCGAGAGCATAGTTACAGTTCTTTATATGAAACCAACTTCGACAAATATGTTCGATGAGACACTAAACGGTTTATTAAAATTTAACAATTAATAGTTGCTTTCGTCACTCTATATAGTTATAACTCTGTACAACTCTTAACCAAGGTACCATTAGTACCACGTACAGACAAATTTGGTGGCAATCACCATCCAGTGTAGTGGATGATAGGTAAATACTTTTTGGTACCATGAACTAATATCAAATGGAGAATTATTTTCTACTCTATCGAACTCTCGTGTGGTATTCGATAGATTATTTTTTGATGCCCCAATCATAGACCTATCCTCTATACATATAACATTTTTATTTCAATCACTATAAACAGAATGAAGTTTGGAATTTGAATACAATTATTATGAATGTTTTGTCCTTGGCTGTCCCTAGGTTATCAATTGAAACTGTTTCCAAATTGACACGTTACGCAAAATAGTATTCTTACAAGCATTTTCGATGATTTTCTTAAAATTTCATCGTATTATGATGTACTAAACCGTTTTCGAATCATTTTTCACTTTTCATGCAAACTGATGACAGACGTCATCAAAAATATCAGTTGTCACATAATAAAACGAAAATACCACAAAAAATTCCCGCGGCAATTTTCAAGGTAGAAAATTCCCACTATAATAATGCTGTGATTGGCCTGAACGTACATGAAAGCTTTGAATTGATGGTTTCGATTGGTTGCAAGAATTGTCAAAAAATAATCAGGAAAACACAGAGTTTCCTACTAAAAGCGATTTTCAGAATGAAACCCCTTGACACACTGTTTATTCACAAACCTAATTGAGCACAACTCAATCCTCTACTTGAATCAAAACAAATCTCTCCAATTCATGCAGCCCATCATTATGATTGTTGAATACTGCACGTGTGCATGTTTGATCTGGTAACGACAATGCTCCCATGAATGGTCCTTTATCGGTTGCGACCGTCCGTTCTTTTCGCTTGCTGGTAACCAAGCGACTGGTCCACCATGAACCCCTTATCGCAAGATTCTGCATTATAATCAGAAAAATTCAAATCGGCTTAACAGATTAGCTGGATGGGGGAGTTGAGTTGTTTTAGATTCATTAATTGATGAATAAATCACCTGGGGGATTGTCAAATGAATTAATCGTTGACAATGAGAGCGTCTATACCCAATGACTTTCTCAAGAATTAATTTGTATATTGACGAAAATTCATGAAAAGAAAAAAAAACTATAAAGATGTTATATTATTTTACTTTAATTGCAATACTTGTTTCAGATATTCTCAGAGAGTATTTTGCTCGAAGGGTCGTAGCATAAGCAGTTTAATATTCCCCCTTCTCATGAATATTTTACATTTGCCTTTTTAACGTCAAATCGATATAGTATACAAAAAATATCACAATAATTAGAATAAACTATTATAAACGACCATATTGAATAAGAATCAGAAGAAGCAGAATAAATGCTATTGGATTAGATAGTACCAGAATCACATCAAAAGCAGCTTTTAAATCACACTTGACAAGATAAAAGGTGTATTTTTTCTGCTTAGTCAGAAAAAGTAACCTTTTTCTGCCTAGGCAAGAAAAGATCGTTGCTATGCAATGTTCCAGGTTGGACAATGACAACAGGACAATGACATTAGGAAAACACAGAATTATGGAGTTTTATATTTAAAAAATTAAACAAATCTTGTTTTATTACAATACAAATTTAAACGAGAACAGGACATTTTTACTCATTAGAAATTTTTATGATAAATTGTGAACGATTATTTAAGACAATTGAAATGTCTCCACCTTCCACCCTTTTCGTGACAATGTTATTATCCATACTACCGGATACTTCGGAAACGCCTGAAAATATTTTATTGCCAATGTTTGACTTATTGGCTATCCAGTCCTCACTACAGCCCTTCTCGCCAGCGGAAGACTTCCATCCCCCATGTGCTTCAACATTGTTATGTCCCCACCAAAAAGCGAAAGCAGTGCCCGGTATACTTTTTTGCATGGACTAGTTTTGATTTTTCTGGCATTTTATCAAACTTGCGAATGCCAATGCATGATGTGTTGATGTGCTTTATTTCGCATAATTATAGAGGAAACGTCGATTATTCAAATTCGAAGATCTAGGGGCTGCGTATTTTCTGTAAATGCTCAAATATTCAGTTACTACAGGAGATCTTCATCTTTTGATCTTAGAATTCGGTAGCATAATTAGTAATTTGTCGCCCATACCATTTATATCGCCCGTTTCTATTTGCAAAATATCATCACATCTGTAAGCCCAGGGACTGCATGTGGCAACAGGAAATATGACCTGAAATATAATATTTCTTTGATCCATTATAGATAATTTTCGTGCTGCATTACAGTTCATCAGCGGCCTCTGGTAAGTTTATTGTGCTCCCCCTTAAAATAATGAGAAAAATTACTTAACATACGTAGTTTTGTCTCCTGAAAACAAATCCGAATAATTGAAGACATATATTAAGGGGAAGTAAATATTTGCTCATATTTGAATTTGAATACTCGGCTGCGTATATTACAAGTGACCAAGCTACAGTGACAATGAAAATAATCAAGAAAAATGAGGTGTTTGTGATTATAAAAGGTCGAATTTTTGTATAAAACGGTTGTTTTTGGTGCTTGTAATTTTGTTAAATTAGTTAGATTAGCTTCAAAAAAAAATGTATTAAAAAGAAGGTAAGCCCAGGGACTGCATCTGGTAACAGGAAATATGACCTAAAATATAATATTTCTTTGATCCATTATAGATAATTTTCGTGCTGCATAACAGTTCATCAGCGGCCTCTGATGGGTAAAGGTAAGTTTATTGTGCTCCCCCTTAAAATAATGAAAAAAATTACTTAACATACGTAGTTTTGTCTCCTGAAAACAAATCCGAATAATTGACATAAATTAAGGGGAAGTAAATATTTGCTCATATTTGAATTTGAATACTCGGCTGCGTATATTACAAGTGACCAAGCTTCAATGACAATGAAAATAATCAAGAAAAATGAGGTGTTTGTGATTATAAAAGGTCGAATTTTTTTATAAAACGGTTGTTTTTGGTGCTTGTAATTTTGTTAAATTAGTTAGATTAGCTTAAAAAAATGTATTAAAAAGAAGGCATTTTGTGTGATTTTTTATCGAAAAATTTGTGTTTGAAAATGGGCCATTTTCAAGAAGGGTATAACTAGAAAAGTAGTTGAGACCTCTTCAAATTTTTTTCAGATTCGTGTTCACAAGACAAAACTGCGTAGGTTAAGTCACTTTTTTATTTCAAATTGAAGCTCGATAAACTTACCATAACTCTCGATTTCTTCTCTTTAAAAAACTCGCGATTTTCTTACATGGAAACCATCTGACTGTCGTCGTTTCAAAAAAGCCCCCAACTTTACATATTTTGCAAATATTGAAATTATCGTTCCTGTTCAGGTTAGAAGTAGAATAAGTAGACCATACAGTTAAAAGCTTCATTTTCTTTGAAAGGTCGAACAAATAGGGAATCATCAAATTTTCAGGGAAAGATCCCACATTTTTTTCTTTCCATATTCCATGAATCTGCTGCTTGTGAGTTCATATTCAGTTCTTGTTTTATACGGTAATTGATTTTAGTCCCATATTTCGCACCAGCTCTCCCATCTCAGGTGGTGTTAATGATAATAACTTATTCTCACCTTCAATAACATTCATTTGGAATAATTACTTAGCAATTATTTAAAATTGACAAAGAAAACCTACATCACCACCCAGGGTGGTCGGACCGCACTCCAAGCAAGCACCATACGTCGGGATTTGGCATCTAGATTGTTGTTATCTTTTGTTATTTCCGTCAACCAGCTGCACACCTTTAAGAGTACAACCCTCAAAAGTCTTCGGAAGACTTGTCCGAGCTAGAGAAGACGCAGCCCTTACCTTTCAACGTGTTATGCCATGCACGAGACCGATGACCATGCTGGGAATCGAACCCATGACCCTTAGGTTAAGAGACAAGCGCTCTACTATCATGACCATCACGGCCCTGATGACAAATTACATTGGATATCCCCAGGATTCGAACCGGGCCAAATGCAAGCGGAAGTTTTAAAGGCCGGCATCTAACGGCACCCATTAAAACATATATTTAAATAAAAAACATAGTACCTAATAGAATATAAAACTCAGTATCAATACGCACAAGTCAAGAATTTGAAAATTCTCCTCGTTTTTTTGGATAGATATTAGTTTAGGTTGTTTTGAAATATATTGTCAAATCGGTTGAAAGTGTTTTAGATTGGGTGGAATTGTTTTGGACTTCCAATGCCTAAATGAAAGAGAAATTGATTATCCACGGTTTAAGTTACGTTTTCTCTATTCATGAAATGATCCTTCAAGAGGACACTATTGCAAGTGCTGCTTGTGATCAAGCATTGCACCAATTAAGTGTGAAAGAATTTCTTGAAAACTCAAGTATTTATTCATGAATTGTTGTAATGGTCCCAATATGGTCATTAATGTAGGCAGTAGCAAAAATGTATTTTTTACATTGACTTCAAACTTCATCGTGTAGAAAAAGCCCTATGAGTGAATAACAAATCTTCATTTCTAACCACCAGCTTCAGTCACATATTTAATATAAGAAGAAAGAAAGGGAATGTAGCATCAGCCATTTCTTTTGAATCTAAAGACGATTGGTTGCTACACTTATCAAAGTTTTTTTTTGGGCAAATTTCACTTAGTTTTTCAGTTCTTTTAGTGGGGAGAGCACGCTTTCGGTAAGTAGTCGAATTTCTCCACTTGGTGGAAACGTGTAGAGAGAAAGGGAACTTCGACTTCGTCGATTTTATTCATTTCATTATCGTGATACTCTCCAAACATATTTTCGAACTTTTTTCGAATTGATATGAATTTAACGTTATTATGTGTACATTTCATCGATTTTACCTTTATATTACTATTCAAACTGATAATATTTAATCTGAGCCAGACTATTTTTCTGGTTTTCGTAATTTTTTTTTCATTGGAATAAACTAAAAACTGAAGAACTTTCATATATAATCCAGCAGAGTCAAGTTGTTTGGTGTGGTAACCAAAGACTAGCTATGATAACAAAGTTGTCATCAAGACGTGAAAGTTTCAAATCGAAGCGTTGTCGAAGTCACAGATTCTGCAAGTTTCAATATTTAATCTGACCCAGACTATTTTTCTGGTTTTCGCAATTTTTGTTCATTGGAATAAAATAAAAACTGAAAAACTTTCATATATCAATCTAGCTGAGTCAAGTGGTTTGGTATGGTAACCAAATATTAGCTATGATAATGAAGTTGTCATCAAGACGTCAAAGTTTCAAGTCGAAGCATTGTTGAAGTGACAGATTCTGCAATTTTTAAATTATTTTCAATGTACGCAGTATTTTAATGGATTCGTCAGGCGAAGAGCTACCAGAAGCAATTTTAAAGGCCGCAGATGAGGTAAATTCACGATATTCAAGATAAAAGAAACCTAATTATTTTGCAAATTTCCGATTCGAAAAACTATACTTCAAGATTCTTCGTTTTGTCTGAAGAATAAGTAATACGGGACCTTTATGAAGCAAAGTATGCAAATTTACGGTCTCCTACCACCTCGCACCGTCAATTTTTTATCAATTATCACAGTTTTAGACGATCCTCGGCAACGTTTCTAGCACAGATTCAGGCGAAGGGATAACCAACATAAAACGTTTTGGAGGATGGAAGTCAAGTGCTACTGCTGAAGGTTATTTGGAGGAATCCTTCGAACAGAAGAAAACCATCTCGAATAAAATTATATCTTGTACTGACAACTTGTAAAGGGATTCCGTCTCCGTCGTCTTCATGCACTTTGAAATCTACGAGTTATACTCGTTAACAGCCAGTCACCACCAACTACTCTGGACTGGCTATTCTAACTCATTTGCAAAATACAAGAAATTGTGTTTTCAACATTAAAATTAATAATAATTAGTGGATTTTCATTGAAAGTTGTGTATGTTCGCGTCGTTTGGGTCAACGGTAATCGCGTGTGGGAAAGTACACTTTCCGCACTTGTTAGGAAAGTAACGATTTTCTTTTTTATGTTTGGTTTCACAGTCGGAATAAACATAATTGAGAAAAAATTAGACGACAAATAATCGAAACTATTGAACTATTGAAATGCGAAACAACCTCATGCAAAAGGTCTGACACCGCAACTATGCAAAATATTGGAAACGGAAAATTCAAAAATCCGCATGAAATGTAAAAACACAATGAAAACTACATTTTTTGCAAGATTGAAAACAAACACTTTAAAAGAACTTAAATCCAATATTATTTATAAAATACCATGTGTTAATTGTGACAAGGCAAACAGGTAAATGGATGATATTTTAGGTTTTGCTTATTTTTATCTATTCTGAAGAATAAAATTGATTTGGTTCCTTCTTCAATCGGAAGCCTTTGCCGACTGGAAGTGACTTATTGAAAAAAAAACAAGAAAGTACTGTTTATAGAATAGAATTATCGAATATAACCCTGCGTATGGGGATATATTGGATATTGGATGCTTTGATTTTTGCACTAAAAATGCTCATACTAATGTACATATGAATCTAATATAGACTGGTACTACATCGTTCATTGGTAACTTTTGAAGTGTTTTATATCGCATTAGAAAAATGAGTAATTAAATAAATAACAACATGTGAGAAATATTTTCAATTGCGTTTGATTTTCATATTTCTGCAACATAAATCTATAAATAAATTAGAACGTGGTACACCAAAATTGTGAGCTGCTTACTGCTGGAATGACAAAGTTTTATTCAAATGACCTCTCAATGCCTCTTCCATCTTTTGTGGGTCATAATTGCGTTGAACGGCAGTATCTAACTTGTGTTTATGTGTTTTCTGTATTGTCTAAATTAACCCTGAAAATTTAGACTTTTAAGAGTTTTAGAGAGGTTATATTCGAGTATTAGACTATACGTACAAAAACTAATTTCACTAGTTATTTTTTAATAGCCTACCCTTATCAGCCTAAATTTCCACAACCATAACAATCACAAGTATAACGAATTTTTCATGTATAGTAATTTTGTTGCTTTTCAAAATTGACAACTGTGCTAAATCCATATGGAAATTTGAAAAAAGCGCGCACATCCAATATATCCCCGGGAATCCAATATATCCCCGTTGGACCGGTACTTGAAACAAAGGATGACAGAATATCATAGAGACTATGAAAAATATACACATCCAGTTGAATACAGTGAAAAATCCCACAAGCAGAACATTGTGAGTCATCCCTCCAAACTTCCGAATTTGAATCAGTCATTATAGGATATCAAACGATACTGAAAGAAAGACTCCTGCATGAGATGATTGAAATAACACAACCATGGAGAGAGGTCTTTCAATAAAGATCCGAAATTGAACATTTTAACACGTCGTATTTAAGCCTGATACAAAAAATCAGATAAAAATTGTACCTAAATCAGGCTTAATACCAAGTTACTTCTTCAAGCTTTTCTCATTTCGTTAATGAGTCTTTTCATATCGCGGAATAAAAAAAGATTCACCCACAGCTCATCAGTTGTCTATTCCTATGTCTAACTGTCAGCGTGTTTTGTAAACTTGTATGTATGTAGTACATGGAATTATATTACTATGTCGATTTCATTTATTTATTTAGAAACCGTTCAATGCATTACCAGTCTCAATGAAAGTACTTGTCTATACTGTTTTTTTGTTTTCTTTTTAACGATGTGATTGTAATCACATAATTTAGTTTCTTTTCAAGTCATTCGAGAATACTATTTTAATATGTATGTACTGAGTACTGAAGATGAAACAATGTAGTTTCGAAACGTCGATGATTTAACAATTGGTTTTCTTCAATATCTCGACCTGATTCTCGTCAACTTAATAATCCAAATTATCTATTATCATTACACATAATAACATGTTGAAAATGTTCGTCAAAGTAATGAATAAAAATGAGAAACTGAAAAATTGTCTCGAAAAATTGCTATTAAGAAAGTTCCATTCATTATAGCGAGTCTGTCAGAAAATATGCAAACGTTACCTAATTGACAAGATACCACTATATCTCACAATCAGACTAATGGGCCATCATTAATGTTATCAAGGCGATCATGTTGTGATCTTTATTCGATTGCCACCCTCTGCCTAACCTTAACAAGGCCGGAGGGTTTTAGGGGGAAAACAGACATCAAAAATTCCTGATTTAAATCACATCAGAACTAATTGGCATATGGAATGGAAATCCTCCTATTAACTCTTACTAAATTAAATAATGGGGTCTTTTAGCCAACAAAGGATTTTCTTTTGAAGTTTTTCGAGAGTAAGTTGTTTGTTAGGATGATTAGTTCAAATGAGTGCCTTCTTATTGTCCCTAATTTCTGCTTGATTGTGTACGGTCACACAATTTTCATGTTTCTCAGTATAAATTTGGTATTAAAGCTGCGAAACAAAATAGATTTGCAATTACTATGAACTCACCTTTCATGAGAAGAATACCTGAAAATAATTAATTCTGTTTTAATTGGCGTGCGTTGCAAATCTCATCTTCGCTAGAGGAAAATATTACTCATATACACCAAAAATGCTTGTGAAACGTACAGGGTTTTTGAAGAGGACAGACGTCTTTCAAGCGTTTATCAGTTCTTCGAAATTCATATGAACAAGATAACCTCATTGTATCACACATATATTCAGTGACGATTATTAAATATGCCATATATGATATTAATGATATCAATTATTGTACTAGTACCTCAGGGAAGTGTTTTGGGGCCTATTTTGTTCATAATTTATTTTATTCCCCTCTGGAAATAGCTCTAAATCAACCAATTGAAGCTGAAACCACTAAACGAAATTGTGCAATTCTTTCAATAAATTTACAGATTGAAGACATGTTATTTTGGGTTTTATGACCCAAAATATTTTGACCGTTATCAAATTTTTCTTTTATTCATGCATCAAGAGTGAAATTACATAATACAAGAATTTCTTTGTTTCTTGTTGTAAGTAATAGATTTCAATAATCTACCCCAAAATGTTGAATCAAGTGAATTTTGCAACAGATTCAGACAGTGACTGCGTATTTACATTAGAGTACTAAATCAAATTCACTCAAATATATGTTTTCATCTTATGCATTCAGGTTTGAAACCATGCATTTTATTGTTGATTATGTTGTTAATTATTATTAACAATTGATAAATCTTTTCAATAATATTATATGAGACGGAAAATTATCCAAATGAATAAATTTTGATTTTGAAAAAACGAAATATTCTCAAATGAAAACTGAAATTTTCAAACTACCTACGATAAACATAAAGTTTTTTTGTAATATCTAACAGAAAACAACTACTTCCCTAGCTGAAGCCACGCTGGACATTTAACTAAATCTAATAGGTATTGTGAAAATACCTTAACCAGAAAGAGAAAATCTGAAAGTGAAAATTTGCATTTTCATTCGGATATTAGATTTTTCAACTATTAAGTTTTTATTTAAAATTTATAAAGCCAAATGAGAATGTTATTCAAGAGTATCACTTACAGAAATCGTTCAAAACATTGATGCGGGAATTGTATCTCTTTCGCTAGGCCTCCAATAAATTTTTGTCGACGAAAATCTATTTCACTCTTCAAAGATCATCAGGGAGGTCGGAAGAATTGAAGAAGATGGGAATATTTCCTGTGCGATGATACTTTGAAAATTGAAGATTGAAATTTTTTGACATAATAATAACAAGATGTTCAAAGAGTCAGATGTAGAATATTCCCTTTTTTCAACATGAATACCTTCCAAGAGGTCAGTGGAAAATGGCGACGTAAGTTTATCTTTCAGTCACAGATGATTCCACATCTGACTTTATGAACATCATGTTCTTTCAACTTTCAATAAAATCAGAATAATTTTTTAATTCAAATATCTGCCGCATGTATACTTTTGTAAACGGACATATTTCGCAGGAAATAACACTTATAATTCTTTTCATCCAAATATAACTTACGAGGTGGAAGATTATCAACGATTATAACACGACATTTATTCCCATTGATTCTAGTTCATCGTGCCATTTGGTCTGTGAATGGATGTTGGAAATTATAACCTTATCTATCTCGTTCAAAATTACTTTTGGTAAATCTTGTGGTATATCAATTGTCCATGTAAGAAGGAAAAAGGAGTCAAACTTTGTCAATTTCATATTCCAAGGATACACCAGTTAGCGGTAGTTGATATGATATAATTTCAGTTACTAGAAATGAATGATAAAAACTTCATCTTTGTGATCCCAATTATTTTCAACATAGTTTTCACCATGATTATTTATCTTATACTCAAACACAAAGCCATCCTTAAGCCGGGGATACATCTGAGAAACGTTGCCATTTGTTCGCATTCGCCTGGTATTGCCATCAGTGCTGCTCGTTCGTAGTCATTCGCGGCAAAGTTGCTAGATACTGACCACACCAACGAAGTTTCGGCTCATTTCCATTTGCCAAAAACATTCACTAGCGTTCCACTCATTCGTGAAGATTAGTTGACAGTGTAAACATCTCGTGCACGTGTTTATTTACTAGTTTTCAATAAAAAAGTGTATTCGTTTGTTTGTTAGCTTCTCTGAAGTATGTAAAAATTCGAACGAGTTCGAATATGTATGTATTCTGCTTAACAATTTAATACTTTACAGAATGATGCCAAAATCTTCTCGAGACATTCTGGTGAAGTTTTTAAATTCGTATGATTTAAATCGGCTAGTAAATTCATACCATCATATCTAGTTCTTCATAAATATAAATAACTCATCCAAACAAGTCTCTGCTTTCTCTTCTTTTTTTCTTTTCGTCGCTTTATGATTTTATGTATAATGATGTACGAGGCACAGGCTACTATTAACTGATTTTCACTCATATTTTTTCCTTCACAAACGAAATCAACCTTTCTCGTCGAATTACAGCGAAGTATACTACAAATCATTTTCGTCACTGCCACATATGAACGCCTTACTTACAACGTTCGCAGACATTCGCAACTCGGATTTCGTTTTGATCTTTTGAGTTTTACCGACAGGCGATGGAAAACGTTCGTTCGCATCGCTGGCCTTTTACCAAAAATTTATTCGTTACAAAAGACCGTCTACACTTGACGAACGAATGCGAACGTATGAAGACGAATGCGAACGAATGGCAACGTTTCTCAGATATATCCCCGGCTCTATGAGATGCTATATGACTGAAAAACATTAATTCCTTTTTGAAATAATGACATCACATCACAACAGGCATCAGTGGATTTACTATTTGGAAGTGCAAACGTGAATCCTTCGGGTGAAAAAGCATTAATGAATGATTTTCTATATGGATGTTCTAGTTTTGCCGGCATTGGGAATTCAACAAAAGCAATACTACCTCGGGTGTCGAGTTTCGAAACAATTCATGAGTAAACATGGTATTTCTAGTTTTCGTCAAGGTTCCTTAGCCATTGTTTATCTAAATTTTGTTGAATCTGTATTAATAGCTGTTGAAATCCTGGTACATAATATTTTAGCCAATCAGATGCATTTTCATGTTGTTGTGACAACCTAATTTTATCGGAAATCACCCTTGCCACCTACCCTGTCTTGACAGCTGTACTTCTTGTTCAGGAATTATGCGCCAAAGTTGTTCACCAATTAATAACTTGTACGGAAAGAGTACCATTCTCGCATGCGATTACCGTTACTCGAATGAACGAAAAACTCTTTTCCTACAAGCGTGCGTGTTTCGCCCTATTCCCGCACGCAATTTAGTTTGAGAGGTGTCATTTTCCCGCACTAGTGCGGGAAACATTTTCCCGCACGCTACTGTCACTTTAAGTGAGTTTTTCCCGCACTAGTGCGGGAATAATTTTTTCCGCACGCAAAAGTTTGTTCAAGAGAGCAACATAAGATGTTTCAATGCGCTTGTAGAAAAAATATTGATCCTAACTCATACGGAAAGGTACTCTCCCGCACTCGACTGCTTACCCGAACTCCGCTTTGCGTCGTTCGGGTAACGGCAGTCTCATGCGGGAATGGTACTCTTTCCGTACTTGTTAGGATAATAACTATTTCCTACAAGCGTGCGTGTTCCGCCCTATTCCCGCACGCAATTTAGTTTGAGAGGTGTCATTTTCCCGCAATAGTGCGGGAAAAAATTTCCCGCACGCTACTGTCACTTTAAGTGAGTTTATCCCGCACTAGTGCGGGAATAATTTTTCCCGCACGCAAAAGTTTGTTCAAGAGAGCAACATGAGATGTTTCAATGCGCTTGTAGAAAAAATATTGATCCTAACTCATACGGAAAGGTACTCTCCCGCACTCGACTGCTTACCCGAACTCCGCTTTGCGTCGTTCGGGTAACGGCAGTCTCATGCGGGAATGGTATTCTTTCCGTACTTGTTAGGATAATAACTATTTCCTACAAGCGTGCGTGTTCCGCCGTATTCCCGCACGCAATTTAGTTTGAGAGGTGTCATATTCCCGCACTAGTGCGGGAAAAATTTTCCCGCACGCTAATGTCACTTCAAGTGAGTTTTTCCCGCACTAGTGCAGTAATAATTTTTCCCGCACGCGAAAGTTTGTTCAATAGCGCTACATAAGATGTTTCAATGCGCTTGTAGAAAAAATCTTGATCCTTACTCATACGGAAAGGTACTATCCCGCACTCGACTGCTTACCCGAACTCCGCTTTGCGTCGTTCGGGTAACGGCAGTCTCATGCGGGAATGGTACTCTTTCCGTACTTGTAAGGATAATAACTATTCCAGCACTTGTGCGGGAACACTTTCAGAACTAAATTGCGTGAGGGTGAAGGGTGAATCACATAAGCTTGTAGAAAAATACTCGGCATTTTTATGATAAACTTGAATATGCTCAGATTCTGTACAAAAGGAACTGTAGGTATTATTATTTGTTTAACTATTGAATATTTGATTATCTCTGCTTTTGCGATACCCAAATGTCAACAAGACGATTAACTACCAGAAACTCCACAGTCAATTTTAATTGTGTTAGTATCATGCGTGGAATGCTTCACTATTTAATTATTTCTTCGAAACTTTCCTCTTGTTCCTAGTAGTATAAAATTATGGAACGTAAAAAAAATAATTGTCATGTTGGATTATTATTAACTAGAACACAAAATATTGAGCTCACTATCATTCACAATATCGGCTTCTATTTTTTTCTCTTTTCTGAAATATTATAAAGTTATGTGACATAATTTCCTTTTGTCTAATTTCGTCAGACTTTATTTAATACGAACGCGATTTCGGCTTTTACACCTTTTTCAAGTATTACTGAAAATTGTTTGATCTTGGGACCATAATGAACTTCAATATGCCACTGAAATACAATATCATAACGATGTTATAATGACATTACTATTTGATATGGATGTTCATGAGTTTGTGTAGAATACACTCATAAAAACATTATTGTTATAATCATTCAAGAGCTACTTACAACTTCAGGACAGTTTTAAATCGAAAATTTAATTATTCACTGAATGTAGCATTTACCCTGCCGAAGTTTTACACGTATACCCATAACGAATTGAAATTATCGTGTGAATAATACATTTATAATTCCATGACGCAATTTTAAAGGTTTCTAATTTTCATTAAACTAAGTAAAGTTGTATACAATACCTATAGTGATTCTCAACAAGAAAATCCATGCTTTAATGAACAGGAATTTGTCAGTGAATACATTTTTCACATAACGTACAATTCGTTAGAGAATTTAAAAAACTCAATCTCCCACCAGCTTACTAACTGTCATCGTTTAGTGACGTCTAACCAAACAAGCTATTCAAGATCCAAAAAGACACTCAGATAAAACACGTCAATCCGAAATAACAAAAAACCAGGCTGGAAGAAAATAAAAAATGAAAGAATGTTGTCATCAAAAGTTTGGGTGTTCGATTGCAGACACAAAAACGTAACTAGTTGGGTCCTTATTGCCGTTGATGGTAGGATCAAATTTCTCGAAGTTACGAAGAGGTGTTAGCTGCGACATAATCCCTGGACACAAAAGGAAAACGTCATGGCTTGCCAGATTAAGTGAGATTATAATACATTTTAAACAACTAATATGCAGGGTGCAGTGTTTTTAAGGCTCAAGTGGCTGGACTTGCTGGGTTCAAAACAGTTGACGATACTCGTAGCCAGTGACGGCGATTCGGCAATTCCTGAAAGGTATTTTCTGATACTTCATGCATATTCTTGAAAGAAATGGTATTTCTCGTAATAATTTACCGGACATCATCATTTCATGATACGAAAATAAACCAATATTTCATAAAGATGAAATATTTAAATTAATAGTACAGTAATTGCAACAATTTCACAATATAATGATATACTATAATAACTGTCGTTGAAAAAACTTTGCAAGACAAACTTTCGTAAAGAGCTTTTTTGTGTTCAGGTATTTGTTGAATTCGGCAACAAACTTCGCGCTCATATAAAAAAATCGAACGTGATGAATTTGTACAACTGTCAAAAAAACTTGACATTTCTGCATATCTATTGATGCGTGAATGTTTACTTTTTGAAGGATTTATTTTTAACAGAGTCAATTAATAATTGATTGTTCATTGGAATAATAATTGAAAGTTAGGTTTGAATAATTACTTCCAACGTAAATTCCCGAAGATATTCCATGTTGCTTCTAATCAGAAACAATAGATATTTCTTGAAGAGTTGAAGAAGATGGACAATTCAATATTTTGTTATAAATCTCAATTTTGTTATTCAAACTCTTTTCTATATATGCTTCTTCTACATAGGCAGATTTCCAGTCACCGTGATGTTTTATGGATGCAATGTTGACCCCTGCATTGGCCAGAAGAGTTATAGAGCTTCTCCTGAAACAGTGACCTGTGTAGCTCTTTCTTATAAATGTCTATTCCAAGACATTTTGCAATCAAGCTGGGAATTTCTACTATTTTATTTATCACCACATGTTGGTTAATACATTTTTCTCTCGAATATTTCAAAAATAATCTGTTACTTTTTGTATGCCGTAATGCTCTATATACTTGCGGTATATCCTGATATAATCAGAATTTGAAACAGTAAACGTTCTTGCGCAATAGGTCTTCGAATCAGGTATTTTAACAATCAATATTGATCCAGCATCTTCAATGGCAACAAAAGTTATATGTAATAATTCTTCACGGTGGCAAGCACCACTGATACCCAAAAATTGGACAACCTATTAATGAAAAATATTAAAATTACTACTAATTTTACAAAATTATGATTATATCTGTACCTTATAAAGTAAATCTGTTTCGTTATCAGCATCTTGAATAAATTTATAGATATCATCAAACTTAAGATTTCTTTACCCGTTATCCGACGCTTTTGTTCTTAATGAGCGGAACCAATTTTGAAAACTCACACTCCATAACCTAGAAGGTTTTATAATTTTTGATTTCTCCCTAAAATAGCATAAAAGCACATTTTCTGAAACCATTTTCAAACTATATTCAGTGGAAAAAGAAGTTCTTTATTGCACTAGTGCAATAACGTTTTTATTGCACTCATCTGTCATTCTATTTCAACGTGCTGTCATCATGATAAACATAAACGTTCAAACCCACACCGGAGTGAAGTTAGCAGCTGAAATATAGCAGCCAAAATTACGGAAACTGCCGAATGACCATTGGCGTGCGCATCTTTTTTTTCAATTTCCTCTTCAGCAGCCAATACGATTTTACAGCAGCCAAAAGATATAGATAAGTACGGGTAGCAGCCGAAGTGGACAAAGACCTTGAATAATCATTATAGATGGAAAATTACAATTTCAATCATGAGCTAGAAGGAAAATGACTTGCGAGCAGTCTAAGGGGATTCAGAAGGGCGAAAACAACTTCAGTCAGAGTTGTACAAACAATGCCTTCCCGAGAATAACTCCATAATCAAAACCGATCCGCTATGTTCTAAATCGTCTACCTGCATAGAGCAAACTGTCTGTACTATGACCATACCTGGTGATAACATACGCGCTCATGGCTACTATGATTTTGATTTTTATAATGCAACTGTGGTTATATAAACGTCAGTCAAAATTGAATTCTGACAATTAGATAACTGAAATTTTTAAAATGATTAATGGAAAAACTAGCTGATGGTGATGAAATCGATAGTAATAATTATTCATTTGAATTGCGTATTTAATTTTCCTTTACCTAGTGCCGCACCTAAATGAACAAATTTTTTGCTTTTTGCATGAACGTAGAAAAAATGTTGTATGCAACTCGTGCACTTTACGGGTTGTCCAACTCGGCCTAACGGCAATTTCACGTCCAGTTCAATAAACACTTACTTTTTGCACTTATTGTATAAATAACTATTCTTGTCGTACCATTCACGAAATTGGTCATATGTTGGATTTAGCCGGTAACATATTAGATACTATTACATTGGCTTTCTCAGATATATCTGATAAGGTATCACTACCACTATCATAATCAACATCAATCTTCTTGAAAATAACTTGAAATTGAAGCAACTACGAGCAAACACAGTCAAACAGTCAAACACGCGGCGTGCCAACAAACCGTTTCCATAGTAACGACACAGAAAGACCACTGGATGCTGTGAAATTGTATCGAAAGTATTGATAACATTAAGAATAGCGTGTATGGAAAAGAGAAGTATTATTAAGATATTTTGAATAATATTTTCAAGACAACAGTCATTCAAAAGCGATAACAGAAAACCACGTCAAGATGTATTGGAAGTATTTATTTTCAATATATTTCAGACGATGTGAATTCACATTCATAGTTGTACAAAAAATGTTGTTTGTATTTCATGTATGAAATTCGTGTTTTCATGGCACATTCTAGAGAATTTTTTGTTTCGACCTGCGGTCTCGGACAAAAATTAACACCCTCATGTGCCATTAAAAAAACAGTCATTTTACGCACTTAATACAAAATAGTTATTATCCTAACAATTACGGAAAGAGTACCTTTCCCGCATGTGACTGCCGTTACCCGAACGACGCAAAACGGAGGACGGGTATGCAGTCGAGTGCGGGAGAGTGCCTTTCCGTATGAGTTAGGAGCAATATTGTTTCCACAAGCGAATTAAAAAAATGTATGTAGCACTAGTGCGGAAAAATTACACCTCCCAAACTAAGTTGCGTGCGGGTATAGAGGAATCACGCACGCTTGTAGGAAATAATTATCCTAACAAGTGCGGAAAGGGTACCTTTCCCGCATGCGACTGCCGTTACCCGAACGACGCGAAGCGGAGTTCGGGTAAGCAGTGCCTTTCCGCATGAGTTAGGATCAACATTTTTTCTACAAGCGTAAGGAAATTAATAAAAATTCAGAATTTTTCAATTTTGTATTAATGCGAATAGGATCAAGAATACCCACATAATTTATTTCTTATCTACTTATTGATGGTAATATTTATTGTAAATGAACAGTTCGACACGTTATGGAGGTTTGTTGCGGAAGTCAGCATATTTGTTAAAGTAAGCTGATTCTTTGGAGAAGACTGCTCAAACAATGAAAACAAATTTTTTGAAGGCGACGAATAAGCAAGAACCGGCATCAAATCGTCACTAACAGGTGCAGATATTACATCGAAGCGAGAGGTCGAGGGTTCTGAAATGAACTAGGAAGATAATGAAGTAGCCAAATTGATAATTTTGTTCGACATTTCTTTTTTCCGATTTGTGGAATCTTTCAAGTTCCCCTCAGCAACTGAAGTTGACTTCCATCCTCCTAGACGTTTAACATTTGTTATACGTAGCTATGGATTTTGAAGGTGCAGATAAACTGCGATACTTCTTCTTTATTTGGTATTTTCACTTTTTTATCGTTGCACCATTCAATAAATCGCGTACACTGCTTCTCATACCTTTCTTTAGACTTCGTTGGTAAAAATAACTCTAAGTTTGCATCAGAGGCTGCTTGCACAATTTCTTGAGGAAGTTCTTCACCAGATGAATAATCCATTATAAAAATTGAACAAAATCGAAAATTCAATACGCTTTCTCTGTCACTTTGACAATCGCAACAAAATTTGTTTCGATTGGCATAACAACAATAGGTTTGACATAAGATCAATCTGATTGTATACGAAGGGACTCTCATAACAACCAATTTTTATTTTTCTAACTTTTTCAATTATTACAAGAAATAGTACGAACTGATGTACAGTTTTGAGCAAACGTCCATACTTCTGCACCAACCAATCCAAATCTTTCATATTTTGTCAGTACCACTTATATTTCGCGACAAAATTGTACCAATGTTTTTCCCGCACTAGTTTGGGAAACTTATTCCCGCACTAGTGCGGGAAAATATTTTCCGCACTAGTGCGGGAAAGTGACACTTCCCAAATGAAAATGCGTACAAATATAAGGTGAATCACGCACGCTTGTAGAAAAACATCTGTTTCAACACGCTACTTTGTAAACGTATTAGAAAATTAGCATTTATTTCATTAAAACTTTGTGATACCACCATTTTGGTCTTTCACCCCCTGTACACAACTGTATTTTTTTTCAACCACATCAACTACTATTGCTTTACAGCACAATACAAGTGTTAAGTCACTTAGGTGCTCTCTGTACACAAGCGTATATATATTTATTATTTAGGTTGTTACCACAATTTGTTAAAGTTTTCATTTTGTAATTTTTTATACCAAGCTCTCTTGTAATCATGTAATTTTGTAATTTTGTGTACCCCCCCCCCCAATAAATAAAATAAAAATAAATAAATTCTTTTAATACTCTTGACAGCCACCAAAAATGTCACTTATAATGACAGTTATACAAGAATAAAATCCTTCTGACAAGACTTCCTTTTATTTAAACAACTATTGAAGTATACAATAAATACTTATAGTAGTTCTCAACAAGAAAATCCTTGATTAATTGATCAGGAATTTGTCAGTACACATTTTTCACATGATGTTCATACGTATAAGCCTCTATTGGGCTATCAGTAATCCCCAATTGGTACTGATTCACACTCAGTCCTTCCAGAAACTGATTAGAAATTCTTACAATTTGCATAAAACTCAAAATACTTTAAAATATGGCTGGTAGGTATAATGTCTTTAGAAGTATCGTAGGGTTTGAAATACACTTCTGTTTTACATTTCAGCTGTCTGAAAGAATGTTTATACAGGTAACGGTTTAAAAAGAAGTTGAACTTCCAACATATCCACTTCACTCTTCCACATACAACATCACCCTTGATGTTAGATTTTTTCATTGAATTTCACGGTGATGGAATATTGTTCATCATCAACATGGGAAGTAGGGGTTTCCGTTTTAAAAATTGAAATAATTTCGTGATGCAGTTCGTACACAATGTTCTTCCAAAAAATCATTTGAATTTATTTGAACATTACCGATCTAGTGACGAAAACAACAAATCTCGACGAGAATGTGTTGTCTACATTAAGGCAAGAAAAGTAGGAAAAATCGCTCAAGCAAGTTTTTGCAATTTTTTTCTCTTCAATTCTTTTTTTTTGTCATGACTATAAAATTTTCATGCAATTATATTATATTTATATATCGATAAAAATATGACCACGTATGTAATTACGTCCGATAATAGAAAGACCCATGAAATGGGAATGGACGATTTTCTCAAATAGTAATAGAAATGCTATTACATAAAAGTATATGAATTACACTGCTGATTCAACAATTATGTTTTGAATACAAAATATTTTTTGCGTTAATAACAGAAGGTTACTGTCTAATAAACAACGGATAGTTGATCTCTTTATAAATCTTTTATTGTCTAAACAAAACTTGCATTTTACTTCCTGTCGTTCAACATTCATTATAGGAAATACAGATTTTTATATTGCTGAAATTAATCATTCGTATGGTGTTATCATTTATGGAAATTTTAAGGAATGTTCATAACTCCTGACTTGTTGAAAGTTAACAATAATCACGACGATTTGCTGAGATCGGAATAAAAACTGTTTGATAAAGGATGTTTTCGCTCAAAATTAATTTTGAAACTGGGGGGAAATTATATGTATCAATGGTGGTATATCACAGATAAGGATAATTAGATTATCCGAATATTATACGAATCGGTATATTTCACACTGAAAAACTTGTACTTATACTTATGTAGGTATCAAGAGTGAAATATTATCACAGATAAGGATGATTAAATTATCCGAATTGTATACGAAACGGTTTATTTTACACTGAAAAATTATATTATACGAATGAAATATGCTTTATCGTTAATTTCTTTGATTTCCGTATTCCACTAAATATCTGAAAAGTATTTCCCAGTTTTGGTTAGAGTTTGAATTATTTCTCAGCATGCACTACCGAATCCGACTTGCCGAACGATGAAACTGCACATTTGAAAAAGACTATGTCGTTGAAATGTGAAATTACTCAAATGAACAACAAAAGTGACCGTAGATCTATTATCAGTGCAAATCGGTTATTTCTCTTAACACTTCTTCATTTATTATTTCAATTGTTCTTGCATAAGGAAGACAGTGGCTGAACATTCTTTGGTTGGAATTCATAGAACAACTTTGTCCATGCAACAGTTTCATTGCCGATATAATTTTATTATCTTTACCTTAACATAGTTGTCGGATGAAAAGTTTTTTGTTTGGAATAATGAATGACTGTTCTGTTTTATACGTAGTAATGTACTGTTGGGTAGACCAGCTACTGTCTAGTATATACAAATTGTTGCTATTTTATCCCATTTATGGAATTATTCAGCCCTATGCTGTATCACTTCCGTTGAAAATAACGTCACCTTTATTCGGCATTTCCGTTATTTTGCTATTACCAATCATAGCAAAATAACGAAAATGGCGAATAACGTTGACGTTATTTTTAACAGAAGTGATAAGCATAGGGCTGATTATCAATGTTTGAATGTAGTTTACTGTCATGATTATGAAAAATGCGGTATATATGACAATTTTTTTTACTCATTATAGAGGTACAATGGTTCCGAAAACAATATGAGATGTTACGGATATAACAAAAGATAAACGGAGCTACCATAAATTTGGGTCACCCGTATAATTGACGAATAGAAGAAAAATTACATTTCATTGTGTTTCAGTATATAAAAATGTTTTCTGAAAATAGAAAAGACTCTCAATATTTTATTGGTATACATAAACCTTCATATTCAATACTTACGGTTATGCAACTCTCAATTCTCTCTATTTCAGATGCAACCCAGAAAGCGAACTATCATTTCCGGGATTTGGAAGCGGGTGCGGCGGAAGTACGTCAAGTATGGCTTATTTAAAATCCGCTGCTTATCCTGTACCAGGCCTAGGACTTCACGGTATACCGGTGGATTCCCTGCATTCCTCAATGGGCGGTTATCCTGGAGGTAATAGATATATGAAAATTGAGTTTATTTGTTTTTAAGGCCACTATGGGATTGAATTATATGAAATGTGTATAATTCTTGGAGAACTTCACGTTTCACTAGATCAGAAACGATTTACATTATCGAGACTTTGGAGATTGAATCGTAGAAATCCAGAACGTTTAACAATGTAAATTGTTTCTCTATCGTAATTGAAGTTTGAGAAATTTCAGGAGAGTGAGAATATACTAATTCAACGCCAAAAAACTATTCTTTCTATAGAACTAATAGTTTTCGAAGAAAAACTTTATACACAATATACCAGAATTTGCCTGAATGAGACCTGAAGCTTCCTAAATCTTTGTAAATTTTTCAAAACAATTATGCAGGGTAAGTACTCAGAAATTGGCACGAACTGACAATTTCCTTCTGTTGTTAGCGGCGCAGCATGGACAATATTTTTTATACTACCCCAAAACAAAAAAGTCTAATGGAGTGATATCGGGCAAACGAGGAGGCCATGGGGTCCATTGTTTGATATCCTACGATCTTCTAAATGATTGTCTAAAACGTTATTCACATGTGCAATATTATGAGGTGAGGCTCCGTTCAGTTCAAATCTAACGGATGTAAATGATTTTCGAAAATTTAGAGATATCTCTGACCTAAAATAAACGCAATTTTTTTATCACTCTTCGATCTCCAATAAGCTTTATTGCAATATAGGTGGATTAGTATTCCTCTCATAATGTACGTTATGGCGATTGATCGTTCCATTTTTCTGCTTCTGCGGAGAAAGGAAGAGCCCTGAATATGGCAGGTCCCCAAGAATCAAATAAGTTATTGGTTTCCTCAAACATTTTCACAATTCAAAGTACTCCAGATATTGACCTTCCTCGTCCCCTCCCAATCTACACCAGTTCTACTTCGTAGTTAATGCACGAAATGAGGTCTGTTTCGGTTATGTAGAACAACCAAAAATTCAAATTGTAGAATTGTTGAACAATTGTTATTGTTAAAATTGTTAACTTTATTGTAGGTAATAGTCGAAATGAGATCCTTTTTGTTTCTGTAGACCAACCAAAGATTCAAATTGTAGAATCGTTGAACAATATTCCTAGTTTTCAGATGTTATTCTTTCCTGATGAATAATTAATATTGCTTTCATTCAGAAAGCATGCAAAGTGATTGTGAGTGTATACTAATTATTTACCAAAATTGGTTCTATACTTTTAACTATTCATGATTAAATTGGAAATTTATTACGTTCCGATTCAAATAACATTCGGATACATTCAATAAAGTACGTGGAATATGATAATACCTATTATATAGTAGCAGTAATATAAATTTCACAAATGGCAGTTCTGCTATTATTTAAAATTGAAAATATTATCAAATGCTGATTTCATAATTAACATCTGACCGAAGTTAAGAATTTTAAATATGAAAAACCTCTTCGAATTTGAAGAATTTCTTTCATTCCAGGAAACCAAAGAAAACAAAGGAGGGAAAGAACAACATTCACCAGGGCTCAACTGGATATTTTAGAATCGCTTTTTGGTAAAACTCGATATCCAGATATTTTTATGAGAGAAGAAGTGGCCTTGAAAATCAACTTACCGGAGTCCAGAGTTCAGGTGAGGTTAAAATACATTTTGTCAATACGCTCATTGAATTTCTTGTAGTCATTTCGAAATTGAAATATTTTGATTATTTGCCAATTCGGAGTTATGGGATTTAACATAGCCTTTTCGTAGGAATGTATCATACACTTCATTTACAAATGCGCACGAAATAATTCAATATGAATTCGAGATTCTTGAACTAACGTCGTGTTTTGGACTACCGCAAGATGCATAGATACCCTGGTGTGATCTCTTATACCTGTGATACCGACATACAAAAGTGTTGATGTACGGCCTACTTGATCCATGTTATTTTTATTGCATTGGTACCGTTTCAGTTCTTTAGCACAGATGGCGGCAAAATTATAGATTAATGTTGTCATTGACGATTGATGGTTGGACAAGCGATAAGTGTCATGTCAACATTCAAAAACAATCAAATGACAAATCAAGGCACCATGGAATGTTGGAAACTCGGCTATTTTCGACTTCTGCGCCATTCATCGACCTATGAAGCCAACGGTATCAATGCAATTACAGTATCAACAACTTTGGTAGAAACAAAATCGAATCTGAGATCGCACCAGGGTTTCTATGCATCTTGGACAACCTACAGTGCTGATGCATCCTGGATTAATTCCATTAACATATTTGTTCTGTGTCAGTGATATCGATACCCCCAACGAACAAAGCCGTAACTAAAGTTACAGCTATTTTCAGTTATAGGTGTAGGCATATTCAGCTTAAAAAACTGATGCTGACGATAAAAAAGCCGTATCTCTAGACCAAGTAGTTACGAAGAAATCTACTTGAAAAAAAGTTGATTTCAATTTAAATATTGAAGAAAAATTTCAGTATTTTGGCTCTCCTGAAAAATTATGAAAAATGAGTTACGTCTTTGTTCGTTGGGAGTGTCGATATATTCGTGTACATATTACTATAATTTTTGATCAGATCCCAGTGAATCTTAATAATGTTGATGGCATTCTGAAAGAGATAAAAAGGAAGAAGTAATGAACAGTTTTAATAATTTCCACCCAAGAATCTAATACACCCTAAAACATGAAGAAAACAACTGTATTCCTTTTCTGGAAACATTTTGATAATAAGAAATCAAAATGGTAGTTTGTCGAGCGATTGGTACACGAAACCATTACTATATCCGGCAGGGTTCTCAACTTTTTTTCAAGTCGTCCATTATCTTAAAGAACGTCCATCATCAAAGGTTTGAAACATAGAGCCATATCTCTTAGTGGTGAGACATTATCCGAGAAGAATCTCAAGAAAATTAAAAACATGTTACTCAAAAACCAATATCCTAGATCACTAATAAATAGAATTTTATAAAAATCCAACCAATCCGAATATCGATATGGGTCCAAGTGGTGAAAGTCAAATAAATTTTAGATTCTCTTATATAATAATAATAATAATAATAATAATAATAATAATAATAATAATAATAATAATAATAATAATAATAAGCAGGGAAGGCCAACCATCATCCAAGGCCTTGGTGAGTTGCGACACCACTTTCCTGAGCTACCGGTGCAAAACCGGACCGGCAGCCATGGCGCACCCTGGAGGGAATGCTCATTCCCTCTGATGTCGGCCGTGGGTATACTGGGTTAACCCCCCGGTATACCCCACTACTCGGTTCACGATGGACGAGAAAGAGGCCCCCACAACCGACCCCCTCGGATTAGGGGTCATAGGCAAGGTGGTGGGGCCCAGAACGATGGATTGCCACTATATAACGACCGCAATGAAAACGGACGCTTTGAGTGGACGGATGAACTAAGGGACAGTCTTCTGCATTGCTATGAGAGCAGTGAGCCCGCCCGAAGAGGATACATGGCAAGAATGCATGCTTTGTGGTGTGAAATACACCCAGAGCATGCTGCCTTTTCCGCACAAAACCTGAGGGATTATGTATCCCACCTTCGGGTTCGAGGCTATGTTAGAGCCCCTCCTCAGCCGGTTAACGCAGTGGCAGAGGTGGCAGATATGCCACGCGTCGATCTGGCTGTAGAGGAGGCCCGCATCATACCACCAACGGAAGGCATCAGAACCCGCAGGGCGCTGCATAACACCAAGCCCCTGAAGCCACAACAACTGGCCCGGGTGGATGCGGAGATTCACGATGTCCTTTCAGAAGAGGCTGACATCTGGCAGATCAACTCTGCCGTGTATGACGCCGCTCAGGCCCTGTCCCAAACGGAGAGAAGGGATACCAACCCTCTGATTGGGAGGCATGAGCGACGCATTCACAAGATGGAAGCTAAGATCAGGTCAGCGAGACAACACGCGTCTCGTATCCAGTGTGTGGCGGACTACGTGGCGGCCAATAGGCCCTTCACGCCCGCAGTGCGGCGAATTGCCGCAAGTTTGAGACGAGCTCACCACACACTAAATCAAGGCGTGCTGTTAACCATCAAACAGCACTGTCTTGATAGGATACGAATGCTGGTGGCTGCAAAAAAGTCACTAGTGAGGCGGGCGAGAAGCATCGCGGAAAACATGAAGTTCCGCGATAAACCTTCTCGCCTATTCCAAGAGCCTCCACGTGTTGTGGAAAACCCGCCGGCGGCTGATCGGGTAGAAACCTTCTGGAAGGGTATTTACGAATTTCCGCAACCACTCAACGTAGATACTCCAGCCCTAGCGCAGTTCGAAGCTTTCTGCAGGAGGCTTCGTCAGCCTGAGCTCAATGAACTGCGCAATCCGATAACCCCGGAAGAAGTTCGACGGGCCCTCAAAGGCTCGAAGAATTTTGCTGCTCCAGGTCCTGATGGCCTGAATAACTATTGGTGGAAAAAATTACCAAGTACCCACCACCATCTAGCAAGAGTTTTCAACTCGTGGCTAGATGGGGAGCAGCAGATTCCGGATTGGTTTGTCGAGGGGCGAACCGTGCTAATCCCCAAAAGCGGAGATTTGTCTGATCCGAAGAACTACAGACCGATAACATGCTTGAACGCATGTTATAAGATGTTTACACGCATCTTGTACATGCGAATACTCTCCGCAGTTGAGCCGGTGTATGAACGGATATATGAGCAAAGAGGGTCAAAAAAGGGGGTCGCTGGCTGCAAGGAGAACCTGCTGATCGACAGATGCATCACGCAGGACTCCGTGCAGTATAAGCGTAACCTTTCAATGGCCTGGATCGATTATCGCAAGGCATTTGATACAACATCGCATGAACTCATCATGCATTTGCTCAGATGCCTTGCGGTACCCGATCAAATAGTGAGATGCATTGAACAGCTGATGCCGCTCTGGAGGACTCGATTTACCATAACATCTGGTCAAGTCAGAGTCCAAACAGAGCAGGTTATCTTTAGAAGAGGCGTGTTTCAGGGAGACTCCCTCAGCCCTCTTCTCTTCTGCATCTCACTACTGCCATTGTCCGTTGCACTACGGAAAACCCGCGGATACAACTGCGGCACCCCCAGCAACCGGAGGCATAAGGTCACCCATCTGTTTTACATGGATGACCTTAAACTTTATGCCTCCGGAGAAAAGGACCTTCACCAGTCCCTAAGGGTGGTGCAAGAGTACACGCATGCTGTCGGAATGGAGTTTGGGATAGACAAATGTGCCACGGTTCATCTCAAAAGAGGACGATGCGAGGAATACGGAGAGGACGTTCAGCTCGTAGACGGAAGCATCCTACATCATCTGGATGCCGGAGAGACGTATACCTACCTAGGGGTGGAACAACGCCACACCCAAGAGGTAGCTACTGTCAAAAGCTCTCTCCGCGGCAAGTATCAGCACAAACTCCGACAGATCTGGTCTTCAGAACTGTCGGGGAAGAACAAAGTTGCTGCAACTAATATGCTTGCCGTTCCGATTCTACTTTACTCCTTTGGAGTAATGAAATGGACTCAGGAAGAGCTGCGACAACTTGACGTAAAAACTCGCAAAATGATGCATCTTCATAGAAGCTTGCATCCTAAATCGTCTGTTCCACGGTTATACTTCCCCAGACAACGGGGAGGCCGTGGACTTTTGAGTTTGGAGTGTCTACATAACAGAATGGTACTGGATGGAGCCTGTAAAGTCATCAGGAGTTCAGATCCCCTTCTCTGCTTGGTATGTGATCATGAAAAGGCAGGGATTGGAGCATTTCTTTTCAAGGCAGCAACCCGTGCAGCCGATGAACTCGACCTCGTATTCGACACTGAACGGACAAACCCAAACTCTATCACCGAGTTGGAACCCGTTCAGCAAAAAGCCCACGTAAAAGCTGCGGAGTGTGAGAGGCTCCTGCAGCTACATAAGGATAAGCCGATGCATGGGGTCTTCTTCAAGAACATTGAAGACCTAGGCTTATCCAGAGACCTGACCTTCTCGTTTCTCAGGTCAAGTGGGCTGAAGTCGGAGACCGAGGGATTCATAATGGCCTGCCAGGATGGTGTCTTCAACACTCTCGTCTACCGCAGTCGCGTGATGGGTATAGAGGTCCCTGACACTAGATGCAGAGCGTGTCGTGGGGCAGCTGAGACCATAATGCATTTGCTGTCAGCTTGTCCAGCTTATGCGGTCTCAGCCTATATCCACAGACATAACGCGGCCCTACGAGTGTTGTACTACCATCTACGACACTCGTACGGTGTAGACGAGACACCAGTGTTGCCTTATGCTCCGGGGGATATTGAGTCCGTGGTGGTGAATGATAAGTGCCGAATCTATTGGAACTATTCATTCTCCACCCTCAGGCAAATACATGCCAATAAGCCTGATGTAGTACTCCTCGACCATCAAAGTAGGACGATTTTCGTCATTGAGTTTTCAGCTCCTGGCGAAACGAACATCGTCCGAAAAGAGGAGGAAAAACGGACTAAATATCGAGATCTTCTCTTTGAACTCCGCAGGCTTTACCCAAACCATTCTGTCAAGATGGTGGTTCTGATAATAGGGGTCCTTGGTGGAATGATGGACACACTGCTCTCAAACTTAAAAATCATACCGGCTTGCCGTGACATGGCAGAAATCCTAGCCGGGCGAATGCAGAAGGCCGTAATTCTTGGTTCACTCCGCCTACTCAGGGCACATGATTCTCGGACCCAGTAATCACTTACCCCATGGACGTGGGGAGTGTTTACTGGGGTTAATGACACACCAGCGCGCCCTCCGGAAGTGTCGGGGCTCCGGAGACAGGGCCTGACTGGGTAATTCCTAACGGAACAAAAAAAAAAAAAAAAAATAATAATAATAATAACATTGAAGACCTAGGCTTATCCATAGACCTGACCTTCTCGTTTCTCAGGTCAAGTGGGCTGAAGTCGGAGACCGAGGGATTCATAATGGCCTGCCAGGATGGTGTCTTCAACACTCTCGTCTACCGCAGTCGCGTGATGGGTATAGAGGTCCCTGACACTAGATGCAGAGCGTGTCGTGGGGCAGCTGAGACCATAATGCATTTGCTGTCAGCTGGTCCAGCTTATGCGGTCTCAGCCTATATCCACAGACATAACGCGGCCCTACGAGTGTTGTACTACCATCTACGACACTCGTACGGTGTAGACGAGACACCAGTGTTGCCTTATGCTCCGGGGGATATTGAGTCCGTGGTGGTGAATGAGAAGTGCCGAATCTATTGGAACTATTCATTCCCCACCCTCAGGCAAATACAAGCCAATAAGCCTGATGTAGTACTCCTCGACCATCAAAGTAGGACGATTTTCGTCATTGAGTTTTCGGCTCCTGGCGAAACGAACATCGTCCGAAAAGAGGAGGAAAAACGGACTAAATATCGAGATCTTCTCTTTGAACTCCGCAGGCTTTACCCAAACCATTCTGTCAAGATGGTGGTTCTGATAATAGGGGTCCTTGGTGGAATGATGGACACACTACTCTCAAACCTAAAAATCATACCGGCTTGCCGTGACATGGCAGAAATCCTAGCCGGGCGAATGCAGAAGGCCGTAATTCTTGGTTCACTCCGCCTACTCAGGGCACATGATTCTCGGACCCAGTAATCACTTACCCCATGGACGTGGGGAGTGTTTACTGGGGTTAATGACACGCCAGCGCGCCCTCCGGAAGTGTCGGAGCTACGGAGACAGGGCCTGACTGGGTAATTCCTAACGGAAAAAAAATAAATAAAAAAAAATAATAATAATAATAATAATAATTTGCTGTCAGCTTGTCCAGCTTATGCGGTCTCAGCCTATATCCACAGACATAACGCGGCCCTACGAGTGTTGTACTACCATCTACGACACTCGTACGGTGTAGACGAGACACCAGTGTTGCCTTATGCTCCGGGGGATATTGAGTCCGTGGTGGTGAATGATAAGTGCCGAATCTATTGGAACTATTCATTCCCCACCCTCAGGCAAATACATGCCAATAAGCCTGATGTAGTACTCCTCGACCATCAAAGTAGGACGATTTTCGTCATTGAGTTTTCAGCTCCTGGCGAAACGAACATCGTCCGAAAAGAGGAGGAAAAACGGACTAAATATCGAGATCTTCTCTTTGAACTCCGCAGGCTTTACCCAAACCATTCTGTCAAGATGGTGGTTCTGATAATAGGGGTCCTTGGTGGAATGATGGACACACTGCTCTCAAACTTAAAAATCATACCGGCTTGCCGTGACATGGCAGAAATCCTAGCCGGGCGAATGCAGAAGGCCGTAATTCTTGGTTCACTCCGCCTACTCAGGGCACATGATTCTCGGACCCAGTAATCACTCACCCCATGGACGTGGGGAGTGTTTACTGGGGTTAATGACACACCAGCGCGCCCTCCGGAAGTGTCGGGGCTCCGGAGACAGGGCCTGACTGGGTAATTCCTAACGGAAAAAAATATTAATAATAATAATAATAATAATAATAATAATGGTGGAATGATGGACACACTGCTCTCAAACTTAAAAATCATACCGGCTTGCCGTGACTTGGCAGAAATCCTAGCCGGGCGAATGCAGAAGGCCGTAATTCTTGGTTCACTCCGCCTACTCAGGGCACATGATTCTCGGACCCAGTAATCACATCACTTACCCCATGGACGTGAGGAGTGTTTACTGGGGTTAATGACACACCAGCGCGCCCACTGGAAGTGTCGGGGCTCCGGAGACAGGGCCTGACTGGGTAATTCCTAACGGCAAAAAAAAAAATATTATAATAGTAATAATAATAATAATACTCCCTCATAAACACTCGTAGAGTGTACCCAAAGGCATAGCCTGTGCGGGTAGAGGACGGCTATTATTATTATTATTTGTCGTGGCGCTCCGGGCGACTTACTGATATTGTCGGTGGTATTTTCACTTTTCAGCTGTAGGTAAACCCGGAAAACCTACAGCACCACATCAAAGAACTATCGGAGAAAATCAGTGAAGTTTTGCAAAATGATAAATTGTCACTAGCACTATACAATGACAATAAATTGAAAAATATACTCCCCAAAGTAAAAGAAGAGTTGCCTAAAGAGTCACAGCCAAATATTGTATACAAAATCGAGTGCGTGAATTGTGATGGTGCAAAGATTGCACAAACGAAACCATTATTGAAGAACAGAATGAGACAAAACATAAATGATTGTAAAGATGACCTAGGTCATCATTTCGACTTCAGTAATACAACAATTTTACATTACAAAGACAAGAGAAGACGGCTAAATTTAGACATGATATAAGTCACAGGAATGCAGATTAAGTAATCAAACGGATATTGAATATTCCACAGTAGGATCTACAAAAACATGATCGCCTCCTCAATTACTTGAACAGAATGATTATATGATAATGATCCAAAAATTGTGTAATTGGTGTATGATGGACAAACACCTTCCTTTGTGTGGAGAGTATTTCTATCTAGTAATTTGTAGATGTTTAAAACCACTTTTATGATTATTTTTGATGTTCAACTTCTCTCGATGTTTCACAACAGATTGTTTTATCCACACTTAAGTAAATGCCAGTAGAAGAATGTTCCTATAGTTTCATACAATTCTGTTATATTGATTATTTCATTCACACATTGCTACACCAATGAAATTTCATGACTGAAATCACATGATATGTGATGGGAGCGGCTATTTAGGTAAACAACCGGATATTTAGGTAAACAAAGCTTTCTTTTGTTTGTCAAACGTTGACAACTCAGTCGCTCAAAATTAAAATGTCTCGTTTTGGTTTGTCTTCTATGACAGAAATCAATGCATATATAATCAAATCCATCCCAGAAAATACCGTGAAGAGTAAAGAGTATATGAACGAGTATATTTGAATGATTTTATACTAATCTTCCTGAATATCACTCGACCATGAAAAATAGAGACTATTATTTTCTTTCACCTCGAGTAACTTGTATTTTGAGACAATTCAATTTGACCATATGAACATTATTAATCAAAGAATAACTCCCTCGAGCTAAAGCTCTCGGGAGTTATTCAGATTATAAATGTTCATATGGGCTCATTAAACTGTCAAAATACAAGGTACTCTCGATAGAATTATGAAGAAAATAACAGTCGGCTATTTTTCATGGTCTTGGGATATTACCTACGAATATTTTAACGTTAGATCCATTGACATTAGTTCAACGACACATTGTAACAATGCATATACTTTTAAACACCTCTGACAAAGTACTTTGTACGATTAATTACGCTTAAGGTGGGTTTCACCCCTTTTATCAATTGGCGTGTATTTGCACTGCCCCAATGTCGTCATGAACTAACAAACCCTTTTCATCATATTATAGCTCTGCAGAAGCGATCTATATATTCGCAATTTCCACATACAATAAATAACTTCTATTATTGGATATGATGGACGCCGTCTTTTTTTGAATAATCAATCGGAACCAAACACGAAACCATCGTAGAAGTAAGTATAGTATGTACTTGATCATTGTTCTCGTTTCCATCTTTTTAAGGCTTCTCTTTGTGAAAGCATGTCATGAGGTTTATTGATTTTACGTTGAATGGAAGTTGTATGCGATCTTTTTCCACCATGTCGTATTTTTGTAGATGGGTATTATACTAATACCAGACACTTAAAACGTAGATTTGAAGAATCATTATAAAATATATTCAACAAACCCTTGAAGCTTTGGAATATAGATGCAAATATCGAAAGTAGTCATTTTATGATATTTGGTGATTGTTTAGAAGTCACTTTCAGATAATTCGGTATAGAAGCAAAATTAAGATGGAACATGGCATAAGAGAAAATGTTAAATCAAGGATTCAAATACTGCAATTACTCATGTAGTGTCGGTTACATACAGTTTCAGCCAGATATATCATAGGCTCCAAGATGCAGTGATCTAGAGTTGCGAAATTCTATGAAGTGTGACAAAATATGGATGAGGTTTCGTCGACCTCCAGAGTGAGTTCCTTCACTGGTCTGTTAGAATTCTTTTTAGTATTCGGAGTATGTTTTTGTTTATCGGCATATCTCTTCTGATTGGCGGTTCCTAGTAGTATCTTCGCTTGTCTCAGCCCTGTAGATCTTTCCAATATTTGCATTTTTTTTATTCAATTTACCGTATGGTCCGTGGTGGCGTGCGGGTTAAGTGCTCGCTTCATAATCCAATCATCGGTAGGAGCTAGAGTTCGAGTCTCAGCATTGCCACCGGTCTCGTGCATGGCATCACACGTTCAAAAAGGTGATGGCTACGTCTTTCCCTAGCTCGCACAAGTCTTCTGACGTCTGAGGGTTGCTCGTAGGGGTGCAGCCGGTTGACGGATATACATAGTTTAACTTCATTATTTTACTATTGACAATTCAATGCCCATAAGCGGCTGTTTTTGTCACTATTACAGCTATAAAAGTTTGCCCTAACTCTTCTAGTGAGAGAACGGAAGTTTTAAAATGGTGTAATTATACTTTCCCTTCATGAATTTCATAATTTTTACCTCGTTCGTTAAGTGACTTCAAAATTACATAATATAGAAGTTGAATATATATTTATGGAATTGTCTTACCGAATTACACTCGAGCTTTGTAAGCAATTCAACTCAAAAATCTGCCACTCTTACGGACTCATAATTTTTTCAGAGGCAGTTGTTTTCGTTAAATTGCCTATAGCAATGAATATCAAGTTTACTTCGGCAAAAAAAGTTTTCGTGTAATTATAAGAGAAAAAATGTGGGATACTGACCAAGTTAAGGTTACTGACAAGTTTTAGCAAATGCGGTTGTCTACAGCCGACATTTTTTCTATACTTTTCATCTCTCTACATACATAAAAATAACGTTTCATCGGTAATGTGCATTTCCAATTGAAATTTTCATTACAAGAATAGAAGATTGAATGTGTACGGAAGTGTAAACTGGGTTGATACATAATATATAAAATACTTGATCACATTTAATAAACTAGTGTATTAATGACGGCGATTAATGATTGAGTTATTTAAAAGCGTGAGCGAAACAAGCGCGTTAATGTTCGTGATCATTAATCGCAATTTAATATAAGAGTTGAATACAATATTTTTCCGTCGACCTCTCTTGTTGAATGAACGAAATTAACAGTGCGTCCAAACTCTATTGAACATTAATAATCATCTTTTAATTATTTGAATAACATTTGTAGTGGTACAATTAGATAAACTGAAAGAGGGCAACAAAAAAGTCCATCTGTACACTTGCATTTTACGAATGCACTATAAAATCATTAATTGGTGCCATTAATGGTGGGAATTTTTTAACAAAGATCAAACGTTAACTGACAATGTCAAAATACCCAAATCTCTATGGATTTTTCTATTCATATGAACGTATTTTTATATTCACTTTGTGAAATCACATTAATGAATGTACTTTTGGAACTGTTAAATCACCATCATACATACTGTGAATTCACAGAATTGCATGTACTTGTGTAGGTATTCACAACATACTTAACATAATTAAAACTTGTGAATCTAAAAATGAAATTTGCAATTCATAATTACAAATAACAAAATCATAATTCACTCCCATGACTCTATTTACATCCACCTCAATGCACGGTGTTTTCAATTCAGAACACGTAAAAGATAAGAATTAATAGACTTAAATCGAGTTGAACATTTATAATCTTATTCATCAACAAAACAAACTCGAAAACAACTATATCACAGAAATAGTCACACACTCTGATGAAATATAAAATATATTTATTTTTAAAAAAAGATTTGCAATATTTTATAAATGTAGATACCCATAATCAGGATGCAGTACTTCAGAGTTATACCTAATTTTTTTCGGATACATAACTGACTAAATAAGACAATAAAAATTGAAAATAATCACTTCGGATTTTAACGTTTTGATATTTGTGCAACATGTCTAGATGATTTATTTTAGATGATATCTACAGAAATCTTAAACAAACATAACTGTACCAACCGTATTTAATAAACAACCAACAGTAAAAATACCGTGCCCCGATAATAGGCAAGCGATCGTCTTTTTTATAGTATGAATAATAATTGTAAATTCTCATCATCAAATCTTAAATTCAAAACTTCTGTTACGAAAAAGCAATCCAGAATGTTAAATTAGAACAGCTTGGGTATATTCACAGTATTCCCTTATTATTTATTCATCAAACAATGTTTTATAAGTTTTGTTTATGGATCTGCAATTATTAACGAAACTATAGTTTCGTAAAAGGAGGTAAACAATTATTATACTGAATATCACAGCACTACGTTATGCATAAAAATACATTTGTAGCAAGTCAGGTAACTCAGGCTCAACCTGTTCCGAAAATAGTTATTTTTGTATCTAGTGCGCGAAAAGCTACTTTGGTGATCGAGAACTGATTTTTTTAACGAGGCGCAGCCGAGTTAAAATAAATAGTCGGGATCACCAAAGTATTTCGCGCATGAGATGCAAACAAAATTTTTTCTACAAATGTCAAAAATATTGTTCTTAAATAAGTAATATGCTTAGCTTAATATAAAAAATACAGTAGATAGTGTGAAATATTTTCACAATTTGAAAAGTATTAAAAAGCCTTAATTATAGTTAAACATTAATGAATAAATGATTTTTTGGATTTTTGCTTGATTGAGGAACATAAAGGTTAAAATATTAAAATCCCATATAGTTCACATGCAGTGTGCCAAGTAAGTATTTCGCACACTACTTCGCGCACGGTGTCATGGTAACGAAGGAAAATGAAAAAAGGGTCACTTCGCATATTGTTGTCAATGCGCGAACCTTGTCATTTTTTGACGTTTGTAGAAAAAGGTTCTTTTATAATTTGTCGTAGCACTCCTGGCAATACTTTGATTTTCGTTGGCGCATTCGCCAAACCACCAACGAATGATTTGCAAGTTTCGCCTATTATGTAGCTCTGGAATTACTGCAGCCAAGGAAGCTCTAATTCTTCTATCGCTAATCCCTGTACTCCGAACACCAATGACAATTTTTCAACTAAAAATTATTGGCTTAATAAAAAAATTACTCACTTCAACAAATATTGAGATCTGACAGGCCTTCTTGACTGCAGTGCTGCTGTGGTCACAATGATAGATAGACTCCCTTCAACAAAGAAAACAGCTTATTAAAACAGTTAGGTACGTATCAAATATGATACAGTTCGATTATTTCATCTTTGCCCATGCGTCATCAATTTATGATCGAAGAAATCACACACACTCTATCGAACATCTCTTTCTAACAACCGCTATGAGCGAATCAAAATTCGTTAACATTTGACTTCTAAGCTAAGAATTATGGTATTGTGATGATGACGCACGGGTAAAGATAAAATAATCGAACTGTACTCAACTACAACAATCGACTTCCTTAACCAAAAACGTACACTATAATGTAAAACTGTTGCTCTGATGTTACTGTACAAACTCTATTTGATTTGAGGGTTGCGAATTTGGAAAAAATACTCTCATATTCTATGTGACCTTTATGATTATCAGCAAGTTTGAGAATCGAGATCTACTCACAAAATGTACTATGCCCCTTATTTTATCGGGCACACATTATACCTATGCAGATAACTCCACTTTACTACCCGCAAAGATAAAGATTTTGAATCACTACAAACAAAAATTACGAGCTCAGTTAACAAATTACCTGGTTGGTCCTCTGACAGAACCTTGTTACTGAACTCTAGTGAAACTAATTACATAACATTTCACATCCTCATCAAAACTTAAACATACCAAGATTGAACATCAGCTTAAGTATATTTTCTAGGTGTATTATTTGATTCAACCCTGTTTTTAGGACCCACTGTATTTGATTGTGCAAAATTTCGAACACAAAATGTTATATCAAGTGATAATAATATACGCTTTTATTCACCCAAAAATGTACAATAAAATACAACATACAAAGTTTATAATATTTGTGAAACAAAGCAACAATCCGATAAGTGTACACTTGTTTCGGTTAGAAAATTATTAATGAATTTTTCTAGTAATAACAACTAGGTATAAAATATACTAATAATAAATTATGGAATATGTAGGGGTATAAGTAAAAAAATGTGGTTAGTTCAATAAAATAACAGAAAGATTTAAAATGTTGAATAGTATAGTTATTTAAAAGTATAGCGCCGTAACATTGTCTAATTAAGTTATCGAAATAATAATTTACAGTTCTACCTATTTGAGTTATGTGATTCCTCAGTGGGTGTTTGAATTGATTGATATTGATCAGTGACATGATGTTTTCTGGAATACTGTTGTATAATTTTGGTATGAGGTAAGAGTAAGACCTTTGAATAGCTGTTTTGAACATGAATGGTATGATATTTGTCGAGTATTGTGTTCATGTTCCGGTATTTGAGAAAATTGCTTACATAGATGTTGTCGCACACAGAAGCAGTCGTAATACAATTGCCTGATATTGAATATTTTGGTTTCAGCATATAAGGTATTTGTTGGATACCTAAAAATTGCTTTAAGTTTGAACTATCCCCTCCAATTTTACCATGCTGAAATCCATTCCAGAATTTCTTATGGAATTATTGTTTGGGGAAACACTCCAGCAGCACATAGTGTCTCCCTGTTCAGAAGCGCATCCTAAGATGCCTCGTGGGCTGTCCAACCAATCATTCATGTCATAAGATCTTTAAAGAATAAAATATTAACAGTTAGTGGCATATCAATTTATGAGTTGTTGACATATGTACAATACCTTCATAGGAAACTGTGATACCTTCTCATAGTCACAATACTAGGACAAAAGAGAACTTTTGCCCTTCAGGTATTTGGGACTGACCCAAAAAACGCTAATTACTTATGGTTTTTACTTGTACAATTCACTTCTAAAGAATTTGAAGAGTTAACCTACCCTTATTTTTGACGCGAAATAAATGTTCTAGTGGATCTGTGTCCGTATACAACACATGAATTCCTAGCGAAAATTTAGCATTGATTTTATACCACTGGACTATACAGATTATCATGTAGAATTTTATTCATTTATATGCTTGTATGTTATTTTTTTTAATATGTTTGATAATTATTGCTCACTTTGTAGACATCGCATATGTGATCTTACAGGATGAATATTCTATTCTATTCTATATAGGAAACTCAAAATGATTGAAGTTATCAGTAATTATTATGAACCATACCATATACGTATATAGGTGTTCATCAATATACGTATATAGGTGTTCATCAATCCTGTAGAAGTATGGCGGTAATCCCACAAAAAAGAAAATCATCCACCGACAATCTTCTACAAAGAAGGGTGTAAGATCATTCATTACTCGAAACGTGTGCCAACAATAAAACATTAAAGCAATGTTACAATGGCTAACAGAACAAAGTGCACAATGTAAGTCATAATAATAAATCAGCAAGGACCAAGGAGACATTAGAAAGCGATCCATTTTATAACTGAATTCTTGAATACCCAGTCGTTACCTTATTAGCCTCCCAGAGTCATGCTGGAGCACGTTTCGCATTTGTTTCGCCCACAGCTATTGTTACACTCTGGTTACTCTAACAACACCCTTATTTCAAGTCGGAAGCTCTCTGGGGGCGGCAAATTGCCAGTTTCCTCTCTGTGTTGACTTTGAAGAGGTATTTGTTTAGTGCCACAGTTGGTAAATGCGAAATGTAACCCTGATATTTGACTATCAATTGACTTCGTTTTTTATCATGAGTATTATATGTTAAAATTTTGAAGGTATCGAGATATATAAATCGTCTTGATTTAGGCTGAAAAGAAATGTTTATTATACGAATAGAACTTCATTCACACGATCCTGAGAGCATCAGTTAATTTTCATCAGTGCAGAGGTTATTGTGACTAGACTGATATATATATTTGTCTGATAAGGTATATTGTGGAAGCAGTGAATGATTGTAATCAAACGAAAAATACTCAAAATAACCAAAAAAATAATTCCGACCAGCACCCAAAAAGTTCCCACTTCCTAGTTATAGGTAGGTAACCAATCAAAAATTATTTTTAACAATTGACCATACCAATAAAATTTGTAAGGTCCTGAATCAGAATCGATAGAGATATTTGATCAACTATTCATTTTAGTTCTGATTATTGAATTTTATAGCCCAACTTGATTTTTTATCATTCTAATTCAAGAAAATAGTTTCTAGTGGATTCAAACACTCAAAGGAGCAAAAATATAAAAAAATATGTTCGAGGTAGCCCATTTCATAAACAAATTTTTCATTGAGGTTTGTTTATAACAAGTGTGAAAAGTACCTTAGTAGAATTGAACACCAACAAAACCCAAGTATGTCTTTTATTGTAAAAAAGGCGTTCTTATAGTGCTTATACTCGAAATTAAGTCAGGAGTAGGTTAGGTTAGATATTAATGTGAGTGGGCCGTCACCACGGCCCCAGGCCTAGAGTGGTTTAAGTCAGTAGTAACTTTACCATCAAATGTTCATAAAGAAATTAATAGTAGGGAGGTTGCTGCTGTAGTAGTTTGTCACTTTTGATTGGTTGATCACGAAATACTGTATTGGAAGCTTTGATATTATGGTTCTAGAGGAGTGATACTGAACCCATATTAATCAGGTCGTGGTCAGATGGTGGAAACCAACCATCGCTCAAAAATTGCGAACATATATAGGTTCCGAGGTTCAATACTAGGGCCAACATTATTCCTTATAAGCATAAACGATTTGACGAGTATAAATGTCGCTGGAAAATATATTCTCTTTGCAGATGATACTACCATTTTTTGACACCCTGACAACCCAAATGACTTATGGATATGAAGAGTTGATGTGAGGCAAATCAATTTTATCTAAATATTTCGAAAACTAATATGCTCGCCAGCACTTCTCGACGGCAGTGTAGCATCTAGCCCCGAGTTTTCTCAGAGTTTTTAAAGGATGTGTTTGTCAAAAAATGTGTCAGGTTCAGTTTTAATCCTAACTTTGTGTCGAAAGTTAGGTCAGAAAGATCAACATCTACAGTTAATAAAAAACATAATTTCAGGCACAAACAGAAGAATTACCGAAATGAAGATCTAATGCCTGTCCGGGATATATAAAATAAGAACGAACTTGAAATTCGGAAAAATACGTACGTCTTAAACAAACATTTGAGGCGATGAATCTAAATGGAGTAAAAAAGCCAACAACAAACTCTGTTGTGTTGCATCTTTTGAAACGTTTGAGGATGAATGCATGGGCAATATATTTCAAATAATTTCTAAAGTAACAAGTTGGGCTTCTCATTAATGTAAATTCATACTTCAAATGACTTTCCCTTTCATTTATAGTATTATACCTAGTATGCATTGTAAGTTGTTTTGATGAATACATTTGTTCAAAAGGAAGTATGATACAGTTCCATTTTCTTCTGAAAGAGTAACTGACACTCAGGAAAGAAGAAATAATATTTATTCAAATTTTGGAGTTTTTCTTAGATCCGTCGGAAGAGTAATTGTATCGATTTGATCTGAAATTATTCAATATCTTGAAATCTGTTGAAGGCAAGTAATGGAGGTCAGAGAAAAATCTCATATGAATTCAAAGCGGAGCTGAAAATGTAAAAAATATACTTAAGGGGTATTAATTATTTGAAATAAGCGAGTAAAATAATTTTCCGACGGGTTATTTGTGAACCACTCTCTGTGAACTACTTATACACAGTGTAAATGATGTCATTAATTTCAGATGGTAATTCCTTGTCATATTTTATGAAAAAAAAAATCATATAAACGTGTCCTAACTGGCTCCGTTTCCGAGTAACAGGGTGTCCAAAGTTTAATGAAAAATCGGTTTTTCATGAATTACTGAAAATTCTTTTCGCCGATTTTGATCGGATGAATACGATGCGTCTTTTTATGAAATTAAATTTTGAAATTTGTTTCCAGTGGTGTCGCAGAGGGTAACCTGATTGATATTTTCGATAATGAATATTGTATACGTACACTAATGTTTTCACTGAGTTTGATATTATTTGAAATTAATAGCTAAACTTTATGGAATCAACGCCAGTGGCGTAGAAATGGGGAGTTACGATCATTTGAGTGTAAAAATGTGTTTTGCTATTTGTCGCCGCACACGTTCAAAAATTTCTGGGTTGTTGCGTATGACATCAGAATTATTCATAATTCTATTCCTCAAGTCATTGGTCATCGACAACTGGTGTCGCATAAATAAGCGATATAAGGTATCCCCAAAAGAAATAATTCAGAGGGTTCAGGTCTGGAGATCTTGGCTGAGGTCACGCACGACATATCCACTGGTGAGCAAAAGAAACATTGAAATCTTCACGAGCGGTTACACTGAAATAAGCAGGTGCCCCGTCGTGCATAAAGCTCATATGTCGCCTTACTAGCAATTCTGGCAAAATTTCTTCTAGAAATTGTCTGTACCCACACCATTGAGTCGAGGAGGAAGAAAATGCGGCCCTATTGATCGCCACATATTCCCGTCCAGACTTTGAGAACTCTTGCTGAAATCCACTTTCTACAATGGCATATGACCTTCCAAACACTTTGATGACTGACATGGAACTGTAAAGCTAATTTTCGGGTACTTGTTGAAGAATTGTTGTCAACTTCTTGGAGAATTGCTTCCTCTAACTTAGGTGTCATTATTGTCCTCGGTCTACCAGGATGCTCAGTCTGTTTAGTTACAGATCCAGTTTCATACAGTCTAGCATGTTATCTGGTGAAAGTTCTTTCTGCTGGAATATCTCTGTTCGGATATCGTTCTCGATAGAGTCGACGGGCTTCTGCAGCATTTTCATCTGCAAGTCCATAAACAAAATACATCTGAGCTAATTTGCGGTTGTTCACATTTACTTGATAGTATGTGAACAATCGTGTTTACTTGTGACTTGTACCTACTGCATAAAACAATCAGAATTTTCTTATCGATGATATTAGCTTTAAATTCTTCGAAAAAACTAAACAAGAACCTATAAACATCATGTCAAAAAATCAAGAATTTCGTACTACCAGTGTCGTGGGTAAATAATTCTTTACTTTAAAAATTAATGTAATTCCAGTAATAATGTCACAAGTTATTTTAACCTTGTGGGGTTGAGATGTAATTAATTCAAATCTAAATACTTTTTATCCCTTAGTTTACTACATAATCAATTTTTACTTTGATTCGGTAATGTTTAAAAATTAAAAAAAAAAACTTGGAGCTTTTATACAAATATACTAAAAAGAACAAAAGGATTTCTTTAATTTTATTCTGTAACAGGCTTACCGTGGATACAAAATTGGTAATCTTGCACGGTATGATTTTGAATCGATTACAGAATGACCTAGATCAAACAATGAAAGGAATTATTTTTTCCATTTTAGTTAATTTTCATGAAAGATTGTGTTTAAAGATGTTTTTTTGATAATTTTTATTAATTGTTCAATTTAATAAAAATATCAAACTCAGAGAAAAACAGTGGCTGATATGATTTTTACCATAAATATCATGAAATATGAGAAATTAATTACATCAATTAAATTACACCCTGTATATTTTTGTTCTAATCTCCATATAATTTCAAATTTTCCAATCACTTCCGTCTACCAGCTTTCAAATTTATTCAGAAGCTAGAATGTGTACTGTAGCTATAAAAATATGTAGTCTTTTTTTATTCATAATGTTAATCAGCCCTATGTTGTATCACTTGAAAATAACGTCACCGTAATTCGCCATCTTCTTTATTTTGATATTACCAATCATAGCTTGTAGGTTGTATGCTTTGGGCAGTACTTCCATAGGAAATTAGAGATCAATCCATCGGATGGAAGTTTAACAAGGAGACCTTGTTACCATCAGCTGCTATTGAATGCTATCTAGATATCATATACCACAGAGAATTCGATCGTTAGCAACTTGTGAATGCTCCATAAATTTCATTCATTTCATTTCACTTTATTAACTGCTTTTTCCTATCCAAATAACACCTGTCTACCGAACCTGCTATTATATTTAGTAAATACTTTTTCCATAACATACATTGGTTGTACATACTGTCGTAGTCTTCCAGAAAGATTTTTGCAAACCACCGGTTTTAGTTCGGTGGCAAATGTGCAGCATTCTTTCTGTCAGAATCACTGTAGGTACAGAGCAAGACAAAGCGTTCTGTCTGACTTCAATCTTCTTGTCTCAAACCAAAAGCGCATTTCTCAAAAATATTGTAATTCATTCTACAAATTGGTGATATCATAGAAAAATTAAATCATGAATGATACAAATATGGTTGAATAAATTATTCTCTGACCTATGAGTACATGTACGTATACATTATATTTCTTAGATCCCTTTTGGTACTTGATGGGATAATTCGAATACCTACCTGTTATTGTAATAGTTTATTGAAAATGGCTACAGAATCTCTGAGTCCGTAACACGTTGAAATCTTAAAGTGATTTTGGTCTACATCTCAGGAGAAATATAATTATCAACACAAATAATCACTAAGTCTTTATTTAACCCTGACGCTATTATGGACGAATACCAGAAAATCAAACTCATTTGTCAAATAGACACAAGCAACTTATTTTAATATCGTTCAATGTACGATTATATTTATTATCAAGAAGTTTCAAACAAAGAATGCTTTTTATTGAAAATCTGTTCAATGATTTTTCTGGAAAATATTTGGGAATGTCATATTAATTATATCAAGAAATGTTGAAAACACTTTTTGGTATATCAATTTCAATATCACCCGTAAAATGGGTCATCTATTCTCAATCAATAATTCCCGTCTTTGTGTGAGAGCCATTATAACATTTCGCACTCTTTGTTTTCTAGGTCTGGTTCAAAAACAGGAGAGCGAAGTGTAGACAGCAACAGAAACAACACAACCAGCAACAGAGTACGGAGAAGACCACAAAATTGAAGAACAAGACGACCCCCAACCACATCACCAAGTCTTCTTCAACGACGCCAGTTTCTGTTTCCAGTAATAATAACAACACAAGCACCAGGTAAAATTGATCATCCTGTAATCTGATGGATTTGTTTAAAATGGGAATTAGCGACTTTGACCGCTGTGTGCCTCATATGTTTTCCTGTACAAATAATTTTTAATATTTTCAAGTTTTTATCTGATGATATTTTTTAGCAGGTATTCTTAAGGCATAAACTTTAGGTAGGCATTGACCATTTTCTTTTACTTTTCCCCATCATCACTCAACAAAACTACCTATATGTCTACGTCCACTTTGAATGAATAATTTCATTCGCATCTGTCAAATATACAACTAATTAAAAGTCAAAAATTCCTTAATATCAGAGACTCAGTGTCAGTTGATATTGCATTCTTGAGAAAAAAAAACGAGGCAATTCTGAAATACCTAACCAACTCCGAGTACTTACTTAAACTATTTGTCTATAAAGAGCATGGTCCATTTATTCCCATTTCTATTACTCTTTTATTGAGATATCTAAAATGTTTTGTTTCTGAAAAAAATGGCAATCTTATTTCTTATTCACGTTGATGCATTCGTTACCATACATCGATACCCCCAACAAACAAAGCCGAAACCAAAACAGCTATTTTCAGTTAAAGGTGTAGGCGTATTCAGCTTAAACAACTGATGCTGACGATAAAAAAGCCGTATCTCTAGACCAAGTAGTTACGAAGAAATCTACTTGAAAAAAGTTGTATTTAGACTTAAACATTGACAAAAAAATTCAGTATTTCGGCTCTCCTGAAATATGATAAAAAATTAGTTACGTCTTTGTTTGTTGGGAGTGTCGACATATGAAATTTCGTCTCAATTTCCATATTTTTCAGCTCATCGGCTAGTTCACCTTCAATACATACAGCACCACACCTTAGAGATAGTCCGAACTACATGAAATCTCAGCTACTTGCTACCTGTGGCAGCACCAGTTCACCAACGGTAATAAAGAATTCATTTCTTCAGGCATCTGGTTTTTGTTTTTTTTTTTCCGCTTTAAACATTGGCGTACGGGGCTGTCCTATTGAATTGTAAATTTTTGCCGTGAGAAAGTTTTAAAGGCGTATTGATGAATAATCAGCCTACTCTCCCACCGTAATTTGTTTTCCAAAAACAATGGTCATTACATTGAAAGGTCATTATATCAATTTTTAGAGGGTTACTTTTGATAAACAATAAGTGACTTAATTTCACCATAAAAAATGGTTGAAGAATATAATTGACGTATTCGACAACTAATTTTAGAACAGGGCATGAAACTATAATTCCCTACGACCACATAGAAAAGTAACGTATATCGCACTGTACAGTCCCACGGAAAGTAGCTTACATCCACACCCGTGCGGAAGCACAAAAAGTATCATTTTTTCAAGTCCTGGATAAAAAAAAGTTCACGTTGGTAGGATTTGATCTCGCATATTATCGATTGAAAGTTCAAAAAGTCACCAATTTAGCTAATTGTATATCAAATAAAATATTTTGCATTTCAAAATAAATATTGATGAAGTTAGATGAAATGGTTCTGTCAGCCTTCTTGTTAGATTTTCTTGCACTTACATATCAATTAACATCAATATTTTTTCGGAAAATTATTGCATGGTCGTAGGAAAAATAGTACCTACCATTATTTATGCGAAAATGATTTCCGCACGTGAAATGTTAATAGGTACGCTATTTCTAGGAATCGGAGTTTTCTAGGAATATATACAGAGTATGCCATTGAAAACGAAACAGCGGCTCTGTAGGTCGGCAGAACCGAATTATGTAAAAACGCTCGGACACGTCAACTACATCGTTCGCGATGAAATTCACCCGAAATACCTTCCATCCCTCGGAGCTGTGACTGCCATCCCTAAATTTTTAAATGACATCATAAATATGGAAAGTGATACCTCATTTGAAAGGTATTGTCCTTCTCAATGTCATACAACAAAAAATTTCGAAATATTATTATAGTAACTTAAAGTTGGGAAATCACTTTTTATTCATGCAATAAAAATAAATCTAACAATGGAACTGTTTATAGATAATTATCATTGTCAAGGAATTAAATGATCTCACTGTTTACCAACAAATAATATGCGATTCCGTTTCAAATTTTTATTGTTCTAGTATTTTTTTTCCAATATCCTCGACTGGTATACATTTTTATTTTTGTGGATGATCTTCGCTCAACTTTCTCTTCATATACTCTGTCTCAAAATAAAGGGGGAATCCTTACTTAATTTTGAGGTTGAAAATTCCCATAAACATACCCACTAGGTAAGTATTAAGTGAATAACAGGGTGTTGAAAGTAAAGTGTTTTTAAGAATAACTCGCCCAAACTTTTCTGGACGAAATTTGGTATGTCATTTGACAGCATTAAGTTTGACAATTCAATGTAATAAGTAAAGTACTCATAACTTCAAACAGGGGCGTATGGCAGATAGGTACCCCTTATCGCCCCTCCTCCTAAATATTACGCCATTGGATTGTTATAGATTTTGTCGTTATTAATACTTTCTGAGCAGAAAAGGGATACGTACCATTATTGAAAATGTGATGTGAATATGAAAGATTTTCATGATATTTGAAGTTGAATGAGTGCATGCGTAAGTGATTTGGAGACTTTTTGTTGTCACTTTCTCAAAAGTTGCTATATCCTTTGTTTTCAAAAGCAATTATTTTGATGGTAGGCAGTCACACTACTTGTTGAATTTTAGAAAATAGCTGAAAAAAATAAAAGCATACTTGGGGATAGCAATTTACCAGCCGAGTGCCTTTCTAAAACGCAATATTCACCGAATTATTGAAATAGTTTTTACGAAAATAAAATTCATTCAAGTAGTGGACAAATAATGAGATAATTGAGTCCTACCCTCGATAGAAGCATTACAATTTTTGTTTTTGGTTTTTAAAAATCTGCAATTGCGCAAAAGTTTAGTACAACTGAGCGAAGTACATTCAGATAATTATCAAAATCCACCAATTCCTGAAAGGAATGTATGAGCAATTATTTACAACAAACCAACGAGTTTTCATATCATACACATTTAAATATCGCTGACAAGAATAATAATAACAATAATATATTTATTCATATTTTCTATATATTTAAAATATGTTGAATAGAAATACAATGTGAATGAATAAACGTGGACAATGCTTCCTTATAGAAAACTCAATTGAACTAGATCGACTATCGCTAGGAACTAAGAAAATAACTTTGAAGAATTGGCCTGTGACTCTAATGCTAAATTTTATGAGTTATTTTTTATATTTATCAACTGATGGGTAAATGATCTAAGTGAGCTTAAAATACAGTTTTGCATTTTTTTCTTGAAAAGGCTCAGCGAATTGATCGTTTTCAGTTCATCGGAAACTGCGTTGTATATTTTTGGTTTGAGAAAATATGACGAACGCTGGGATATTGTTTTGGTAACGAACGGGTGGTTGTCTCCTTTTCGAGTATTATACGTATGATTATAATAAATTTTAGACCCGTCTTTTTTCTGCTTTAGAATTAAAGCGTTCAAAAACAATTGTTTATCATCTAAGACGTTTGATAGTTGGTAAATTCCATCGCTGGAATATAGTCGATTTTTTGAGTATATTATCCTCTGTAACCATTTCTGAAGTACATCAAGTCCATTCATTTTATTATTGTAGGCACCCCCCAAGCTATTATCCCGTATCTCAGTTGTGATTCCACTAGTGCAAAGTATAAAATTCTCAGGCATCTTATTTCTCTCTTCTCTCTATTGAGAATACCAATCACTCGTGTTGGCGAAACGTCGAGACAATCTTACAATGAACGCCAAATGATATACTGAACTGAATTACATGGATAAATGTTGAGGGATTATGGAGTTATTCTGGAACACATAATTTCCTCACTACTATCAACACTCTGTAGTTTATTGAAACTTTTAGCATTAAAATAAACAAAGTTTTTCCTCTTCATTCTGGTATTTGAACTAGTGTTTGAAGAAGTTAGGAGTCAGTGTTTTTTATGAAAATCCGGATGCTGTATGCTTCTGGGAACACGTTCCAATATAGCTACAAAGTTGAGGTCCATAGGAAAGTTGCTTATTTATTATTACTAAGGAAAATCTAAATGAAATCGATAGAAGCACAGAATCAATTTATTCAGTTCATGCGGCTTTTTTCTCGAAATTTCGACTCGTAGGTCAAAATGATAAAAAAATTCCTTGTGGCCCTCCTGCGCAAATATACAATGTAAACCAATAATATCCGCAGATCAGCCCTTCTAACAGTCCATATCATTCATCTCTTGTATAAGGTGGTTGCAATCATAAAAAATACAACTTGAGAGAAATACTTGCTTTCCAAAATACAAGGAGAGGTTCCTTCTTCAAATTGCATATTTTACAAGCTATTTCTTATATTCTCACTCAATTTAATTTATTTTATCGTGGTTAGCCCAATGTACTCGACAAGAATTGACAAAATCGTTAGAATTTTGTTAATGACGTGCTGATGAAATGATATGCATATAATTTCAGATCCCAAGCTCAACATTCACCAACTCTGCGAATTCGAGTATTTGGTCGCCGGCATCAATAGACAGTTTTGCTCTTGATCAGCATCGATGGTGTACTTCAACACAGGCTTCAGTTTTGAGCTCAACGAATTCCACCACGAATTGTTACAATAATTATCCTTATTATTCAAATATGGATTATATTGGTTCAACATCAATGAATCATTCTCAATTTGCGGTAAGTAGATCAATTATGTATGGTACCAGACCTTTTCCATGAAATAGCTAGAAAAACTATTTATGGTTGTAGAATTCTGAGTAGAATGCCATTTTATAAGGCGGTCAATATAGAAGAAATCAATCTCTTTTGTGACTTATTAGTAAAACATAATGAGAAAAAAGTTTGTGATTCGTTATTGTTGTGATCATTCATATGGTTGCTGTTCTTCAGGATAGATGTGATTATTTTTGTTGAAATTGTTTTGTGCGATCAGAACTCATATCGAATAATTTATCTGAGTTAAAAAATGTATCAATTTTATCTTCATAAATAAGTGTTTTAATGTAATGTAAAATTCACTTTTTCCTTAGCGATTTTATGTTTTTTTATTCCGAATTATCTGATTTTTAAAAGTCTCCAAACAATGTGCTGAACTCCACAGATTCATTTGTCACGCTAAAACAACACAAAACTGTTTTGAATAAAATATGGATCTCCTATATTTTTCATATTTTCCCTAAATCTACGACTTGATTAATATACGCTGTGTTGATAAAATGACAATGTATTCAATTATCAATAACTCATTATCTTCACGGGACAAAGTGAAGAAGGCTGGGGTTACAAACTCAAGTGCGACAATAGTATTGCCTACCATATAAATCCCAGACAGGATGCAGTTTTATTTTATCAGATATTTGAGGAGATTTGAGAGAATCTGCACGATTGACGAAAGAGGATTCAATCTATTTCAATCATTTCAACGTACATATCCGTACGTCAGCTGACGTCCATTTATGTAACGTTCCTCTCGGACACAATAATTGCTAATTTCATTTGGTTACAAATGACCGCCTGCATACATGCATGTCTCAAGGTTCTTGCCTCTCATACGTGCTAAGATAGGAAAATGTCAATATCTGCGTTAAGTTTTCATAAATTACATATTAGGTGGATTCATTGGAAAAATAACCCCAGAATATCTCCCCAATTCACAGTTAAATGACTGACATTATCTTTCACCAACGACCTATTGTTGAGTCTTAGCACCAACAACGCTAGTGGATTTGACGGAATCGTTCTCAATAAATGGGCTCCCGAACTAACACCACTTCTTTGCAAGATATGAAAGGCCCTACCTAGCAACTAAACATATCAACTGCTATCTGCTACCTCGAAGGTCATTTCACTCTCGATTTCTGTCATTACAATAAAAAAAAAAATTTTTCGTTGGCCTTGCTGATGACGTAAGAGAGATGTAGCAACCTGTCGTTATTTATTTGAAGAGATACAATTCCGAAGTTCTCAGCAGGTTCGTAAGAAATCAGTTTTTTTTAACCTCATAAGAATTTTTTTTTCATAAAACCTTTTTGACCAGATGTAACACCAACTTCTTTTTTTAAATGTCACCCTGTATATTTCTCTAGCTTATCTTACTTCGATGTATCACAAATAGGTATTCGTTCCTTAATTGGCTATTGATTTGCAATTTATTGATAAACATCAAGTTGGCTGCGACTCTTTGAAATCCACAGGTGATTAGTTCGCTGATATTTTTTTATTTTTCCTTCTATTTGGGAAAAAGCTTCCGAAAGTAACTCACAATATTGAGAAACCTGGGTTATGAACTTGTTTTAATATGGCCATTTGGGAGAACAAACTAAGTCTTCCATTCTTGCCATGACACGATCCTTCCATTTGAAAACATAAAATTAAATAATAATTTACCCTGCACTCCCTGAATATCGGAATATCAAGCTTTTTGTTTCATGGATACATTTTTAATCTCCAATGATGAGATGCAATTTTGATCAGCACAAAAACGACGGGGATTAGTTAATAGATACAATCAAATAACCTTCAACAGTCAGACATAAAATATTTTGTTCAATCGCCTACTAGGCAAAATTAAACTGAAAATACCTAGACTAACAACATACTTGTATTTTAGGGTATTAGAGGATCAATTGTAATTTGGTTTTCAAATGGCTATAACAACATAACAATAATGATACACTGATACCTAACCAAATTGAAAAAAATATGTCCTTATCTCTGTTAAATCAATTAAGTTAATGACAACCCGCAGATATTGATCTATGAATTTTAAATTTTTACGTATTCAAATAAAAAAATTACATACTGCTGCATGTTTCTTATGTCACCTGGTATAGTTATGGAGATTATTAGTTGAAAATGTCTGAAATATCCAGAATAATCCACCGACTTGTAGTCGGTAGAACTCAGAAACCAAATGAATAATTTTAAATGAATTTTCAGGAAAACAGTCTGGAGCCTGCTAGTTGGACAAAATCTCGAGAAGAATCATCCTGGTTGTACAATGGAACTTGGGACCGAAAATGAAATATTACAGTTGAACAAATGGGTACATATTTCGTTTGATAACTTTCAGTCGAGGAAACAATTGAGTAGTATATGTGGCCGTAACCATAGTGTTTTTGCAGTAACGAATTGAAATGAAAGCTTATCAAGTGATTTTATAAAAAAATTCCATATTATTTGTTTACTAGGAGTTTTTAAAAATCACTCTGTACAACTGATTTTTCTTTGTAATATTGAGCAACTATTCAAGTAGATATTTTTTTAAAAAGTGTTTTTGGTTGATTCTCAAACAAATCTTGCTGCTGTAAGAAAAGAGGCCAGTGTATCATCAATAAATTTATTCGTTAGGGGAATTGACAGTTATTAAGGAAATTGTTTCTTCTTTCCATACTAATTGCATTATGCAGTTACATTAATTAATTAGATACATGCGTGTCCTTCTCTACTTCAATCTGGCTAGACCTTCAAATATTTACTGCAACTGTTGGTAATTTCAATACCAGTATCTTGATGTGATACCTCAGAAGAAAAAGGTTTACCATGTGAATAAAGTTGTGCCATCGGGTTTTATGGTTTCAAATGATTCATAGATGATTGATAACACTTGGATACTCTTCGGAGTCCACCCTACAATATAATAAATGATCTCGAATATCGATGTTGGTTTACCAAAAATACTAGGGGTAATTTTTCCAACTCAAACGAAATTCTGGAAATGTTATGAGGATGTACACAAAAGTGACTGTGTCAAATATTTTGCCATGCTGTTGCTTATTTATATTTTTATCCACTCGGATTCGTGAAACAAAATTTAATATTCAGAAATCTTTCGATTTTTTGTGAATGATTCCTCATTCAATGATACTGGGTATGCTAGGAAAAATGAGATGTGTCAGATCCATGATGAATTTGAAGAAACTTGCATTCAAGACGAGAAAACCTGTTCAGGTGGTATTTCTGAAAAAAGTGATCCCAATCTTCATTACTGAATTTTCGTTATGGTATTTCTAGAATTCAGTCTTTACTTATATATTCTTTCCGATACCCATGTTCTCACCACATTGAATTATGTACTCCAAATTATTTGCCTCTTTCAGATTACAGGGCTTGTTGCTGAAAATCATAATTGTTTCAATAATCGTCAAGTGACGAGAGACTTGCATCATACAAAATCGATGGAGTTTCTTCAAAAAAGAGAAACGATTTACCAATAATATTCTTAAAAGTACTGATTGAATAGGTCCAGAAGGAGCAACGAAACTACTGAAACAATTCTTGAACAGATAGTTTATTTCAGAGTCGTGAAAAAAACGAACAACAGCTAACTTTGAGCAAAAAATTACTCGACATGTTCTCTAAAGGAACAACTCACAAAATCAAACTATTAAGCTAGAACTGCAGACTCTGTGGGGGATAACAAACATCGTTCCACAACGTGTAATTGAAAAAATTATTATCGCAGGGGCACAATAGACCTTTTTCAATGTTTCTTTCGAAACTATACTTTTTGAAAATACTATTTTAGCACAAAGATAACACCTTCCATTATCGCTATACAGGCCGTTTCTTTTATCATGTGGTAACATTGCTATATTCTAAACAGTAACAGATATGTAGGCGATTCAATGGAAAAAAAAATTTGCGACCGTTGTGAACGGTACAATTGTCAAAGAAAAGAACCCTGCACTGTTCTTACGGAAAAACAATTTTATTCGTAAAAAATCAAAAATAGCAGTTAATTTTTCCCTGTATAGACCGAGAAGGGCGAGAATCCCCGTAGATTTCCTTGATCCTTTTCTTCCAGCTTGGAATATTCGAAAGGCTTGAAGAAAAGTATCAGTGTCAGTAGATGATTCCGTTTCATAATAAATGGCTTAGAAATAATTTTTTAATTAAAGGGGACTAGCAGAATTAATTGAAAATAGCAGTCTTTATAATTATATCGTCCGTAGGAAACTAATGCTAGTTCTCAGCTTAATATTCTATTTTTTTTGGTACATAAAAAATATTCAAATTCAATTCAAATTCGAATCGGTTTCAGTTCATCGGGGAATTTATTTGCTATGACCCTCTAGTGATTTTCTCAGTGGGATGGAATTGAGTTTGTTTCTTTGATACACTACAGAAATCGTAAAAAGTTTCTTGTTCTTTTTGCATTCAGCAGTTTGGAGGAAGGTACTTCTCTGAAAAATAACTTTGCCATCTAATATATTAAATTGTAATTTTTTTTCAACAACAAATATGTCATGATTATTCTGACTTAACGAAGCATGGGATATAGGATAAGAGTTTGATGCGAGTGGGAGGTTCTGAGCGCGAGCCAAAGGCGAGCGTGAGGAAGTACGAGCATCGCAAATTTTCATTCTGAGTAACAGACTAAACCTACTTTCTCCACGACAATTTTTTTCACATGTCATCAAAATAAAACAATAATTTATATTGAAATCATGTCACTACGATCACAGTCAAGGCTAACATTATTGCTACAGCAGTGTGGCAGTATTTTTCTGATCTCTAGAGAGAAAATGAAATATATTGAGCAACAGAATTGTCGTAGAATATTTCTCACATCTCAAGAGAGAGAATGTTAGCATTTGGTTATTAAATTTGATTTCATAATTGGCAAATTCTATGATGGTCGTGGAGAAACAGTATACCAACACAAGTCAGATCTGTACCATATGAATTGTGACGAATGTAAAGTTTATGAAATAACTCCTTGGTAGGTAAAAAACAGATTTTCGAAAATCTGCCTTCTTTGGCAATACTCCTTGTGTGGTTATTCATCGCAATAGTATTGCTTCGAAATAGATAACTCTATAGGTAAAGTTTCAACATACATAATGATATGGTTAGGTACTGTGAGATCGAGTTTTCTGAAGAAGAAATATCATGAGTTTGGTCCTTTCAGAACGTCAGATCACTTCTGTCTCCAAATCATTTCTGGTTTTCCAAACTGCCAATAGGAACTATAGATGGACAAACGATATGCAGAGACAATAACACCTTCAGCAAGATCTCTGCAAAGATTCTCGAACGAATATGACTCAAAACCCCATTACAATCCTAACTACCTTGGAAAAATCTCAATGTGCAATGCAAAGCATTTTCATATCAAAATAAACATTATTTTTTCTGTATATATTCGTTCAAATAATTGTAAAATATTAGGTAAAGTTGTAAAGATTTTTCGACCAATACAATAATTATAACGAATTTAAAATCTAATACAAGGCTTTATATTGAATCCTAGTCAAAGTTCATGTGCCAATGAAGTGAATCAACGAAATATCTTCATATGATTAGTAGAAAATGTTTGTACATATCCTTAGCTTAGTTTAATTATTATTGAAAAAGATCGTATGTGGATATACTTGTTTTAAGGCCTATTCTGTAGATATAACTTTATGTGACGTCTTGGTTGTAACAATGAAGTCTTGTGAAGTAGTTTTGTTCATATCACTATTATTTGTAAACTTACAATGGATTAATATAAGAATATTCAAGTTGTATAATTATTTCAGATTACATTGTATATACAATAAACAGTCTCTACCAAATAACTTCTTTTATTTTGCTAGAGTTTCTACTTCATATACAGGGTACGGCCATAGCGCGTTAGAGTCAAATTGATCTAGCTCTACAATAGCAAACAAGATTATTCAAAAACCAAATTAAACTAGACAACAGAGAGTGAACAGAGGAAAATCTAACTAAATAATCATACTTTTTGTGGTTCCTATAGGTGGCTCTGATGTTCACTTTCTTAGTGGATGTTGCAGTTATCGCGGGGGCCAGTTGACAAAATCAAGTGGAAATTGTTTTCATGTTGTGGCCGGGTGTGCACTGATGATCCAGTGAACCGTGAAACTAGGTAGGTAGATCCCACTAAACACAAACGACTTGCATAGAACTCTCACTAGACTTACATCACCAAGTGCAAGTTATGAACATAACTATCATCCAACTCGATGCAAGTTCTGATCAAGCTTGAAAGGGCCCTTCGACACACTTGATTCTGTAAACTTACAAAAATGACTTTCTGGTAAGTTAACTACAAGGATTGAATACATAACTTGTATTTGAAAACTTGACAAATAGTTTATGGAACTTCATTCCAAATCTTCTGAAAATTGTAATTTGTAAGTTTATAATAGGAATCTCATTGTGAACAGCATAGGAGAACTTTCAGATCACTTTTAAAATATGTAGATAGCAAGTTTGCACAAGAATGCCATTAGTGAACTTGAATTCGTAAACTTGCTATGCAGTTTACGAAAGTCCATTTCAAAATTCCCAAAAAATTCCATTTGAAAGTTCGTTACAAATTCTTATTGCAAATTTCAAGTGAAAATTTCTAGAGCATTTCTAAAATGTTATTACAGTATGTTCACTTGAGTTGGCGAAATATTGAAATCTTTTTTATTTTACGATTTAGAAAAAAAAGTTATTCTTCATTGAGAATCCTGCACGTTCTAGATACCTTATATTGAATGATCATACCTTAAAATGTGGCAGTTGTAAATGAGTATAGAGTAAACCAATATGAATTTGATACATGTTTAATTTAAAGCACTTTTACTTGTAACAAAATTGGAAATTCAAATTATGAAAAGATGTTCAAGATTATTAATGTTCCAATAAGCAATCATATATATCTAAAAGAAATACTTCTTATTCATATTCTTCTCCTACCAATTTCTACACAAATTTTTGTTAAAAACTAGCTAAGCCTTTGAAAATTCTCCGACTTCACTACGACAGCCATTATTCAAATGGTAAACTTTAAAGTGTTACCGAATGAACGCCACATTTAGTTCTGATCAAATTTTAATTACAATTTTCGATATTTTCACAAATAAAAGTATCCTCTAACTCGTATTTTTTGACACTCTCTCAAATACGACTAACAAATTTTTTGATTATTCATAATTAGGTTCTAGAACATGCAAAACTTTTCATGAAGTAACTTTTCTTCTTAAAACGAAAAATACCATCATGTAAAATTTTGAGAGTTGGCATGCAAAATTTTTCAAAAATGAACTTTAATGAATTGAAAGTGTCAGACTCTAAATCATGATGTTAAACTTTTGTCAAACATGTCTATTTTACATGGTAATAATGTAGAAAAAACAAACTAAAATAAAACTTCTCAAAAACTCGTGAGATTTCTTTTGCTATTATTACTCCAATATTTTTTTTCAATGTATCTTCATCAACTTTCTCCATTGTTAGTTCCTACATAAGATGGACGAGTTTAGGGAAAAGAAGTTGTCAATTTACAAAAAACTATTGCAGTTATAAAGTGTTTAATAAAATACATATTACATTTCTATATTAATTAGGTCCTAATGTTCCTTTTGTCGGTCCTGCAAAAAAAAGATGATATGTGAGATTGGTTCTCCGCTTAACATGAAAGGTATGCCAGAATGAAATTGCCAAAAGAAAATCTGAAGGAATTTCGGAAGAAAAGACTTTTTACTGAAAATATTGGGTTTTCAGTATTTCTCCAGAAATATTTCTCAATCTTTATTTACATATTCTACTTCATAATTCATATGCTGATAATCAAACTGTCAAGTGATTTTTTTCAACTCAAGACAATAGAAATTTCTACTTCATTTGATGGTTTTTGGCAAATAAATTTTGAAACACCCCAAAAACAGATTTTGCAAAAAACTTTGAAATGATGAAATTGGAGTTGATATCTAATTTTTTACTTTTTGGTGTCATATATTCTCATTAAAACCAATTCATATTTTGAAAATGCACCCTGATTGTCAAAGCCAATGATATAATTAGGGGAAACAATGAATAATTACATGATAGTTTTTCGGGTTTTCAGGCCGACGTATATTTCCAGTTACTTATTCAATTCACATGCAAAAATCTCTCTTGAGAAGTTCAACCACTCGTGTTTGCGAAACGTCGAGATCTTCTCAAAATATACGTCGGCCTAAAAACGGGAAGAATCACCATGTAATTAACTATGGCCGCAAAAGCCTTTCACAATATACAATGAAATATGTTTAAGAGCTTGTTTACTCCCAGCATCCCCCCTCTTTCGAATGAGTATTATGATTATAATAATTCTACTCAATAATTATACCTAGCAGAGGACACAGACCTACATTATGTGCAGATTTTGTTTTCACTGAACGGGATGAATAATGCCAGAAGTATAAATAAGCCCATTGTCCTTTGCTTTATACCTTCATAGGTCTTATTGATAGTCTGATGTAATTTTAATTTCAATATTTTTAAACATACGAAACAGTGAAATTGTTCGTGAAAACAAACAAAAAAATAAGTTTACTAGTAGGTATAGTAATCTGTTACAAATGTGTTTTCCTAAACATATATCTATCTACCTACCTATATAGACATTTACGCGATGAAAGCCTTCTCATATGATACACAGTGAACAAATTTCCCGTAATTGAACTCAATTCTGCATATATAACTAGGTGCACTAAACAATAATTCACTCACCTTGTTATTCATTTTGAATATATATCTTCATTCTTCACATATTTCAACAATACCAACACAAATGTAATGAATACGCGAGTGAAGCGGGATTTCGTTATACATCGCTACTACATTAGTTCACCAACCACATCAGCATTACAGCAAAGGCCAAAAGCAAATCCAAAATAGATACGTAGACGGTAGATCACGTGACCACGATATAACCATACAGAGGACGAGATCTGTAATTGGTCATAATAATGGCGGGAAGTTTAAATGACAAGAACAGCAGTCTTGTCATTACGTGGATCATGGTCAAATAGTTTAATAAAACCACACAAAAACGTCTGTTTTGTGGATAAAACCACAGAACACTTCAAAACTACCTTGCAGATGCGTTATTTTATGGTGGATTGTTTCAAATTGTGTTAAATAAGCCAATAGAAATGACACACCACTGCTAGGCAATTTGATAACTATTTGACCATGAGATACGGGCTTTGTTGAGCCACCGGTGAATAAAACAATGTTCCCTTTTTTCAGTTTAATCTGTTTATTGAATAATTCAGGTCAGGTTAGGTTCGTCTAAAATTTACGAATTTTTAACTAAATTTGCATGCAAATGTTTTGCACGAATTTACCAATAATTTATCACCACAAATTTACTGCAATCTTAGGATGCTGAAATAATGTACATCAAAGCTGGGATCCAACTTGGAAATGATAGTTTTGAAATGAAAACCTTCTAAACAATTGGTTGTAAAATCCCAAATAATTCATGACCCAAAATTTACAACAAGCTTTGGTTTGAGAAATATCACATCAAAGTTTACATCAAACTTACTGATACAAGTTTTAATATGTATTTGTTATACAAGTATTATTTTTAATGTGTTTTGAAAGTTAACATTTGTAATTGGTAAAAAACTGTCAAGTATGAATTTATGCCCGGAAGTATTCGGTAAGTGAGCAATATCAACTTAACGTATGCACATTTTCTGCCTTAGTGAGTGAATTTTCCGTTTCAAGTTTGAATCTGCAAGGGCCAGGGAGTTCTCTGCAAGTGGTTGTAAGTTTCCATGTTTAGTGGGATATTAGTCACACCTGTTGTCAATTATAATTTGGTAGTTTAATTGTTACAGGAAGTATCGCAAAGTATACCTATATTCTTGTAAAAATATTCACCAGGCGTTGGGCAAGAGTGATTCGGCAGTCATATGAGAATACTGAATTATTCTTTGTTCGACGTTTACCGACAAGCTAAACTCTCGATTATTTTCAATCAATTTTAATTTTGTGAATAACGCAATATGACAGATGTACCACCCTTATACCCTGAATCATACAGGGTGGCTGAAAGCAATTTATATCGTTTTGAATTAAATTGTCTAGTATGTTTCAAATGTGATGTACAATTAGGTCACCAATAATTTTTGTTTTACATCCCTAGGGCATTTTCTAGCCGTTTCCGAATTATTGAATTTTGAAAAATTTCAATTGCCCATTTTCATTGACACATTCTACATTATATACCACTTTCCACTCTTAATTTGAGTAGAAGTTCACAAGAAACCGCGTTCTTTCTGGATTCTACGTTAATGATAATAAAGGACCCTGCACGGTTCTTGTGGAAAGAGTCCCAGTCGAAATGGCGGACAATTTGGATTATTTATTGTAGTTTATTCCTCATTAAATGTCTCCAGGGGAGCAACGAGATCTGATGAACAGTTTTCGAGATACAGGGTGTTAAACATGCGGAGGCAGGGTCGTTACTCACCTATAAAATCAATAATGAAACGGATAGTTTGTTGCAGAAAGTCAAGGATAGCTATTACTATCCTGATATTTTCGGAACGAGTTACAATGAAGAGTTCTAAGACTCGGTAAGCAGCGTGATTTTGTAATATTGGGTGACCTATTATATAGGGTCACTCAAGAATGTCTTTTTTAGTTGCATTCATATTAGTTTTTCAGGTGCATATATGTATACAACAATGTAGAAATGTATTGTCCTGGTGGCGCCCCAAACTTCAGGTCATAGGCAACTCCCAGCTTTCTGCCCATAAAAATACGAGCCGGGGTTTGGCCGGTTGATCAGGAACAAATGAAGGCACTGGTCCCAATATTTCTAGTAGTCGGAGACTACCTTGGACAGATGACGGTTTATTCATCCTCCCTTCCATTCCATCAGAGTGTGGATGTGAAGCCGTGGTTCTCGTTTTTCTGCCATGGTCCGAATGCAGCTCCATCGAAACAAAGAATCGACATATCCACTCCGTCGGCGACGGTGATGGCTTCAGTCGAACATACAATGGATGTCCAGGAAATATCCACAGTGGATGCTTTTTAGGTACATTCTGGCGGTCCATTGTAACAAATATGGACGTACAATGGACGCTCAAACAGTCTACATCCATTAGACGTGTTCTGGACTTTAATTGTACGTCCATAGTGGTTTTCTGGACGTCCATTGAAGGTACATTGGATCCAATCTGGATATCCATTAGGATGTCTTGAACTTTCATGTTCAACGTCTATTGATCATCGATTGTACGTACATATTGTGCTTGTGTGGGTCTCAGTGTCAATTTTATGCTGAACCATTTTATTCTAAGCCCTCTGCCTACTCCGGTATTCTCTCATTTGCTATGTCCTTGGATGAGATGACAACCAACGTTAACAGAGGAAATTGGCGATCAGTGCCCAGAAATTGTTCCTTTCCTCAAGGTCACCGGTAATAATTGATATTCACTATCCTTACTGGCATAAATCAATCAACACGCAACGAGGTCCCAATAAACACAGACACGTGGAAAAAACGTTGGATTTTTCAAGTAACGCAACAATTATTCATCGTTTAAAAAACGGCAAAATGTCGTTAGGCAACACGTTTTTTTCTGGATTTAAAGTAACGTTACCTTTTACGTTGATTCAAGGTTATATACACGTTGCAAAAGTTCTTATTGTAATGAAAATTCTACTGAAATATAACGTTACAATTCGGTTTCAATGTAACTATAACTTTCTACGAGATTTCAACGTTTTTTTCCATTTATATTCCACTTTATCATAACGATATATTTTCGTTATTAAGTAACGTTACTTAGATACGATTTCCTAACGTTTATGATGATCCTAGAATAGCACCAAAATTAAACGTAGAATTCCAGCAATTAGGTAACGTTGATTTTCTTGGTTGAATCAACGATGTTTATTAATATCTTTGAATCGATAATACCACCCAATTTAAACGTTGCAACAACGTTAATTGAACTGGAGTGAAGAAACGTGTCTACTTGTACTATGAATCAACGTTTGTTATCTCCACCCTGAAACGTTCCATAAATGTTAAAAAATGCAAACTCAGTACGTTTAAAAAACGTTGCAAGTGTTCAATCTCTATACAGGGTAATCCAGTGTTTCTGGATTTATTAGAGAAAGTAGATAAGTGCCAAAAAATTATTGGTGTTCTCGTATGAATTATTTTTTACTGAAAATGGTGAAAACAGACTTTTTCCACAGTAAAGAAAGGTAATATTAGTAATGATTTTTTTAAATTTTGGAATAACAGTTTGTATTGGTACAAAACATACTACACAATTTGATCTGAATAATCTGGGACACCTTCAATTGTATATTTGAAAACACCCAAAATTATGAGAATAGCTGATGGAACCCATACAATAATTTGGGTTGCCTACTCTACTGCCATGTCATATTCAACGATTATGAAATGTTTCTTATTTCTGTTGAATACATGTTGAGGAACCACGATAAGAATGAGTTTCATAAAGGTGGCTACAGTGACGTATTCGTTACGATGTATGTATACAGTTGAATGAACGTTGAAGTTGTAGGTATCTGATGGATGTAAACTATCAGTTGAAACAACAACGTTGAAAAATAAGCAATCAAAATGGTTGGTCTCTAAGTTACATGAATGATGTAGTTGCTATTAAATACTTCTTTCAGCGGAGCAAACATGTAATTTCATAATTTTCAATTGACACAGAAAAAATAACTGAAACGTAGAAAATCGGTTGCTCAACACTGCGGGTTGTTGAGTAGTGTTATATTCAACGATTATGAAATGTTTCTTAGTTCTGTTGGATATACTTTGAGAAACCACGATAAGAACAAGTTTCATAATGGTGGCTACAGTGACGTATCTTTAACGATATATGGATCCAGTTGAATGAACGTTGAAGATATCCAAAGAAGACTAGTTCTGCAGAAATCAAGTAAACAAATCAATTGATTTTCAACGTAGGAATCTGATGGATACTATTAGTGGAAAAAACATTGAAAATGAGCAATCAAAATGGTTGATCTTGAAGTTACATGAATGATGTAGTTGTTATTAAATAATCCATACAACGGATCAAATACGTAATTTCATAACGTTCAATTAACAGGGTTAAAAAGAGTAACTGAAACGTAGAATATAGATTGCCCGAAGCCTCGGGTTGTTTAACGTGTATGTAATGTTTGTTAGTTCCAGTTGAATACACGTTGAGGAAGCACGATAAGAAAATGTTTCATAATGGTGGCTACAGTGACGTATTTGTTACGAGTATGTATCCAGTTGAATTAACGTTGAAGTTGTCCAAAGAAAACAAGTTCTGCAGAAGTCAAGTCAACAAATCAATTGATTTTCAACGTATCTGATAGATGTATACGATCAGTTGAAACAACGTTGAAAAATAATTGATCAAAATGGTTGTCTCGAAGTTAAGTGAATGATGAAGTTGTTATTCAATAATTCATTCAACGGATCGAATACGTAATTTCATAACGTTCAATTAACGTAGATAAAAAGAGTGACTGAAACGTAGACTGAAGGTTGCCCAGAGCCTCGGGTTGTTTAACAGTGACATATTCAACGTTTATGTAATGTTTATTAGTTCCAGCTGAATACACGTTGAGAAAGCACGATAGGGAAACGTTTTATAATGGCGGCTTCAGGGACGAGTTGAATCATATACGTTCTTTATAAGTGGAATCAACGTTTGGTTGAGTTTGAGTTACGAAAGTCACGTTGCAAAATTCAACGAGTAACGTTACATCAACGACAGCTACCACAATTGAACGTATATTCCACGTGTGTGTTTATTGGGGTCTTATCTACTGCGATTCCTTGCACAATTTTCTCATGAAGCTTGGGTCGATTGCTCGCACCCCATCCAGCAGACGAGGCTCCAGAATGGGTTCAGCCATCTCAAGTACGCTCCACTCATAGTTATATTTACGACTAGAAGGAGTATTAAATATGGCGGCCAGACAAAACATGCTCTCCCAGCAACACTGCAATGTACCCCGTACTGCGGCGTCGTAAATTGAATAGGCGTATCTTGAAGATGGTTCGTGGGTATAGATATTTGAACAGGCGTCTTATGTAAATAAATATGAGTGGTTATCTTACCAAATGCAAATTATCAGAAAATTATTTTGCTTACTATGAGATTTCCTACTGCTATTCGGAGTTGCAAATTTCAATTGATGGTTTCAAAAAATCCGAAATATAAAATAATACTTTTATTGATCATTTGTTTTATTAAAATTACTTTGAAGTCACAAAAGGTGTAGATTGAATATTATTATCAAATGAGAACCTGTCAGGGAATATATAATAATTTCAAGTTTCTGAAAGGGTAGACAAAATTATTAACAAGAATTAACAAAAATTATGGAATCACAAAAAAAAAATATTTATATTTTGTATTTGAACTCATTTAACCATGATTTTTCAAACAATGTTTGAATGGTGTTTTACCATATTGTTTCAGAGAAAATCTGAATCGAATACTTTTCCACATGCATGCACAAAAGATATAATATATTTATTTTCTGTTTTGACAAAATACAATTTCTTTAGGGATGGTCAATGGTTAATCTCTAAAAATAAATATACAGTAGCAATGAAAGAAAGGAGATGAATATATCTCAAGTCATTGAAATTAACATACACTTTTGGGCACTAAAATGGAAAATAAAACAATCAAAATTACACTAAATAACACTAAATACATAAACAAATATGAAAACTTACTAAGAACATAAAACAATGATAGTAAAAATTGAAAGCGAAATAAAAATATCGGACTATGAATTTTAAATGTACAGTTTACAGAATATGTTCCACATGTGTATTACATATCAGTGTGAAACACAAACATGAAATATCATAGTAGTATTTTCAAATAGTATGAATTATTTCCTCCAGTTATCATATTGAGAAGCATGCAATCTTTACTTTGTAAATTAATTTCATCAATATCAGTGGGTACCAAGATCTTAAACATAAACACAGCAGAAATGTTCTTTCAATTCGTTATGCAATATTTCAAGTTGGAGCAAAGGGCAAACATATTAAAATATAGATGGATACATAATGTATTCGATCAGAAAACGTTAATTTTGTGATGCACAACGATCATTATACTTAAATTACAAAATACAATGAATATTAATACACAGCAGCCTCAGTACCAAGAGGAAACATTCAGTAATTGGTGTTACTGATTCCCACTAACACTTCTGTCTGTTTTTTGCTTAAATTGAAGAATCGAATTTTCAAGTAACTCAAACATATGGTTTTAATAAGTAAGAATACATGGTTAGTGTTGAAATCGTATTCAAAAAGTAATTTTTCAATGTACGAAAAATATTTTTACTGTAGTAAAACTGGCTTATTGAGTTAGCCAGAGTAACAATATAGTCTGTTTCTCTTGGTACATTGTTATCGGTAATGGAGAGTAATCTGCGAACATAAAACTCACACTTCATGCAAATTACAATTAGTCCTTCAGATGACCACAAGAGACCAGTTGATACTGAACCCCTATCTTTTCTCCTGATCAGATTCAGATGAGTTTGAAAGATCTTGAATAGCTGCCAAACATTCAGAGCATTTCAGATTCTTCCTTATCATACGAATGAAATATCCACAAATATAAGTGACTACATTTTCACTGTATTCTGATAAGGATGGAGAGTATACCATTTCGTAATCATGATGTTCATATTCTGGTACAATATTTATATTATACTTCTGAGCCAAAGAAAAATTAATGTCGAATTTGTCAGTCTGGCATTTTGAGGATCCATTACTAGGTAATGAAAGTATTGTCGTTGAATCAATTGCTTCACAATTACCACCAACTCCTTTTACTTGGGCATGAAATAAAAGACGTTTGTATGTATGCTACTGCATCTGCAGGGCATTTGGATTATTATTCCAGCCATTATGACTCCTGCAATGAATAATACACCATTATTAAAGAGCATACCTGAATTGTTAATTATATAAAAAACAAAAGTAGTTATATCAACAATGTTACTACACATATTTCTAGTAATAATGACCATATGAAAAGATACCTTTATGAAAAATATACTTCTTATATATTTCTTAAGCAAGGTTATTGAATTTTATAACAAATTCCAAGTGAATCATATCTATAATAATCGAAAATGATCATCATATTTTTTTCAGAAAGAGCAGAAAAGCATACCGATCTCTACAAAATTAAATAAAAATCATCAATAATCAGAATATCAATAGAGGACCTCAAAAGTAAAGTATACTACAATTCTAATAGCTAATGATGGCTCTTGAGGTTATTTGCCATATAAAATGTATATGTAGATATTTGTGAAAGCAAAATGTGTTACTCAAGTTGTATTCTAATTTTAAACGAAGTGTACTTGGTGAACATCTTCAATGTGCAGTTTTTTGTTAATTTTACAGCATTAAATATTATCACTATTATTATATGTTCGAATATATTAAAAACTCACTTGACACACTACAAAAGAAAAGCTCAATATGGTCTTGACTATATACTTATATGTCAATAGGTATTGAATTCTATCACTTTTGACAAATTCATCGAAAATACCTGTTGTTGACGAGAGTGATACAATAAAACCTGTTTTCGTTTGTGTTGAAGTCATCAATTGTTTGCCATCCAGTGTACACTTGTGCAGGTATTCAATGTTTTTTTTAAACATGGTTCCCACATATGATGTATGGACTTTTTAATGGTGCTTTATAACCCTTAGCCACTGGGGATCTCGAATTCAGAATATCAAATGACATATCTATCATTCTGATGAATCTAATGGTTGGGCCAGCGTCTCGGAATCGTGGGAGTTTCATATCTTTCATCAGGAACTCAAGGGTATCAGCTACACTACTACTCAAAGTTTGGGCAGCTAGTCTCACCTGGAAGTATTTAAAATATAAATCAAATGTGTGGTACCTTTTGAACATAAGCAAATAATTTTACATATTCAAGACAATCTTTGTGAATAGTGATAAGATATTTTTAGTTTATTTTCAAAACAGAGTCTGTCTTTCTGAGCGCTATAAATGTACGTATTAAGTGACTGTGGCAGAAAAAATTATTGAAATTTTTGGACTGATCCATAATATTTGTACTCACTTTCATTTTTTGTCTTCGCCACTCCATATGACTTTTTTTCAGTTTTGTCCCTGCAGACAAAGTTTCGCTATATTCCAAGTCATAGAACATTTCAATATACCTCCATTTAATTAATTTATTTTCGTCATAAAATTTTCCAAGCTCGGATAATACATTCCTCATTAGTTTTAGCATGTGACATGCATCTAATATGACATAAACCCTTGAACCCTCATCACTGGGATGAGAGAAGTATGTTTTCATTCCATTAAGGTTCATCTTGCATCGTAATTCCTTCAACATCTTCATGTTAATTGTCGGCCCATCACAAGTGATTGATGAAATTTTCACATTAGCACTATCAAGTCTTATGAGAGCTTCCTTAACTAAATTTGCCTTTTCCTGGCCATTTAAAGAATTTATTAAAAAATATGCTATTGGCAGCTTCCAATGTTCAGTCAGAAAAAATACCAAAAAAACTAAATCTTCAGTAGCTGGCTCTGTTAGATAATCAATATTTTCATTTCCAATATCGATATATCCATATGAAGTTCGACCATCTGATATGATTTGTTATTTTATAGACATTTCATCTATTATCAATGATCATATCAACTCTTTGTTCAGACAACGCAATACTCTTCCGCTTTCAGTTACAGAACTTCAAATGAAGATCCGGTAAAACCAGGTCTGCATTCTATTCCACTGTAGATTTTTCTGATTGTGGCTGGATTAGGAAGACATAAGTTAAATGTTTTACGTACAAAATCATATCCTTTTTTTGAGTGAAATAAGAAGGTCATTGCAAAATCCTTCAGCTCTGGCGGATACTTTGAACAAGATAGGGTATTACTTCTTCCAGTTTTCAGAATGCGTGTCATTAACTGTCTTGGAACGACAGAAAAAGATTTTGACATATGCTCAGAAGCCCTATGGGAAATGAGCTGTTTTTTTTTTCAGAATATTTACAACTGATGACAGTGACTGTACTTTTCGATTCAGTCTTTTAACGGTTCTCTTCAAATTATAATATTTTGTAATTAGTTTCTTCGTTCTATTCTTCATGTGGGAAGTATCTGCCTGAACCTTTTCCATGCTTCAGCTAAAAACAATTGATTTTTAATTTTTATCTCATTTATGCAAATCAATTAACTGCGTTACCTATAACTGTAAAAAGTCTGGATAAGTCTGACTTTCTTACTCATTCCACTTGAACCTGATGAGGTGGACTTACTACTACTGGAAAAAGCAAAATGGTTTGATCAAGTGTGAATGTGGAAAAAATATTAAAAACTTAGCTTAACAAAATACTTGAAAAATAATCACCTCACATCCAATCGTCTTCTCTTGAGGCTCGATCTTATACCCACGATATTTGTTTGTGTATCAGATACATTCAAATTTTCTGGAGACGACAAGGTCACTGTGCTAGAATCAGTTATTTCTTGTGTAGCTGGCATGATGGTCAGTGGTCTAGATATCTGATTTGTAGGAAGTGAGTTGGGATTCAATCTTCTGGTATGTGGCGTCCTTATGAAACAATCTTCCATGAAATGCGTTGAACAAACTTTGCTGTGTTTGAGCCATGGTAAGTTCGAGTCTACACTCAAGCATGCGAGCCAAGCCTTATAATTACATTTGGGGAACCTGAAAACTCCATTACCTATACAGTTCAGATACATGTAATATTTTTGAGTACTTACTTATGAAATGTAATATTATCTGTTTTTTTTCCTCTTTCCTCCAGGAATTATCGCAGGTGCGAACGAAACACTTCTTTGTCAATAAAATAGTTAATACAGAAACTCAATAATAATCAATACAAAACACGATCAATAATAAAGAGTACGTACTAGGATTGAAGAGTATAAATAAGCACTTTTCACATCAAAATCCAAGATATTTATATCAAATTGCAATGCACTGCAGGTATAAACAACAATACAGTTCGATTATTGTATCTTTACCCATGCGTCATCAATTTATGATCGAAGAAATCACACATCCTCTGTCGAACATCTCTTTCTGACAACCGCTATGAGCGATTCAAAATTCGTTTACATTTGTCTGCTAAGCTAAGCATTATGGTATTGTGATGATGACGCACGGGTAACGTTAAAATAATCGAACTGTACATTAATGCCAATTGCCAATAAGAAATAAGCACATAGTACACGTGAACTCCTCTTTCAATATATATTCTGGCAACACTGCTTTGTTTACTAACAAAGTACTTCATTTTTCAGACCTACGTAACATCTACTTTCTTTATTATTTCGCACCGTCAAGTAACAACGTACCTCCGTGATCAATTAAATTTGACCCCCGAGCGATTTCCAATGTATTGTACATTTTTATGCACAGAGCAATAGGATATGCTCGTTCTAGTCGTAAGATATATAATTATGAGTTCTGTGGTAAGCTCACATCTTCAGCCAACAGGACACAGTCATTTCTTCACTTCTCCTATGAAGCACCATCTCTTCTCTGTTCACACGTAGGACGTCGTCTTTGAATTTCATCTCACACCATCTGAAATTCATAATGTCCATTCCAATTATTGCCTTCACTTTGGTGCTGCCTAGAGTCAGAGCAGCTTAAATCTTTCTCCGTTGCCAAGTCGGCTAATTTATCTGGGCCCATTTTCAATTGTGCAGAACTAAATCGATTACTTACATCTATAAAAATATCAGAAATTGAACAACCGAATGATTCATACATATATTTAATAATTTTATTCCAAAAAATGAAGACATGATATGCTGATATATAATCCTTTCTAGTTTTAGAGTGGAGTAGTTTTTTATCTGACAATAATTATGTAATTTACAACCTTACTCTTGAATTCGTGACGTCAGATGGTAATAAAGTCTGTCAGAATGATGCTGAGATACAAATTGCAATTTTGAAATCCTCGAATTATTTTTTTTTTGTCATTTTACGGTAAATAATCCAACTCACAATTTTTTTTCCTCCATCAATCTATATGGCATTGATCAGACTAAAACATCATCGTGGGGAGTGGCGTAACCTGAATAATTATGTAATGATGTGATGACTGGTACCTGGTACCTACCTACCCAATTATTTTTTAGCTTTTATTATAATATCTGCATCTTCATGTTTCTTTACAATAAAATTGTTTAACTTAGAAGTTTTTTCACTTATATTATCAGAGAAACTCCAAAAATATAGTGCCAATGGCAAACATATTTGTATAGCCCTTGTATTTTTTAAATATGAGTGTGGCTTGTGGTTTTTCAATTATCATGGTTTGAGGGTTTTCACATATTAATTGATGTTGAAAGTCGAAAACGTAGGGTTCTGTAAGGATTCTATTGAATGAATAATAATAATAATACTCCCTCATTAACACTCGTAGAGTGTACCCAAAGGCATAGCCTGTGCGGGTAGAGGACGGCTATTATTATTATTTGCCGTGGCGCTCCGGGGCGACTTACTGATATTGTCGGTGGTGTATTCACTTTTGAGCAGTAGGAAAACCCGGAAAACCTACAGCACCACCCCGGTTGGTCGGTGCGCACTTCAAGCTAGCACCAGACGTCGGGATTGGCATCTAGGCAACTCACATCACACTTGATTCACAAGAAGGCATGTGGCCACCTAAAGAGACCCGTGTACTTGAGAAAAAAGATTCCGTACCCGAGCCTCGAACGTCTGTCTGATGCTAGCTAGAAGTTCCACTGAGCCACCGACCGACCAAATGACGTACATAACTTTCTAATAGGATGGATACTTTCAAGTACTTTTCTGATTACCCCGATATAGTAAAATACTGTGTTTGTATCATAATAGTATTGCTTTTTCAAAAAGTATTCATTACCCAGCCTTATATCGAAATTATATAAGAAAATATCTCAATAATACTCAGTGGATTAAACAACGTCAAAATTGGATTTTTTGAGTTCCCCCCGTAAGCTAAATGCTGTTTTGGATCATAATTAATAGTATGGCGTTTTCAAAGGCATGACATATTTTAGCCAGATCACGTGAATAAATCAGAAATAATCTTGATTTGTGTAAATTACTTTTATTTTGTATTTTCATAACATCTTTCAAAATCACCCTGCTTTTCCGAAACTAATTATACGATTTGATTATGGCCCATTTAAAGTGTTACCGACAGATCGTGATCTACAACATACCCAAGTTTCATTTAGTTCCGCAATCAACCAAAATCCCATGCATGTATTCCGTTCGGGGTCCTTTTTCAACCACAGCCCTATCCATGAGAAATGTTTATGATCGATCCATCCCTTTGGTAGAAAACTATACAGTAGGTAGTTCCCACAGCACTACGACTATATGAATAATAAAATTACTAGAGCAATTGATAATTTTTCGGCGATGAATCGAAGACAGTTTATTTAATTTTTGCTTTTTGTCATTCATTAGGCGGGGTTTCGACATTAGTTAATTTATTAGTTATTTATTTTCTCTTTTGTTCCTAGCGCTGTGAGAACTACTGTACCTATACTATTTTAATTTTCAATTTCATCAAAAATTTAACTTCCAAAGCTAAACTCTATTCGTAAACTAAACTTTCATGAAAAACTATTGGTATAACTCTGGGAGATATAATAAAAAAATATATTTATTTTTCAACTTTTACCACTTTCTACCTAGAGCAGTAACAATGGACTATTTTTTTCTAAAAAAAAATTGCCAGACAACTTTGTACTTGAATACTAGGCGGAGTTTAGAAAGTTGATGATTTTTATTGACGTTTACCTACCTGCATATTGCCAGTTAGTAGTTTTTATGGTTACCATCACTTTTTTGTGCGGTGTTTTCAGGTTAAGAAAGAATTACATTTTTCAGTAAATTTTTAAAGCATTTATTCTGTATATATAGGAGAGTGTGGGAAAGTAAAACATATATACAGTAATTCACGACATATATATTTCTCGAAATATAAGTGCCCGAGTCTATACATCTCTATAGTCACGTTTGAATCTATTGGCAGATACTGTTTCCAGTTTTGTTTCTAGGCTTGAACCTAACGGGTAATCCATATTTTGATTTCAAAACGAGAGCCATTCCTAGTTCTAGTTTGTGGTCGGGTACGGGCAATATTTCGAACTCTTTAATTATTCGTGAAACTGTGTTTTTCAGTACCAACATAGCATATTTTTGACCTGAAACAGCAAGTATATAATTGAAATTTCGGGTGTAAAGTCGGTCGGTAATCCTATATGTCATTGACACCTACTGCTACACCAAGAAATTTCACTGGGTGTGCATGCGAGAATGTTTCCATCTTCTAAAATTACCCTTCATCATTGCAAATTAACACAGTGTAACGATTTCGAGACCGGCCTCGAGTCCGGCCCTGATCATCGTTAACTCGAAATGTAAACAAGTTCTCCACTGACAAACAAATAAATCACGTGGAAGAATCGCGAAACTTCTAACGAAGGTACTGGGGACATCTTAGAACTCGCCCGAATGGCTCGAATGGCCGAGAACTGTAAATACTATTATGTAAGCCACTGGGTATTAGATGGCGGGATAGTCAGAATTCAAAGTTAGTAACAGTTCCAGAGTTCGCTGATAGATAGCCACAGTAGAAATAAGTTGAAATAGTTATTGAAGTCTATGTTTTAGTGTAATAACTGTTTTAAGTAGTGTTTTAAATAAATAAGAAAAATTAGTGCAGTTTTACTACATTTGTTGTCAGAAGTCGGATGTTTAAAATAAATAAGTGTTCGTCGCGTTGAAATACTGATAGACATTTATCGCGCCTAATAGACAGTTAGTGACCCGTTAAACATTTGAGTGTTTGCAAAGTGGACAGTTTTGCGCGTCGCGGGACAATAAACTGAAAACTTTTTGTGTGAAATAAATAATAGACTAATATTTCGGTTAAAAACAATTAAAGACAAAATGTTTCCGAGAAGAGTTCACCTAGTTGACCTTAAAGTTAGTGAATTAAAGCAAGAGTTAGAGGAGCGTGAGTTAGAAACAACTAGAAAGAAGGCTGTACTCCAGAAAATACTTTCAGATGGACTCATTGAAGAAGGAGAAGACCCAGAAACATTTTTATTCGAAGTTTCAGGAATTGACTTGAGTTCGATTATGAATAAATTCGAAGAAACTACTAAGTCTCTGAAAGACGAACTCCAACAAAATTCGACTAGTTTGAAGGAAGAACTTCTCGAAAATTCAAATAGTCTAAAAGAGGAACTTCAAGAGAATGTGAAGAGCCTGGAAGAAAAACTTCACGAAAATTGGAGAAACCTGAAAGAGGAACTTCTAGAAAACTCAAAGAATTCGAAAGAAGAACAGACAGACGACAGATAGTAGTTCCCAGGAGCGGGAGACAGGATGTTCTCCGAGAAATTCATGATGGGGTCAGCGGAGGACATCTGGGAGTAACGAAGACCCTCCAGAAACTGAGGCAACGGTTTTACTGAGTCCATTGCCAAACTGACGTCAAAGACTGGTGCAGAAAATGTGTTGTATGCGCTGCCAGCAATGGGCCTCGAACAAGACCTAAGGCCCCGATGCGCCAGTACAATGTAGGCAGCCCATTTGAAAGGATCGCCATTGGCATCGCTGGCCCGTTTCCCCAATCGGATCACGGGAATAAGTACATCCTTGTGGCGATGGACTACTTCAGCAAGTGGGCCGAAGCCTATGCCCTGCCCAACCAAGAAGCCATCACCGTTGCCGACGTCTTGGTGAAGGAGTGGATTTGTCGATTCGGAGTTCCGTTGGAGCTGCATTCGGATCAAGGCAGAAATTTTGAGTCGAACCTGTTCCAGGAAATGTGCCAGATGCTAAATATCCGAAAGACGAGGACCACAGCTCTACATCCACAGTCCGATGGAATGGTGGAGCGGATGAATAAGACGATAAACCGCCACCTGTCCAAGGTAGTCTCTGACCACCAGAAGGATTGGGACCAGTACCTGCATCTGTTCCTGATGGCATATCGTTCCGCAGTTCATGAGTCAACCGGCCAAACCCCTGCTAGTGTTATTATGGGCCAAGAGCTGCGACTTCCTTGTGACCTGAAGTTTGGGACAACACCAGGACAAGACACGCGTGCATGGCATCACACGTCTTTCCTAGTTCAGACAAGTCTTTCGAATACTTTTCAGGGTTGTTCTCTTAAGGGTGTGCAGCTGGTTGACGGAAATAATAATTTTAACAACAATTTTTAACACTGCGGGAGATGACTACGTCAGCAAACTACGACGGAAAATGGACGGCATCCACGAACGGGTCCGTTCGAACATCCAGAGTGCCAGCGACAGAATGAAGGAGACCTACGACATCAAGGCTGATGCTGGTGGATATCAGACAGGTGACCTAGTCTGGCTATACAACCCTAAACGTCGCCGTGGACTAAAACCAAAGCTCCGGAACTCGATAAGATCATGAAAAGAATAAACGACCTCGTCTACCGCATATATAAGCCACCACAAGGAAAACCTAGGGTAGTCCACTTCAATTAGTTGTCATATGTCCCTGTACTCGAACGGACAGAAAGTTCCATATGGGGTAACCCGAGAGGAGTCACAAGATCTTTTCAAGGTGCCTGCCGATTACGCGTTAGCTCACTGTGTGGCAGAAGATCTCCAAATGTCCAGAGGCATTGCCGTAGTATTCTCCAAGAAGTTCGGTCGACTCCAGGAACTGCGGGAACAGAAACCGGGGTGGTACAGCTGAGGAAGGGCCAGAGAAATAACTATTATTTGGTTACCAAGAAGCTTTCTCGAGATAAGCCGTCTGGAAGAGTCTCACCAGATTAGGAGACATGATATTGAACCAGGATCTTGTGGACCTGGCAATCCCAAAATTGGCCTGTGGGATTGATGTGCTGGACTGGAGAGTTATAAGGAGCATGTTGGAGACAATATTCAGATCCAGCGGCGTCAAGATTCTGGTGTGCTGCAACCATCTCCCTCGACCCATCTCGAAGACTGTGGAGTGTTACTTCCATCGAACGTCCAGATGCAGATATGGAGAATCTTGCAGATATCTCCACACGTCTTTAAGAAGGGGGCAATGTAACGATTTCGAGACCGGCCTCGAGTCCGGCCCTGATCATCATTAACTCGAAATGTAAACAAGTTCTCCGCTGACAAACAAATAAATCACATGGAAGAATCGCGAAACTTCTAACGAAGTTTCTGGGGACATCTTAGAACTCGCCCGAATGGCTCGAATGGCCGAGAACTGTAAATACTAGTATATAAGCCACTGGGTATTAGATGGCGGGATAGTCAAAATTCTGAGTTCGCTGATAGATAGCCACAGTAGAAATAAATTGAAATAGTTATTGAAGTCCATGTTTTAGTGTAATAATTGTATTAAGTAGTGTTTTAAATAAATTAGAAGAATTAGTTAGTGCAGTTTTACTACAACAGTTAGTGCCTTGCAGTCCAACGCATGTAAGACAGAAACGTTGTGTTCTATATTTTTTGCGATATTCTTGGATGGCTAGTGAATAACGCATTTATCGAAAGGAAGGGGGCGAATGATGGAAAGGATGATTATGTAGATTTCATTTTCAGAATATCCCCAGCGATAGTCAGAACACCAGTAACAGAAAAGGTTTCACCTACCTAGTTAGAAAAGAGGGTATCATTAGATACTAATGATGGGAAAAATAGAAAATTGAAACAACAAACAGAAAAAATGGGGAAATAATGAGTGTAAAATAGTTTCCAAAAAAGGTACAAAACATTTTTTTCAGATCTCGCTGGAAAAATTAAGAGCTAGATGATCCAAAGTACGAATAATAGAAGAAAATGACAAATAAAAAAATAAACAAGACCACAATATTTGTCTAATTTCGACTGAGAATTGGTTTATTTTTTATTACCGATTTTCTTTGTAGCTTTTTTCCACAAATCAAATAAATCATCATTCGATCAGGTGAGAAAACGAAGGTTAATTTGCTTAAATTACTACTTTTTGAGTGTCTCAAAATGGAATGCTGGTTTTGTTAGAAAAGGACAGGGCACAAAACTCTATGAAAAAGGCTTTTAGCAAATTTTGATAATTTTTTGACATTTTGTATGGGTCAATGCCCTAAACAATTTTGAGAAGTTATAAGAGGATCGTATGATTGGGACAGCCGCTAGAGGGCGGTAAAGTTGAATAATCCAGAATGCATTGTTATGGTGTCTTCCATAAAAAATCATGATTAATTTAATTACAATTCATTTTTAATGCATCAATCTTATCAAATCAAACGTCAGTAACACTCTTATGTACAGTGTATACCAAAACTTATTAGTTTAACTAATTACAAGTAGTGAAGGAAATGATAAATAAAGTTTGGAACCGAAAGTCACAAATCAGTAACAATGAATTACTCTCTGTAGTTAATAACACGATTTGAAATATAGAACGCTGGTCACTCGTTTACAGTTTTCTAAGCATTTTGCTGATAATTACAAAAATCGGAAAGTTATCCGTCCAAGATAAAGGTGAAACTTGCTGATAGTGAAAATGTATGAATCTCTTCTGAAAATGGACAGGGTTTGAATGTGATCAAAAGGGGACGAATGCACTCATATGCATTAACGGTAGTCACATAATAGTTATATCCATTATTATACAAGGTGTCCAAGATCGTAAAAAACATTTTTCCATATTGCTATGTGAATATAATAAGTTATTATTACTCGAACTATTTGGGGTATCGGCTCGTGCTTATTTGCTGTAAATGCAATATCCCAGGTACCATAGCCTGTATGAGGGCATGTACAGTTTTTATTTTATTTTTTATTATGGATTTCAATCAGGATGTAATGTTTCTCAGCGTTACTGAATTTGAAAAAAAAAATCATGGCCAAATTGTATTCTCCTGATGTTCTTACTAATTTTCTACTACATTAGTTACACTGAGGTTCTAGTTTGATTTAGCATGTCCCACAGTCTAGTCTCTCCATAGTTGCCTTTATGTAGAAACCGTTTAGCAAACAATATTATTCATTTATAACGAAAATTATGAAATACAGTCCAAGTAAATCAGTCAAATCAGAGTTGGGTTAAGGGTATTTCAAAACCTTTTAGTCACAACAGTATTTTAACTTGGATATAGTGGTTATTTTTGTATATTTTAAGCTGAATGATCAAGATTTATACCATCTTTCGAAAGAATCTATGTAATTTGGTAAATATTTCATTTATTCTTATTGTTTGACATATGAGTTGACAGTCAAGTTCTCCCGAAAGAATCTCAAATAATGGCGTTTGCTCGTAGGTGTTACGTTTGTGATATTGCTTTACAACAATTGAAAAGAATCGACTGGAAGGAAGATCAATGAGCGCATTTCTCCACATCTGATCACTATAAAATTTTGTCGAGTTTTAGAAGAAATTCTTGTATTTTCAAAATGTGTTTGTTTCCTTAGTCCTTCTTGTTTGGATGACTTTCCGATTTTCCAGTTATCAACAATATGCTTCGGAACCTCTGTAAATAACGTGTTATTATCTAAACAACGTACATTGTTATTATTATGAGTATTTTGATTTTTTTTTGTTTTCTCCCTTTTTCTAGTAATTGTCAAATTATTGACTTTTGGTATTCACTGCGTACATTTGAATATTACAAACCCTTGATTTGATGAGGAGACTTTTACAAAATAAATTAAAACCAAATAGATCATGATTTTTCAATGGAGAAACTATATAACAACGCATTTTGAATTATTCAACTATGTCGCCATCTAGCGGCTGTACCAACCTTATAATAATAGATGTAACTTTTTTGTTACTCACGTTTATGCGTCTGAGTACATTCGTCCACTTCTGATTACTTTCAAACCCTGTCCATTATCAGACGAAATTCATACATTTACACTATCAGCATGTTTCACCTTCATCTTGGACTGATAACTTTCTGGTTTTTGTAATTATCAGCAGTATGCTTAGAAAACTCTGTAAATGAGTGACTAGCGTTCTATATTACAAATCATGTTTTCAACAAATTATACAGAGTAATTCATTGTTACTGCTTTGAGTGTTTCGATTCCAAATTTTATTTATTATTTCCTCCACTTCACTATTTGTGATTAGTTAAACTAATAAGTTTTGGTGTACCCTGTACATTTGAGTATTACTAGCGTTTGATTTGATAGATTTCTGCATCAAAAATGAATTGTAATTAAATAAATCATGATTTTTTATGGAAGACACCATAACAATGCATTTTGGATTATTCAACTTTGGCGCTCTCTAGCGGCTGTCCCAATCATACGATCCTCTTATAACTTCTCAAAATTGTTAAGGGCCTTGGCCCATACAAAATATCAAAAAATTATCAAAATTTGTTGAAAGCCATTTATTTTCATAGGGTTTTGTGCCCCCTGTCCTTTGCTACTTAACTTCAATATTGGCAATACATTTTTTTAGCAATTTTTTTTTTCAAAGCATTATACCCCTTCTCGTAGTATTTTAATTTTTATGGGAGAATAGAAAATTACTAGAAATATTAAATCTTGATTATCTACAGAATGAATATTTTTTACCTATACAATTTTTTGGTCCAGTACTAAATGGAAGGTACGAAAAATTAGGACGATCATTTGAATTCGAAGGATCGAACCTTTCGGGATCAAACTTTTCTGGATTGGAATAATAATCAGTGTTGTGGTGGAGCCAGTATAACGCAATTGAGATCACCGTCCCCTTCGGTAATTTGAGGCCTCCTGAAAAAACAAAAAGGTCGAATTAGGGTTTCGGTATCCGTTCAAGTAATTGAAATGTTAACATTCAAACGATGAGATTACAAACGATTTTTCAGTTTGGGTGGATTGGGGCATTATTTTACGAGAATTTAGTATTCTTTTCGACCACATATGTCACCATTCTGAAACTCCTTCCGCAAAAAACACGAAAATACTTCTGCAGCTTGTTCCTTGCCATTGCCTTCCGCAGATCCTTGAAAAGCCTCAAGATGGTGACTGAGGTATTTGTGATAACCCCTCAAACGGTGTTTTAAACTTATTCTCTGTAGACGTTTTCTCCACAAAACTTTGATAAATTGAAAAAATCTCCAATTGCAGTATTATTCAATTCTTAAGTTTCAACAATGTTCTCTGAATTTTTCTCTTGACGTTTGTTGATACGCATGATACATGAGTGATGAGTGATGAGTAAGAAATACCTACACTAGCTATAGATACCAACGACAAAACACGGCGTGACAATTATTGTTATATTCGGCCCTTGTACATATTGGACAGAAAACCAGTGTTGCAATTCTTGACTGTCTACGGCCCGTCTATAATTTTTACTCTAGGGACACATCAGCCAAAAAAGATCATTGTACGGTTTCGGTGCAGATTTAGGCTGAAAATCTATTTTTACCATCAATGTTAGACCATTGTGACTAGTAAGTACCCCACAAGTTCATCTAGGATTTTAAAAGAATAAAAACTCTATCTTCCAAATATTATTTGTATTAAACAATTTTAACACGTTGACAGTCCCCATAAGAACTTTTTTCTTGCTCATGCGCTCACATGTTTGTTTCAACTAATCGATCGCATACTTTGGTAATCAACAGTTTTGAAATAACAGTATATAATATTTTTGTTTTTATTAATTTTACTTAAATTTTCATACGTTCATGGAGCACACAACATTTGTGGAAAAGTCTATACAGGGCAATTCAAATTCGACCCCAACATTGGGATCTCCTAAACTACAGGAGATACGTCGAAGCTTAAATTGGGGCAAAGTTGCGTATTCTGGTGCTTAACAAAATACTGTTTTGAAACTTGGAAAATTCCGAGTATTTCCGGAAATATCGGGAAAATACTGAAAATCGGAATTTTCGTTTTTATTTTTTTCTATCGTTATTTGACAACATAGCTCAAAACCAAAAGTACATTTTCATTGATACTTTTTTTTCAGCTACACGTTTCCATGTTCAGATTTACTATTCGACATTCATCATCAACTTTTTTTTCTGTTATGGGCGCCATATTGTTTTTTTATACAGAAAAATAGTGATTCTCATTCTGATTTCATTGATGTATAATTTGTTATGATTTGCACTTCTGAAACCACAGATATTAAAAAAAAACAACTGAGATGGTCATGACTCCATCGAAAAATTTTGTTTAATAAACACTAGTTGTCAGAACTCATTAAACATCATAGTTTGCACAAATACTTCAGTCGAAATGTCATCATTCTCAAATGAAGAAAAACGAGATATGTTGAAACTTATTATAAATTTGATAGGAATAGTACGAAAACAGCACAAATTTATTTTGAATTATATCCGGAAAGACAACAGCCGGATAGAACATTATTCGGAATTTTGGACAAACAATATTAAAATCCTGCCTTTCAGCGTCCAAAAGATAGGTGGGTATATCTACAGGTAAGCAAATTAATCAAATGTATCTCATGAACGTCACATAGATAGCGCGCATGCTTCACATGTGATGCATGAGACTGTCAACGTGTTTAGTTATTGCCTAGCACTTTTTTCTCTATGTAGCGTTGCACCCCAGGTGGAATCTACTTTTCGGCTTCTCAATATGTCCTTAATTATTTCAGTTTCTTCTCCAATTTTGCTACTTTCGTCCTTCGGCTTCTTGCTTTACTGTCTGAGCATTATAAGGTATTCTGATTGGGTTCTATTTCTTTCTTGTCTTTTATTAGTTCATTATATTTGCCAACTTATCAATAATATCTTCTTCAGTTGACCAACCGTTCCAATTCAAGGCTTGAAATTGTAATTGAGAAGGCCACTCTGAGCTATTTGAACAATACACCAGACAGATATGATATCAAGTTTAGAGAACCACGCAGAAGAAACATTCCACCTGCTGGCTTTCAACAAATCTTATAGTTGACGATTATTACAGGGCTCCTTCACTGTGTTTCCTCCTTCCTTCAATTGTGTCGTTATTTACCTATCAAAAGTATTATTTGACCATAGTTCATATGGTACCATTGAATAGCTCATTATATGAGCTCTCAGAATACGAATGTATATACAGGGTGTTCCATTTGAAAAAAGTTTGTTTCAGCAAATTGAAAATAGCAAAGTTTGATCGCTGTTTCAGAACACCCTGTGTATTCTAGGGACCTTTCAATGTTATGTATGATTTAGTGCATAGCTTGGGTACTTGCATACCCATATTCTCTCATTGGCCTTTTACAATAAGGTTCTTTTGAATTTTTTTGGGTGGCCCTTCCAGTATATGGATTTAGCTATTGAGTGTGAATAGAGTTGCATTTTGGCGCTGAAGGTGTAAGCAGGCATTCAAAGCATTACTACATAAATTCCGTAGGCCTGGCAGTGTAGCTTATGGAAAGGTAAAAAGACCAAAACCTATTATTAGAAATGAGGAGGATGAATTTCTTATTATTGAATTAATCATAGAAAACCCCCATAACGTGAGATCGAGAAAGATACAGGGATAAGCGGACGGAGAGTAGATCATCCTTGAAATGAGCCAAGGGTGATAAAAAAAAATTCCACCCTTACCATCAGATGCATCAGGAATTATATGAAATAGACCTCGATCGCCGAATCGTCTATGGCTTCTGGGCAAGTTTAGTGGGGATGAACATTTTTTTGATTCCATTTTGTTTTCTGACGAATCTACTTTTCATAACAATGGCTTAGTGAACAGTCACATCTTCCATTATTATAGAAACCTTCTTTATTCCGCACGCACTCTGGATCAAGTTATAGGACCATACTTTTTTGATGGACACTAGAATGTTCAATGTTTTACGAGATGCTATTCTTGAGGTGATTTTCCTGTATAACATACCTTGTAAGGATACGAGTTTGATGGAATTCTTATTGATATTTATTGACGAATTAATATATTTTTTTTGTGATATATTAAGAAATGGATGCTGTTGTGTTATCTCTCAACATTTACAATCTGATCTACGAGGATCAAGCAGCGAAGTACAATTTAAGGATTAAATGACTCAAATGAGAATTTAATCCAAATCATTCGAGCTGCTCCTTGCTCGAACACCAGTCCCACCAATTCCCGAAGACCGGTATACGTAAACATATAACATATGATTATGAGCCCCATAAGTCTAACACAACAACAAAAATGTGTACTGTTCGCCGGGAGAGATCAGTGGAGATTGTTCTTTAATTTAACATCGTAAGTTGAGTACATTTATATTGGAAACTACAATCTGATCTACGAGTAACGTGCAGCTCGCACAAATTGGATTAAATTTCCTTATATTAGGTAAATCATTTAATTTCTGTGAGCAACTGTCGAAGAGTGAACATCGCATCGACGAACTGCAAAACAGGTGTGCAAATAACTTTCTTTCTGTTGTTGAAAATTTCCTATATTTACTTTGTCCATTAATATATATTCTTATAATCATTAACTTTTTCCCTATACGAATATTACGAACAACGTGGTTATTGGGCTCTTCAAGGCCAACATTCCAGAAACTAAAAAAAGACGATAGAAAAAACTTGTAGATGTTTACATTAGGGGGGAAGAGGGATCTTCCCCCAAAAAAATGCTTATAGATAACGAAAGAGATAACACAAGTACACATCGTGAAGTACTGGGCATTTTTGGAAATACTGATGGTAATTCAAACTTTCAATCAGAATCAAGATTTTTTGATGACAGAGATTTGAGTTTGCAAATGCGTAGTGATTCAGACATTAGTATGATTAGTAATTCAATACCAAATGAACCGGAAACAATCCTCCAAACAATAGGTTAAATTTGGACATGCTGACTTCCTTATATTCACAAATGCAAGGAACCATAATATGGATGGGGGACTTAAATGCTCATCACCCATTATGGGGTAGCTTAAATAGAAACCATAATGGAAATATTTTGAGTTCACTTTTAGAAAATGACGACCTAGTTATTCTGAATTCAGGCGAAAGCACTCGTTTTACCAATCTTACGGAAAATATCAGTCCTTTGGACATATGTCTGGTGTCAAACGATTTGGCAAACAAAAGCAGATGGGAGATACTGAGTGATAATGGTAATAGCGATCATTATCCCACCATATGTGAAATATATAACACCATACATAATAATAACCATAACAATAACAAATATAAAAAAAAGGGTTTTTGCCAAAGCACTAACTGATCAGACACAAGAAATAACACCCACAAACTATGATGATCTTATATCTATAATGAACGCGGCGGCAGATATTTCGATACCGTATGTTAGGGTAGTTATAAGTTGTAGTAGTATCACACTGTATACTCCTATGCAGCGCTGATAGTTTACTGTTAGTGATGTAAGGATTGAGTCATGTGAATGAGATATACTTAAGTGAATCAGTCTTAAACTGACTTTGTACGAGAGTGGTAATACTTATTTTTGGGTGAATATCAGGTATTTCAGTTAGTGTCCCGGGTATCCTAACTCTTCTCTTCGTCTTCGCTTTCTTCGCGTTCTTCGCGTATCTCAATGGCTGGACGACGATCAAAACGACGGCGTAGAAGATCTAGTTCTTCGGATTCTTCCAGTACATCTAGTTCCACAACTTCAACCAGCAGCAGTGAACTGTAGCGACGAGCATCTAGGAAAAATCAGGTGGGAAAAGAAGTCAGAGGTCACGGGTGAGAAGCACGTATTTTGATTTTTGTGAAAGAGGTGACAATAAGACAAATTTTTCATGGTACAAATGGAAAAAAGTTTTATCGAGAACATTCCAGGCGGCTAGAAATACATACAACATTTTTATGGACATTGCAAACCATAAACCGTTAGAGGGTGAATCCCTTTATTCCTTTCATTTTGACCACTTAGCTAAGATAGAGTCATTAAAGGTTAACTTTTCTGATTCAGACAAGGTTTCCCTCATTGTTGGAGCAATTGGTGATGATACGGTTGCGTCAGCAGTGAGTGCATCTAATGCTGCAGACCTAAATCAGTTGGCCAGAGTCCTCAGAGATAGAACTTGCTCAACCAGGGCCCAGCAAAATGGAGATATCAAATTTGAGTTTGACTGTTAAAACAGATAACAAAAAAACTATTCAGAACAATGATAAATATTTCAAATCACAAAAACAGCAAATAAAATGTTTCCATTGCTATAAAATCGGACATAAAAAAAGCGAATGTAAAGTGTACACTAATAAAAGGTGTAATTTTTGCCATAAAAATGGATATGATGCTGACTGCTTTTCACGAAAAATCAAACCTGAAAAAACGCCAGAAATGTGTAAAGACAAAACGCGGAATATTAACGTAATTGAAAGTTCATATAAAGATAAATTCTACCGTGAAGCCATAATTAACAATTTCCCTGTTTCGGTTTTTATCGACTTTAAATGACTCCCACTGTATAATAGGAAGAAATTTCACTGAAAATATTTCAAAAAATTATCAGAGACTGGGAAAAGAGTTAATATTCAATTATGCAAATGAGTATTCAAAAAATATTGAAAACATTCTTAAAATTTCACAACCTCCTGTTCAAGAAATTGACAAATTATTACAAGAATACAAAGACTGTGTAGCTTCCTACCATAAATCACTAGGCTGTATCAAAAACTTTTCTATGAAAATTCAACTGAACCAACCGAAAGTAATTGCTCGTAGCCCCTATAGATTGGCAAACAGTGAGAAGGAAACCGTAAGAAATTTGGTGACAGAACTCTTAGAGGCAGATATAATTCGTGAAAGCACTTCATCTTTTGCTAGTCCTATTTTACTGGTAGATAAGAAAAACAATGAAAAACGTCTTTGTGTCGACTATAGAGAGCTTAACAAAATAATAGTAAAAGAAAAGTCTCCACTCCCATGTATAGAAGATTTGATAGACCGACTTAAAGATTGTCGGGTTTTCACAAATCTCGATTTCAAGTCAGGATATTATCAGAATCAAATGCACCCCGATTCCATCGAAAAAACAGCTTTTGTAACACCTGACGGCCACTATGAATTTTTGCGTATGCCCTTTGGCCTTTGCAATGCGCCAGTAGCTTTCCAGAGGGCCGTTCATGCCATTTTTGGAAATTTGAGATTTGGGAAAATTATTGTATACCTTGATGACATTCTGATAGCAACTAAAACTCAGGATGAAAATATTGAAATTTTACAAACAGTTTTACAAATTTTGAGGAAAAATAATTTAACCTTGAATCAAAAAAAATGCTCGTTCATGAAAAATAACATACGTTTCTTGGGTTATGAAATTGATGAATCAGGCATTCGACCAGGTAATGATAAAATAATAGCTGTCCAAAACTTTCCAATGCCACAAAATATTCATAAATTACGACAATTTTTAGGGCTAGTCAGCTATTTCAAGAAATTCATTAATAAATTCGCACAGAAAGCTAGTGTATTTACCACATTGCTGAAAAAAGATACTCCCTGGTTATGGACAGAAACACACTCTAAAACAGTGAATGATTTTAAAGAAATCCTAATTAATAAGCCAGTTTTAAGCATTTTCGATCAAAATAAGCAAACAATCGTTTATAGTGATGCCAGCAGGGATGGTATTGGTGGAATATTGATGCAGGTAACCGATAGGGGGAAGCAGCCTGTTTCTTTCTATAGTCGACAAACGAGCGAGAGTGAGAAACGATTCCATTCATTCGAGTTGGAATTGTTAGCTATAGTATCAGTATTACAAAAATTTAGACATTATTTGCTAGGCGCAAAATTCATTATCAGAACTGACTGCAATGCAGTTCGTAATACGATAGAAATACAAAATGTAAACCCTCGTATAGGAAGATGGGTTCTGAATATGCAATAATTTAATTTCAAAATATTTCATAAACCTGGAAACCATATGGGCCATGTAGATGCTTTAAGTCGCAATCCTTGTGAAGCGACCGAAAGCGTCCAAACTGACTGCATAATGAAAATATCTGAAGGTGATTGGTTGATGGCTGCACAAGCTAAAGATCTGGAAATTGTACGAATTAGAGAAAATTTAAAGTCTGCAGGAGTAAGTAGTGATATTATCAATAATTATGATCTGAGGGCAGGAAGAATATTCAAGCTCACTAACTATGGGCGGCGTTGGCTCGACCCAAAAAACTGTCGTTGGCAGATAGTGAAAGCCAACCATGACGACTTAGGTCATTAGGTCATTTTTCAACTGAGAAAACTCTCCGTAGATTACAGGAACGATACTGGTTTCCTAGAATGCGAAATTTCGTAAAGAAATATATCAAATCTTGTTTACACTGTCAGTTTCATAAAATACCGGTAGGCAAAAAGCCAGGGTTTCTTTTTTCAATTCATAAATACCCCCGACCTTTCCATACTATTCATTTGGACCACGTAGGGCCTTTCGTTGAAAGTAAAAAGGGCAATAAGTACATTTTAGTAATGGTTGACTCTTTCACGAAGTTCACGTTTATAAGTGCTTTACCCAGTTCCAAGACTTCACCTGTATTGGAGGAATTGCGTAAACTGATTGCCATTTTTGGAGTGCCCCTGCGTATTATATCCGATGCTGGAAAAGCATTCTCGTCAAATAAATTCGTAAAATTTTGCGAAGAACAAGGTATGCGTCATTACCAAAATTCCATCGTAATGCCGCGGGCAAACGGACAAGTGGAACGGTATAATAAAACCATTATCGATGCTGCCACCACTATGGGAGCCGATCTAGAGGCAGACGATTGGGATACCAATATTTCAAAAATTCAACTAGCGATCAATAGCACTTTTAATAAAACTATCAAAACAAAACAAAACAAAAATATATATAAATATATAGAGTACTAGAGTTCTCGTCTCGAAGACATGTAAGATATAAGAAAAAACAAAAATATAATGCTCTCAATTTCAAATCATACTCACCGAAAAACGTAAACAGTGGACAGCTGTTTCAAACTCCTTGGTTATCATCGGCACTGTGCATACAAATTAACAATGAATAAAAATTATAAAACTGAGAGCAATTATATCCGAAAATTATCGCTAACACCAATTAGCTATCTGGGTTCAATCCTCTGTACCTGGTACACTGTACCTGGTACACTGTACCTGGTACACTGTACCTGGTACAAATGTCACATCAACAAACATTGACCCGATTTTAATGTAGGCATATCTGTTTGATATTTCCATACAGCCTATTATTTATAGGTACGAAACAATATTCATCGAAGTTTATCGAAAACACGAAATTGAAACCAGAATTGTGGGACAAGTAGAGTACTAGAGTTCTCGTCTCGAAGACATGTAAGATATAAGAAAAAACAAAAATATAATGCTCTCAATTTCAAATCATACTCACCGAAAAACGTAAACAGTGGACAGCTGTTTCAAACTCCATGGTTATCATCGGCACTGTGCATACAAATTAACAATGAATAAAAATTATAAAACTGAGAGCAATTATATCCGAAAATTATCGCTAACACCAATTAGCTATCTGGGTTCAATCCTCTGTACCTGGTACAAATGTCACAACAACAAACATTGACCCGATTTTAATGTAGGCATATCTATTTGATATTTCCATACAGCCTACTATTTGTAGGTACGAAACAATATTCATCGAAGTTTATCGAAAACACGAAATTGAAAACAGAATTGTGGGACAAGTAGAGTACTAGAGTTCTCGTCTACGAAGACATGTAAGATATAAGAAAAAACAAAAATATAATGCTCTCAATTTCAAATCATACTCACCGAAAAACGTAAACAGTGGACAGCTGTTTCAAACTCCTTGGTTATCATCGGCACTGTGCATACAAATTAACAATGAATAAAAATTATAAAACTGAGAGCAATTATATCCGAAAATTATCGCTAACACCAATTAGCTATCTGGGTTTAATCCTCTGTACCTGGTACACTGTACCTGGTACAAATGTCACAACAACAAACATTGACCCGATTTTAATGCAGGCATATCTATTTGATATTTCCATAAAGCCTATTATTTATAGGTACGAAACAATATTCACCGAAGTTTATCGAAAACACGAAATTGAAACCAGAATTGTGGGACAAGTAGAGTACTAGAGTTCTCGTCTCGAAGACATGTAAGATATAAGAAAAAACAAAAATATAATGCTCTCAATTTCAAATCATACTCACCGAAAAACGTAAACAGTGGACAGCTGTTTCAAACTCCTTGGTTATCATCGGCACTGTGCATACAAATTAACAATGAATAAAAATTATAAAACTGAGAGCAATTATATCTGAAAATTATCGCTAACACCAATTAGCTATCTGGGTTCAATCCTCTGTACCTGTTACAAATGTCACAACAACAAACATTGACCCGATTTTAATGTAGGCATATCTATTTGATATTTCCATACAGCCTATTATTTATAGTTACGAAACAATATTCATCGAAGTTTATCGAAAACACGAAATTGAAACCAGAATTGTGGGACAAGTAGAGTACTAGAGTAGAGTGTGGTAGGACAAGTAATTCATGTATCTACCCGAACTCATGGGTTTTCTGTACCAATCGATGAGAATATTGTTGTTCTGTGTTCGTATGAACTTCATATGAGCTGGACAAACTAAAATCAGCCTTACTTCAAAATGGTTACAACAATTCGCTAATCGACAAGTCTATCCGCCATCAACTGACCCGTCCTCCAAAAACAAATGATCCACTAGAGAGTATTCAGCCACACAAAGCTTTCCTACCATACATCAAAGGTGTGACAGACAAAATCAGTAATATCTTGAGAAAACACGAGATAAAAACAATATTCACGGCCAACAACCAAATATTCAAATTCCTCAGATCTCCCAAGGACACAATACCAAACGATTCTCAAGGTATATATGAAATACCATCTTCAGACTGCCCGAGAAGTTATATTGGCCAGACTAACAGACGAGTAACTTCCAGAGTCTACGAACACGAACTTGCTGTGCGTCAGGCATCTTCCACTTCCGCACTTTATAAACATCGAGAAGACACAGGTCACAAAATAGACTTCAAAAACACAAAAACAATTTCCACCGAGAAAACTCTGCAAACCAGGATCATCCGAGAAGCCCTTGAGATAGAGAAGCGCCCCAATTGCCTCAACACTCGCGACGACGGACGTAGACTTCCCAATACCTGGAAGCCTCTCATTGCACGCATCAACTCATTTCCCACCAACCCAGTTCCCGCACACAGCTCACTTAGCGCCAACCAAGTTCCCGCACACAGCTCATCCAGCGCCAACTCAGTTCCCGCCCATAGTTCACCTCGCGCCAATACATTGCACACGGCCATTACAGCCACGTCCACTATAAATACAGTTCCTCAACCCACAATTCCTCAGTTCTCTCGAAGGAGTAGGCAGATTGAGACCTTAGAGAGAACCAGTGACGAGACATGGGGAGTAGGCAGATTGAGACCCCGATGTCAAGTCACAAAAACCTAACGTAATTGTACCTGAGGAGTAGGCAGATTGAGACCTCAGCGTAGAATTACGTTTCAACCATTTATTAATTTTCTTTCTTTTTCAGTTCTTGAAAATGGCTCCAAAATCGGAGCCGAAACGTCGAATTTCAACAAATTCTAGACGGGAACCTACAATAACTAATTATATAGAAACAAAGAAACTAATAGCTCGAGCAAAGACATTTAAAAAAAAGAAAAAACAAAGTTTTCGAGCATTTTGCTCTACTCTCAATAGGGATTGAAACACCTCATATGTATGGAACATGATCAGAAGTTTTGCAGATAGGAAAAATCAACGATATAACAAAAATCAGGCACCAGACAAACTATTAGCTGAACAACTAGTAATTCAAATTTCAACTTGCTGCACAGATCCCGATTTCAGTATGCTAAATCCTAATGTCAAACCAAGTCCTTTTACTATGGGTGAATTAGAAAGGGGATTGAAATGTAAAAAGATTTCGGCCCCTGGCAGGGACGGAATATCATATAGTATGTTTATACATCTTCCTTTAACAATTAAATATTATTTACTGGAAATATACAACAAGATACTACAGGGGGAGACATTACCTAAGTCATGGAAAGAATACGTGTTAATTGGTATTAAGAAAAATCTGAATATCAACAATGATATCGTGTCATCTTGTGGTCTGAAAACTTTGGAAAAATTAATTAAAAATAGAATAGAGTGGAAATGTGAAAACAAACAACTTTTTTCCCAAATGCAAATGGGTTTCCGCAAGGGGATGGGCACGGTAGATTGTACTAACTATTTGGTGTCGTATGTACAGATGGTCTTCAGTATCAATATGAATGTCATTGCGGTTTTCTTAAATATCAAGGGTGCATATGATAATGTTGACATTTTTAAATTGAATAAGTATTTGATACAGTACGGAATAGAATCAGATATCGCCAATCTGATTTTCCGCATACTCAATGATAGAGACAATTTCATTTCTGATAAAGATGGGGATATAATGGGACCATATTCAACAACCAAGGGCCTACCGCAGGGATCACCCCTAAGCCCTGTATTATTTAACATATACAGTGCATCATTATTTAGTACAATACACCATACGGGCAAAATTCTATCTTACGCTATTTTTAATTTTGTTCAAAGGTGCTAACATCACTAATACTGTAGAAAACATGAATCAAGCATTAACTAGTGTTAATAAGTGGATGATAGAACATAATTTCCAATTATCATTGCGAAAGTGCGAAGCAGTATTTTTCAAAAAAGGTCGAGCAATTTCTGAAAATCTCAATATTAAAATAGGGGAGTACCAAATACAAAACAAAAACACAGTAAAATATTTAGGAACAATAATTACACATAATCTAAAATGGGCAAAAATGTAGATAGTGCAATTAACCGAGCCAAAAAAGGGTTAAACATAATTAAAACTTTTTGTAAAGTTTGGTGGGGATCTGATCCGAAAACTATGCTGATGGCTTTCAATAGTCTAGTGCGATCACATTTAGATTATGGCTCAATTCTGTACAAACCATGTTCCAAAAAAAACATTGATAAATTAGATAAGAAGTATATACAAGGACTTCGAACGATTTTGGGATGTATGAAATCCACTCCAAAGAATGCGATTTTAGCGGAAGCTGGAGTAGTCAGCTTGGAATGTCGAAGACAATGGTTAGCTCATAAATTTATTGTAAAGCGATTGGATTACAGACCGCCAATTATGGATATCTTGTTGTTCATAAATACTTTACATAACAACCACAATCATATCCTGGGATATAAACATATCACATACCTTTTACAAGCATGGCAAAACTGTCAACCAATTAAGGAGAATATGTATAAACACAACATTATACCTGCATTTAGTTTTGAATATGAGACTTACATACAAGAAGTCGACATAGTAGATATTAAACTTACAAAAGACGATATGTCAAATGATACCAAATTTCTTTTTTTTTGGGATGAAGACGTGCTTCAACCAATGCCTTAACAAAAATTTCATTTTCACCGATTCCCGAAGCGCTTTGAATAGAATTAACAGGTCTGATATGTGTGCAACAAGTGATTTTCTTACTCTATCTATTAAACATATGTTATGTGAAGCTACATCAAACAACATTCAATTTAAATTTACCTGGATCCCAGGGCATAATGATATAGTGGGAAATGAAAAAGCCGATATCTTGGCAAAAATAGGTTCTTCATTGAATATTCCATTGGATATTAAAGTAGATAAACACTGCTTTTTACCTGAACTGAAACAACATATCAATAACCAATTTTACCAACAATGGGCACAAGACATAAAACTCAAAGGTAAAACATATTTTAGGATTCATTCGGAATACCCAGGTATTCCTTAGTATTTCAAAACACTGACAATGGACAGAAGACATATATCAAGTATAATTCGTATGCGGACGGGACATTGCATGACAAAATCCCATTTAATCCGCATTGGAGTGAGTGACTCGCCTGATTGTGAATGTGGAAAAACTGAAACTTTGGAACATCTATTCTTTGAATGCCCAATTTATCATATTCCTGACTTCGATATTTACCAAGAATTCATCAGGATTGGTATTGAAGCGCCTATGGACATGTATGTGGTCCTTAAAAACTTGAATTCCAGAACTATTAAAATAATGATTAAATTCATGAATATCAATCAAATTAAAATCTAAGACGATAGGGGAAGGGTTTAACCACTTTTCCATCCTATTTTTATTTTGTATATCCTGCTATGATATAGTTCGCTATGTTGTGCTATTTGTTCTTAACTAACATTCCTTCCCGCAGACAGAAGAAAACTAGGACCGAAGAAGGCCACCTTACGAAATTGCTCAACAGAAGAAACTGAAATAATATTGGATGTAGTCTTGTGTCAAACAAGTCTGACTACGTCCCTTAACGAAGCTTTTATTACATGGATATGTAATAGAAGGAGACTGGTCGAATGCACCTGAGAAGGAAGCAAGGACCATAAAACCAGAGAGAGAGAGAGAGAGAGAGGTGAATCATTTAATCTTTGAAATATGTATTTGAAACTTATTCCATATCCATATCAATTGAAAATGTATCGATCCCACTTACCCAACTCGGCATCCTCCTCTAATAATCTTTCGACGATGGGCACGGTTGTCCTTAATCTCAAAGTTTCCTTGATCACCTTATTGAGATAGGGCATTGATTGTAAAGTATCTAGTGACATTTCGGAATCGATTTCAGAATAATGACTGACTTCTTCATACAATTTCGCTTGGATATCAGGATGTTTTCCAAGTTCGTATAAGTTGAAACTCAACGCCGTCGCTAAGGTATCATTACCCTACAAATTGAAAAATTATTTATAGATACTGTATTAAAACAGGTGTATACGATTTACCCCAAACAAAAAAGTGTTCACTTCTTCCTGAATATCTCTGTCTGATAGATCTGTGTGTTGCAACAGGGCATCTATGAGCGCTAGTTTTTTCTTGTAAGCATTATCCGTGTCATTTGTGATTTCTTGAGATTTTCCCATTTTTTCATAATATGCTCGTTTATTTCCTATCACGCGGTAAGACAATCCAATTATGATATCCAAATCTTTCTTGAATCCAGCATATTTCTTAGAAAATAGTTTGAATAATGTATAGAACCTCTGCCAAACTGAAAAATTTCTGGTCCAGAGGGTTCTAGTGAAATTTTCAACTGCTTTGAGAAAATCTTGATTTCTGCCTTCTTGACTCCCAAATTCGATTCCGAAGGATGTTGCTGCAAAAATAAGTGTGAGATGATATTAATCCCTAATAATATAATAATGTGATTTCTCATTCACACATGAGTGTATCCAAAGGCATGTCCTGTATAGATAGAACAGTCATTCAATTTGTATTTGATAGTATCGAAAAGAAATAAACAGTGGTACCATGAAAACTAGTACAAACCTCCAGCAATATCTAATGTGAAAGGAGGAACGAAAGGATGAATGTCAATGATTGGTCCGTTTTCCAATTCTTTATAAATTCTTTGTACTAGAATTTCTGCAGATTTTTTGAAAATGGGTAGATAATTTGTTACTACGGAAAAGTGCAATGATGGGGTCAACATCTTCCTTCTCTGTTTCCATTTGGTACCTGAAATGTATTTGAACTAATAATATCACAGAATTAATTATATCCCTTCTATAATATGTGGACATTTTTAGAAATTGGAGTAGGTATTGCATTGCAAAAACCAAATGAGAAATGTAGTGGAATATTGTGAACATTTGGTGAATTTATCCAATACATAATTTTAATCATAGAAAAATTTTATATTTTGCAGTATGTATGATTTATTATTTATGAGTGAAGCAATATATTATAAACTTGTGTGCTGGAGTAAATACGAGCACTACAAATTTAAAACTGTATTCAATTAGTATAGAACATCAACACATTCAATATAATGAAGTGATAACGCCGATATCGGTGAGCACTCCTTCGACATACAGTGCTTTCCATTTAAAACGAACCACCCTGAATAACTTTTGATACAATGATTTCCAGGAAAAATAAAAAACACGTAAATAATAGTATACAGAAGGACACTTTTTGACATATTCTCATTTCATGTTACTTTTCCCTAAAAGGATCACCCTATATTGTTTGGCATTTTCAGATGCTCCATGATGAGAAGATTTCAACAAAGTATAATACATATGGTCTTGTTCTATTGCAGCTGCTGCCTGCATGTTCAATGATAATCATCCAGGAAGAAAAGTACGACACAAATACCTTTCGGAATTATTGAACAAATTCATGGAAACTGGATCTGTCAACAATAAAAGGCAAAACCGTTCAGGAGTTGTCAACGATGAAACTATTTCTATTGCAGTTTTAGGACACGTTGGACTAATAGATAATACGCAATCTCTTACTAAGTTTTCAGGATCCTTCATTAGTACAAATTTCATCCATATAAGATTAGACTAGTTCATGAATTGAACGAAGATGATTTCGAAAGACGTATCGAGTTTCGTGAAAGTCCACTGAACGGATCAACTTGCATCATAATTTCTTGTATAAAATTTGTTTTTTGGATGGTACGTTCAGTTTGAATGGAGAGGTGAATCGGCAAAATTATCAATATTGGAGTGATTCGAATCCTCATTTATACCGTCAAGTTCATACCCAACGACCTCAAAAACTGAATGTTTAGGCAGGAATTCTAGGTGATTACATCATAGGACCTTTTTTATCGATGATAATTTGACTGGTGAGAAATATTTGGATCTATTGGAGAATCGAATAATACCGTGCATCAATAGGGCAATTGAGGAAGATATGAATTTATTCGAAAACAAAATAGTTTTTCAGCAGGATGGTACACCTCCTCATTATGCAGCTCCAATGCAACAATTTTTGGATGATCATTTTCCTGGTCGCTGGATTGGCAAAAGAGGTCCTACAGAATGGCCACCAATGTCTCCGGATCTCATTCCTTTAGATTTCGTTTTATGGGGTCCTTTGAAATCTAAAGTGTATGAGATAGAATCAACAATATTAGAATATTTCAGAGAGAATATCATGAAGAAATAACTCCCGAGATTCTCAACCATGTGAGGGCGGCAATTGAAGCTCGTTTGTACTATTGTATTGAAGTTGGTGGAAACGTTTTTGAACATTTACTGAAGAAAATTTGTTTCTTCTCATTTATAGAGTTTATTTATCTAACAACGTTACATACAAGAATGTTTATGGTAAGTCAGAAACAGTACAGTATACATACGATAATTTCACAATAAAATATAAAATATAAATATACATTTTTATTCCTTTTATAATAGTTATCAAATAACAAATATCAATAATAAAATTGTGAGATTACATTGATGGTGATTCACAAAATAAAAAAGTAAAGATAAAAATATATGTATGATATATGATGTATATAAAAAATGAATGATGTATTGTAGTAAAAATGCACTAAACTAATTCTTGTTAATTTATTTACACACGTCTTAAACAATGATTTATATCACAGTCACAATTTTTATTTATCTTTACTGTCACTCTCTATCCGAGAACTGTGGAACTATATTTGTTACTCTCTGTGACTATCTCTGACTACTATTTTGCCATCAGCCGCCGAGCGACCTTTATATCCGCATTTACAGTTCTCGATAAATCGAGTCTATCCGGCGACTTCTTAGATGTCCCTAGAACCTTCGGTTGGAAAGTTCGTGTTTCTTCCACGTGATTTATGTGATTGTGAGCTTAGGAATGTTTCCGTGGAGTGCATACTTAATGAGGTGAATGCGTAGTGAGATAATCAGGGCCGATCTCGAGGCTGGTCTCAAATCGTTACATTGCCCCCTTCTTAAAGACGTTTCGTCCCGAATTGTCATTTTTGGAGTGTGGAGATATCAGCAAGATTCTCCATATCTGCACCTGGACGTCCGATGGAAGTAGCATTCCACAGTATTCAAATTGGCTTGAGGAAGATGATTGCAGCACACCAGAATATTGACGCCGCTGGATCTGAATATTGTCTCCAACATACTCCTTATAACTCTCCAGTCCAGCCCATCAATCCCACAGGCCAATTTTGGGATTGCCAGGTTCACAAGATTGTGGTTCAGCATCGTGTCTCTTATTCTGGTGAGACTCTTCCAGACATTTTCATAAGACGGCATATCTCGAGAATGCTTCTTGGTAACCAGATAGTAGATGTTTCTCTGGCCCTTCTTCAACTGTAGCACCCCTCCAACTTCCGGGTTCTGTTCCCGCAGTTCCTGGAGTCGACCGAACTTCTTGGAGAATACTACGGCTATGCCTCTGGACATTTGGAGATCTTCTGCCACACAGTGAGCTAACGCGTAGTCGGTAGGCACCTTGAAAATGTCTCGTGGCTCCTCTCGGGTTACCCCATGTTGAACCTTCTGTCCGTTTGAGTACAGGGACGTGAACCTCTGAAACGTCATTTCATCCTCCGGTGGTCTGACGGTGCGGACTAGGTCGTGGTTTCCGGCGTAAGGGGACAACCTATTGAAGTGGACTTCCCTAGGTTTTCCTCGTGGTGGCTTATGTATTCGATAGACAAGGTCGTTTATCCGTTTCATGATCTTATGTGGACCTTCCCACGAGTTCCGAAGTTTCGGTGATAGTCCATAGTTTAGGGTTGTACAGCCAGACAAGGTCACCTATCTGATATCCGCCAGCATCGGCCTTGATGTCGTAGATCTCCTTCATTCTGTCGCTGGCACTGTCGATGTTCAAACGGACTCGTTCATGAATGTCGTCAATTCTCTGTCGTAGTTTGCTGACGTAGTCATCTCACGCAGTGTTTTATCCTGGTGGTGTCCCAAACTTCAGATCACAAGGAAGTCGCAGCTCTCGGCCCATAATAACACTAGCAGGGGTTTGTCCGGTTGACTCATGAACTGCGGAACGATAGGCCAACAGGAACAGATGCAGGTACTGGTCCCAATCCTTCTGGTGGTCAGAGACTACCTTGGACAGGTGGCGGTTTATCGTCTTATTCATCCGCCCCACCATTCCATCTGACTGCGGATGTAGAGCTGTGATTCTCTTCTTCCGGATGTTCAGCATCTGACACACCTCCTGGAACAGATTTGACTCGAAATTCCTGCCTTGATCCGAATGCAGCTCTAACGGAACGCCGAATCGACAAATCCACTCCATTAGTAAGACATCGGCAACGGCGATGGCTTCTTGGTTGGGTAGGGCATAGGCTTCGTCCCACTTGCTGAAATAGTCCATCGCCACAAGGATGTACTTATTCCCGAGGTCAAATTGTGGGAACGGGCCAGCGATGTCAATGGCAATCCTTTCAAATGGGCTGCCCACATTGTACTGGCGCATCGGGGCCTTAGGTCTTGTTCGAGGCCCATTGCTGGCAGCGCATACAGCACATTTTCTGCACCAGTCCTTGACGTCGGCTTGACAATTGGCCCAGTAATACTGTTGCCTCACTTTCTGGGGAGTCTTTGTCACTCCCAGATGTCCTCCGGTTACCCCATCATGTATTTCTTGAAGCACTCCTTGTCTTCTGCTCCTGGGAACTACTACCTGACGTCTTTCTTCCCCGCCATCCTCCGACTCCAACCAGACGCTTCAAGACTCCATTGTCCAGGGTGAGAGAGTTTCATTGGGTCCAGTAAGATTTAACAACTGGAGAACAACTGGCTATTTCCTGCCACGACGGTCTTCGATTACTCTTCTTCCAGCCAATGACTAAACCAAGATCTGGATCTTTCTCTTGGTCTTTCTGGATCCTGTTATCATTCCAGTTATCATCCACAGCCATAGTTCTGCAGAGTGTCGACTCCGTCTCCTCTGCTCGTTGGTAGTGCGAACAGTCATCTGGGCATGGTCTTCGTGACAGGGCATCTGCATTCTTATGGCTGGTCCCCGCTCGATGTTCGATCTCAAAGTCGAATTCCTGGAGCCTCTCAATCCAACGTGTCACTTGACAATCGGGATTCTTGAATTGTAGGAGCCACTTGAGAGCTGCATGATCAGTTCTCAGTAGGAACCTTCTTCCATATACGTATTTGTAGAAGTGCTCTACTCCCTTAACCACGGCCAACAGCTCCCGCCTGGTGACACAGTAATTGCGCTCCGGTTTACTCAAGGTCCTACTGAAATAACCGATGATTTTTTTCTGTTCTTCCTGGATCTGTGACAGGACAGTTCCAAGTCCCACATTGCTTGCGTCCGTATCCAAAATGAATTTTCCGTCCGGAAGAGGATAGCTCAGAATTGGTGCGTTGATCAATGCTCCTTTCAGCTTCCTGAACGAGTCTTGACATTCTTCACACTGGAATTTTGTTCACCCTTCTGTAAGCCTGGTCAACGGTTTGGCGATGTTGGCGAACCCCAGTATATATCGGCGATAGTAAGTGCACTGGCCAAGAAAACTGTTGTATGTCTTTTGGAAAGGGCCATTCCTTAACATCTGCTCATCTACTGCCACTCCTTTTCCAGAGACAATGTGACCGAGACATCGTTTTTCCTTCTGGAACAAATGGCATTTCTTGGGACTTTAATCCGGAGGTTCTTAGTCGTTGGAATACCTCCTCCAAGTTTTTCACGTGGTCCTCGAACGATCTGCCAACCACAATAATGTCGTCGAGATACACCAGACAGGTCTTCCATGATAGTCCCTTCAAAACCGGCTCCATCAATCTTTCGAACGTGGCTGGAGCGTTGCAGAGCCCGAATGCCATAACTGTAAATTGCCACAATCCTGAGCCTTCACCGTCGGCTCAAGATTGTGGTGCCGACGGTGAAAGCTGTCTTTTCTCGATCTTCCTGAGCCATTTCTACCTGCCAGTATCCACTCTTCATGTCTAGGGTCGAGAAAAACGTAGATCCAGCCAGTATGTCGTCGATTCTTGGTAGAGGGTAACTGTCCTTTTTCGTCACGTTGTTGAGTTGACGATAATCAACGCAAAACCGGGTTGAACCATCTTTCTTCTTTACCAGTACTACTAGAGAGGACCAGGGACTATCAGATGATTCAATAACACCTTTTTTTTCCATATCACTGACAATTTTGTCAGCTTCTTCTTTCTTGGCGAGGGGAATTCTCCTGGCTGATTGTCGGATCGGTCGAGCATTCCCAGTGTCGATCTTATGCTGAACCACCTTTGCTCTACCGCCTCTGCCTACTCCAGAATCGAAGATGTCCTGATACTTCCTGACTAGTTCCCTCAGTTTGGGCTTTTATGCTGGCCTCATGTCCTTATACGAGATAGCAACCAACTTCTCCAATTCTGCTGGCATGTTACTGGCTTGGCTAACAGTGCCGCGTACACTCCTAATCACAGAGGAAATTGACGAGCAGTGCCCCAAAATTGCTCCCCTCTTCAAGGTCACCGGGTAATAATTGACATTCATTACCCTTACTGGCACAAATTTATCAGCACGCAACAAGGTTTTTCCTAGTGCAATTCCTCGTCCAATTTTCTCATCATGGAGCTTGGGCTCGAACATCACCACGTTTCCACTGCTCGCACCTCCATCCAGGCGAGCCTCCAGTATGGTTTCAACCCTCTCCGGTACGCTCACATCTTCAGCCAGCAGGACACGAATGATTTCTTCACTTTTCTCATGAAGTACCAGCTCTTCTCCATTCACACGAAGGACGCCGTCTTTAAAATGCAGCTCGAATCCTCTGGAATTCATTATGTCCATTCCAAGTATTGCCTCGTCCTCGATATCCGGTACTAGAGCCCGGTGTTTCACTATAGTGCTGCCCAAAGTCAGTTCAATTGAAAGTTCACCATACACAGTTTCCGACTCTCCTGTTGCTGTGCGTAGCTTCCAGTTCAATGATTCAATTCTTGCCGGTGTTTTGGAAATGTAGGCCCAATAATCGTCCTAGTCGCACCTGTATCTAGGAGCATAGTGAGAGGCTAGTTGTTAATGAGACCGTCTACGAAGACACCTTTGTTCTGTCGTTGAAGGACAGCAACATATGCGTTGTTATTTGGGGCTTGCTGTATACGGGCTGAGGATTTTTTTAATGTTGGACATTTGCTACGCACATGCCCAAGTTTTCTACAAATTTGGCATCGTATCAGTCTTCTCTCAGGCATAACTTTCTTCATCACATTTCGCATGACAGCCTCGATATTAGCGGGCTTCTGTGGATTTTCCTCAATCATCCGGAATCTTCTCTGGCGTTTACAGGATTGCTTTGCCGCTTCGAATTCCAGAGCGCGTGCCAATGCATCAACGAGATATGTAAGACGAGCTAATGTCAATGCTAGTCGCTCCATAACATTTACCGGTGTAGCTGGGTACGCAAGACGAACCAAGCGTGCAATGTCGGCTTCAAATTCTTGCAACGATTCGCTTGATTTCTGGCATCGGTTCTTCAGCTGTGAGTGATATACGTGTTTAAGGTGGGCTTGGCCATAGCGAAGTTCCAAGTATTTTACCAGCTGTTCATAGTCTTCCTGTTGTTGGGCGGTGAGAGTTTGTGAAATATTTGTTGCTTTGCCACGCCAGTGTCAATGCTATAGCCTTATCCCCAGCATTCCACCCGTTCGCTTTTGCAGCAGCTTCAAATTGTCGGCGGTAGTTTGGAGTATTTCCGTCGAACTGAGGCGGTTTCAATGAGTGCTTTCATGGTTCCGTACTGACCTTAAGATCTTTAACGTCTTTTTGATCTTCCTCCAAGTTCCTACTCAGATCCGGCATTGAATTTCTGTTGGAAATTTCAGGGGTGTGCACAGAATCCATTCGCTTTTCTAGCTCACTAAAGTTTTCCTTTATTTTGGTATCGAAATCATCTTTGATTTTTCCTACTCTCGTGTTCATTCAGTCTAGCTCTTTCTCGACGGTTCCCATTCTTTCTTCCAACCGATTCGCCACACCGCAAACTTCTTCATTCAAGCTTCTTGAATTTTCTAGAAGCTCCTCCCTCAGACCATTTGAATTTTCCAGAAGCTCTTCTCTCAAATTCTTCGAATGTTCTAGATTTTCTAGAAGCTTTACTTCTAGATTTTTCGAATTTTCTTCAAGCCTTTCTTCTAGATTTTTCGAGTTTTCGTGAAGTTTTTCTTCCAAGCTCTTCACATTTTCTTGAAGTTCCTCTTTTAGACTATTCGAGTTTTCCAGAAGGTATTCTTCCAGGCTTTTTGAATTTTGAAGGAATTTTTCCTCCAGACTCGCCGAATTTTGTTGGAGCTTATCTTCAAGACTCAATAAGTTTTGTTGAAGTTTATCCTCCAATGATTTCGTGTTTTTGTTGAGTTTGTTCATTATAGAGCTCAAATCTATTCCAGAAACTTCGAATAAAAATGTTTCCGGGTCTTCTTCTTCAATCAGCTCATCTGAAAGTCATTTCTGGAGTACGGCCTTCTTTCCAGTTGTTTCTAACTCACGCTCCCCTAACTCTTGCTTCAATTCATTAACTTTAAGGTCAACTAGGTGAACTCTCCTCGGAAACATTTTGTCTTTTATGGTTCTTGTGTGGTCGGTGGATCAGCGGTCTAAGGCACAGGCCGTTCGAAACTCCAGCATAGCGATAGTCGGTTCGAGTCCGATGTAGGTACGAGAATTTTTCCCAACTACTTTATATCGGATCGATAGGCGACCACATGCTTTGTTGAAAAGCAAGTGTACGGTGAGTTGTCTAGATGCCAAAATCTCGTCTAGTGGTAGCTTGGAGTGCACACCGACCACCCGAGGTGGTGCTGTAGGTTTTCCGGGTTTTCCTACAGCTGAAAAGTGAATACATCACCTGAAACATCAGTAAGTCGCCCCGGAGCGCCACGGTAAATACTAATGATAGCCGTTCTCTACCCGCACAGGCTATGCCTTTGGGTACACTCAACGAGTATTTATGAGGGAGTATCATTATTATTATTATTAATATTATTATTTAATATTGTCCTTAACCGAGATATCAGTCTATTATTTATTTCACACAATAAATTTTCAGTTATTTTCCCGCGACGCGCAAAACTGTCCTGCAAACACTTAACTGTTCAACTGGTCACTAGTCTATTAGGCGCGATAAATGTCTATCAGTTTTTCAACGCGGCGAACACTTTAACATTTATTTATTTTAAACATCCTACTTCAGACACCAAATGTAGTAAAACTGCACTAAACAAATGTTTGTTAATGTATTTACACGCGTCTTTATATATTTATATCACAGTCACTATTTTTATCTTTACTGTCACTCTCTATCAGCGAACTCTGGAACTATATTTGTTTCTCTCTGTGACTATCTCTGACTACTATTCTGCCATCTCCCACCGAGCGACTTATATATCCGAATTTACAATTCTCGATAAATCGAGTTTATCCGGCGACTTCTTAGATGTCTCTAGAACCTTCGGTTAGAAAGTTCGCGTTTCTTCCACGTGATTTATGTGTTTGTGAGCTTAGGAATGTTTCCGTGAGGTGCATACTTAATGAGGTGAATGCGTAATGAGATGATCAGGGCCGGTCTCTAGGCTGGTCTCGAAATCGATACAGTATATAAAATCATTTATAAACACGAGAGACACAAAATAGTAGCAAACACACGATCTCTGCAGTTATTTGTATATGAGTCTAGGCTCAAAGGGGTTGGCTTTTTGGAGGTATTCTGATACACTGTTGTACACTGTCACTGTACTGTCACTGTACACTGTCTGAACATTGTCAAGTCATCAGTCTCTAGAACGAATTTTTCAAAATGTGACCTCCTGTATAATTGTTGACCTGTTTTTATATTTTTACTGCAAATCATTGTTTCAAAAGTTATTCAGGGTGGCTCGTTTTCAACTCAAATAATTTGTAGCTCCCGAACCATAAGCTTCAGACCATAATATGTTTTACACTTTGTTTAAATCTGTTCATCGTGGAGTATCTGATAATGCGAAACAATATAGGGTGATTCATTTAAATAAAATTGGGACATGCTCTTAGGTGCGATAGGGAAAGTTAGAACAAGTGTGAATATGTCAAAATGTGTCCCCCTGTATACTATTGTTGACGTGTTTTTTTTCCTGAAAATTATTGAACCAACAGTTATTCAGGGTAGCTCGTTTTGAATGGAATGCACTGTATATAGTGCGAGAACATAAAAGTTTGAACTAATTCGTTTAAAATATTAGTATTTTTGAAAGAATATTCATATTTTTTCATTCCTTTTTTGGAGGTCTGATGAATCCAGGTCCCAAAAGCAAATGATAAATAACTCAACATTACCCATTGTTCAATGTAATTTGAATTCTTATTTTTATTCAGAGGCTTAGTGCTTAGTGATCCGAAGCAATTTTCGGAGTTACTAAGCACAAAGTCTTGTCATTGAATGCTTGAAGCACTAAACACTGGTTTGAGAATGCTTGGGAGCACAAAGGTGTTTTAGATGCTTTCACGAGAACTAAGCACTGTGCTTTAGGTCAGCTCCTCTATTTTGTTGTATTAAAATAATGGATTACGTATTTATATTTTTTTATGTAATAAAAATTTACTAAATGATGGAATACAATAGTACATTATTATCTGATTGTCTTTTCTTCTTCATTTTCCATACAAAACTATGTATTTACTTGTAATAAACTAAGAAGGTTAGTAAAGCCCCACTTCGGAAAAAGACTTTTGATATTTTGAAAGGGATCCAAATATTTGTAAATGTTTGATAAAACAATCTGTATTATCCAAAAAATCAATGAAGATATTATTTATTTATTCTCAAACTGAACGTTTTGAAGGCAGGTGAGTATTTCAACTTCTGAAATAAATATTCAAATTAATTTACAGTGTCAAAATGAGTATTTACCAGTACTATTCAGGAGACCATCTCCAATCCAAGGTCTGGTCATATCATATATATGCGATTTTGTAATATGAATATTTGATTTGAGGAGATCCTCAAGGATGTTTACATCTGTAGTAACAATGTGTAGGGTTCCCCCTAGGTACATTTTGAAAGTTCTTCCATATTTCTTAGTAAGTTCACAATACATCTTGAATAATCCTGAAAAAAATGTCTGAGATAAATATACAGGATGTTTCATAATTAAATGCTGATATTCTTCAAATGAAAATAGGTCCACAGCTGCTTCATTTCTGGGATAAAGTGGGTTGCTGATTTCAATGGTAACAATATGACCATACTGTTTTTTCAAATAAATATTATCTCTACAATTGTTTACTGTCTTTTCATCAAAATAATCCTTCCCCAGCGAGCACAAAAACATCCCAGAGATGTTAAAAGTTCGAGTTTTTAGGACATCAAACCTCCACTGCAATGTTCTGTTCATACATGAATAGAACGTGTACGTATAGCCAAATGTCCGCCGCACGCGCTTTTTTTTAGGATGATCCTGGGACATCACAAAAGGCATTTTTGTCTCGCTCTTTTCAAAGCCTCTTCAAAGACTCGCGATAACATTTTCAAAGCTGTTTGCCTGCATTAAATTACTGTATATAAAACATTTCCAAAGATTTCCCTGGGACATCACAAAATGCAATTTCTTCTCATTTTTTTTTTCAAGCTGCTTATTAAAAAAAGTCTAAAAATTAATAATAAGTAGTCAAAATATGCAAAGATGAACTTATTTTAATAGTTACTCGAAAAATCACTGAGGAACACACATACAAATCAAACCCAAAATATTTTCTGCAAATATAAAATGAATAATTTTTCAAAAATATATATATATCACATACACACCCTAGGTAAAAATACAAAAACTAAACTTAAAATATATTCCGTATACAAAAAATTATTGCATTATAATATTTGGAAATATGCCCTCATGAAGAATCACCCTGTATCAAATAGAATAAACTATCTGAAAACATAAAAATTAAACTACAAAAATATCAGTCCTGTATTTTCTATAAAAAGAACAATCTTCAAAAAAAAACAAATTTTAATCTTTGTGAAAATTCACTTTGCTTTGTTTCTTTCCAGAAGTAATTTTTATTCCGAATTTGCATTTAAACCAAGACTAATTATATTGTGAGTTATCATCAGAAGACGAGCAAGGTAAATTTTCAGTAGAGTTCAAATTTGCTTTTTGAATAGTTCAACATGAGATGGAACTGGTAAATCGAATGAAATTTCATCACAGGTGACAGGTGTGAATGAGATCAGTCTGAAGCGTTGTCTGGTTCAACTGAATTTAAATAGAACTTTGTTACTGATACACCCTCAGTAATATACTGCTTTTTCAACATTTATAAATTATAAATATGATGATGATTTTACAAGTTAAGATTATCGGTATAAGTTTTTCAGGTTATATATTTCGGAATGACGACCATTCAATACTTACTTTGAGGTCTGTGATCAACTTGATGGTTATTGAATCCTCTCCCACTTCATTCTAAAATCACTACTTATTACTTTTGCGAGAAACAAAATGGGGTAAATTGAATTTAAGTGGATACAAACTAAAAACCACATCCTTCGTCAACAAGACCGATCATCACTGAGATCACATTTGCGCTTGCGCGACCGGTAGATATATTCTCAGTGAACATCTCAAGGCATGTTATGCCAAGTGAAAACGTCCACACATTCATATTTTGTGCACCTAACCGATACATTCCTAAAGGCATTTGAAAAAACGCCAAAAAAGAACAAAGACAAAACATATATCCTTCGGAGACAGCTTTGGGAAGTACGCATTACGGTCTCAAAGAAACATCGGCATGCCCACATTTTCGAAACATCTCAAAACCTCCCAGGGATGTTTGTGCTCGCTGGGTCGGTTTTCAAGTTAAATCTTTTAAAATTTTAAATTATTATATGAAAGAAAGAGTTCAGGGACCATTTTCATAATAAGATGGAGGACACTTATATTGATTTAAAAAAAAAACAGTATTGTAATAAAAAAATGCACCTAACTATTATAATCCGCTAATTTATTTCGACTTGTATTTATATTCGCACTATGATTATTTATAGGCAAGAAGGCTAGCTTCTGTAAAATGAAAATTGACTTCTAATCGTAAACTGAAGAAAACTGTCTCTAATTTTCACCAATCCAACTTCAGTCAATTGCCACAAGGATGCACTTATTTTTGTTTCAGATTGTGGGAACGAACCAACGAATGGCAATCCTCTCGAATGGACTGCCTACGTTGTACTGGCACATCGGTGCCTTAGGTCTTGTTAAAGTACATTGCTGGCAGCACCTATAACATACTTTCTGCGCCAGTCGACTTGATAATTGGTCCAGTAAAATCGTTGTCTCACTTTCTGGAGGGTCTTCGTCACTCCCAGATGTCCTCCAGAGATCCCATCATGGATTTTTTGGAGAACTTCCTGTCATCTGCTACTAGGTACGACTGTCTGACGTATTTCTTCCCCACCATCATTGGACTCTAACACATGCTTTAGGACACTCTTATTTAGGGTAAGAGAGTTCTATTGGTCCCAGTTAGATTTAACGGCTGGCGAATAATTATATATTTCCAGCCACGACGGTATTTGGTTACTCTTCTTCTAAACGACAACTGAACCAGGATCTGGATCTCTCTCTTGGTCTTTCTGGACCTTGTTGTTGTTCTAATTATCATTCACTACCGAGGTTTTACGTAGTGTCGACTTCCTCTCTTCTTCTCGTCGGCAGTGCGATCAGTCATATGGGCATGTTCTTCGCGATAGGGCATATGCATTCTTATGGCTGGACCCCGCTCGATGTTCGATCTCGAAGTCGAATTCTTGAAGCCTTTCTATCCAACGTGCCACTTAGCCCTAGGTTTTTGAACTTAAAAAGCTACTTCTCAACCATACACGTACTTTTAGAAGTATTCTACTTACTCCTTTGACGACAGCCAACAGCTCTCGCCTGGTGACACGATAATTACGCTCCGGTTTACTGAGGGTCTTGCTGAAGTAACCATATACCTCCTCCTGTCCTTCTTGGATTTGAGACAGGACAGCTCCAAGTTCCACATTGCTTGCGTTCGGTGGGGGATAGCTCAGAATTGGTGCATTGATCAATGCTCTTTTCAGCTTCCTGAACGAATCTTGGCATTCTTCAGATCACCGGGAACCTATTTTGCCCTTCCGTTAGCCTGGTCAGAGGTTCAGCGATGTTTTCGAACCCCCGCACATATCGGCGATAGTAGGTGCACGAGCTGGTGTATGTCTTTTGGAATGGACCATTCCTTAACAGCTTCTGCTCTCCTTTCCGTTGTAGAGAATTGAAAAACCAACAAAATGGTTTTTTGTGCGACCGGATCCGTGTATTTTCCAATAGTACAATTCGAAAAACTCTCTAAAACTATAGTGCATTCATATTTCAAATACGGACGATGTCAACAAAAGCACGTGAACACCAAACTAGAACAGAGACGCATTAAGCTTGTTTACCCAATGAAATTAATTTGAAAATGTAACATCACCCAAAACCAACCAGAACTTTACACCAAAACAAATATTCGAAATAAATAATCAATAATGTAATTAAAAACACAAAAATAAATCAACGCTGCAACTTAAAACAAATAGCAGTTTCAATAACTGTAACGCAGCCAAGCTGGATACATCTCTGCAAAAACATTTCGTTTGGTGTTGTGTCAGGTTGATGTTCTATCAACCAATAGAGTTGCGAGAATTGGCAATCACGAGGTGGACACGCATTGATCACTATTTACATCGAGCGTATTTGAAATATGAATTCACTATAGACAATTTTTATATTACTGTTGTGGATTTTTATGAAAATATGGACGAATTAAACGAAGACGAATAAAATGTTTCAACCGATAGGATACTGGAAGATGCAGAATTAGTGAATATGTAATATTTCGAAACAATTTCGAAAACAATGTGCCAGAGAGGAATCAACAGAGAGAAATGAATACGGGGTACCATTCTCTCATAGTGTTTCCACCAAGTGGAAAAATAAATGCAAATATCTGTCAGTATACAACTACTTCCCTGGCTAATACCACGACGGACATTGAACTACATCTGACAGATATTTGTGCAACGTTCTTACAAGAAGACCCAATTGCAAGTGCTCATCTTGTAATTAAACAGAAGATTATCCTTAATTGGGCCGCAGCGGTCATGATGGTAGAGCGCTAGTCTATCAATCAGAAGGACGTGGTTTCGATTTCCAGCATGGTCACTGGTCTCATGCTAGGAATCGCACGTTAAAAGGTAAGACCTCGTTAATCCTTAGCTCGCACAAGTTTTGACTTCTGAGGGCTGTCGTTCGTAGGGGTATGATAGCTGGTTAACGGAAAAAATTATTTAATTTTTTTTTTATTTGGCTGGGAATGACCATCTGCAGACATGCATTTTCGAGGTTTATTGCCTCTCATCAGTGACAGGGTAGGTCGGACAACATTATAATTGTCCTGTCCCCGCCAAATGAATAATAATCAACCGTTTAACTAATATTTCCTCACGGATGACCATACGACCCACAACAAAGTTGATCGCAGCGCCATCTGCACGGGAGATTAAGAAACAAGATAAGCAATCCTGGGCAGCACAGACTCCGGGAAGAGAAAACTGTAATATTTCGAAACAAGTTCGAAAACAATGTGCCAGAGAAGTATCAACAAAGTGAAATGAATACGGGGTACCCTTCTCTCTTAGCATTTCCACCAAGTGGAAAAATGAATGCAAATATCTGTCAGAAACAACTACGTTGCACAAATATCTGTCAGATGTTGTTCAATGCCTGTGGTATTAGTCAGGGAAGTAGTTGTTTTCTGACAGATATTTGCCTTTATTTTTCTACTTGGTGGAAACGCTAAGAGAGAAGGGTATCCCGTATTCATTCATTTCACGTAGTATTTGTTATCAGAAAAATCAATATTTCGGTATGAGAAAGAGAATAATAATTTACTAAATTGGATGAGGAGAAAAAAAATTTAACAATCTCCCATATTGTGGTCAAAATATTCAATGCTCTATTCTACAATTCGAATAAAGGAAAATATAGGGTGAAGGTAAGTTTATCGTAGTTTTGTCTCTTAAACACGAATCCAAAGAAAATTCGAAGGGTACCAATTACTCTTTGAGTTATGCCCTTCTGAATCTTGAAAATCGATTATTTTCAAACACGAATTTTTTGATTAATTCATACAAAATATCACACTATTCTCAGATGCCAATCTGCCTAATTCGTTTACACAAAATTTCATTTTCTAATAACCATAAACCTAACCTTCTTTTTTTTCTGTTTTGGAATGGTATATTTTCCACTGAGAAAATTCGAAAAAACCTCTGAGAACCATATATAAAAAAATTTTTACTGCTAGTCTCCGCAAAGTGGAAAATATTTTCTCTGCTGTCACTACAACTGTCGCATAACTGTTCCAAAAGCTTCAATGATACATGACAGTCGATAAGAATCAGGCATTTTCTACCAAAGAATTTCCACAGATCAGCCATTAGCAAGTCAACTTGGTATTTACAACAAACAGTTGGTATCAGAGAACATACCTTGGAAACTGCATCGTTGTGGTCTACAAATCTTTCCTTAAGTTATCCAATCAATCATCAAAAATTTTATTTATATCACAAAAAATAAAATGAAGTGATGTATATAGTTACTGTTAGCGTGTAGGAAGAAAAGATTTTTGCTAGTAAACAGAGGCTTACAGTAAGGTCACCTACAAGAATCGATTTAAAACGTTAGGAAGATTCTAAAAATCTTATGAAGTTTGCACATTCGCTTTGAATATTTCTTTGAATTTCAAAATGCCATTTTGATTTTCCACCCATCTGCTTTCACATATAGCTGTTTACATTTTTCAGCTTGAGTTTTTCAAATCTTCTAGCACTTTGCTGCAGCAACTTTTTCCACACTTTCCAAATGAGTGAAAGAAATCATAGAGTATCTTACGAATTGGGCCACCCTCCACTTTCCATTTATTTTCAAATTCAGACCTGTATTTTTTATTGAATTTTTTCAAATGCTGAGAGTCATGTTTCATATTGGCGTGATATTCCTATCTGAACTACAGAGTGTTTTGTAAATATTGTACTATTACCAGTAAAAAAATTTAAGTTCGATATAATTACTGGTAATAGTTCAATATTTCCAAACACTCTGTAGTTCAGATGAAAATACTACGCACATATGAAACATGACTCTTAGCATTTAAAAAAATTTAATAAAAAATACAGGTCCGTATTTGAAGATAAAAAATTTAGAGTGACCCAATTTATACGATACATTGAATATAATTTTCATTCAATGATTTGGATAGTCTTCAAAAATTTGCCAAGGCAAAGTGCCAGAAGTTTTGAAAAACCTCCACAGAATGAAGAGATTTAGGCAAAAGAATAATTTCGAATTTTTTAATTTTTTCTGTATAAATCCAGAACTATAAAGAAGAATTATATTTTTTTTGTTTCACGTATTTGACCTATGAAATACACAACTTTGCCTCTATTTACCACCACTCTATATATATTTTACCTTGACTTGAATTTGAATAGACCTGTATATATTCCTGTAACATTGTATCCTGCTTGAGCGACGATCTTAAGATGGTACCAACAGATTTAACGATTCAAACACAATTTCTGATGCTGGAATGGCATTCCCTGAACTCCTTTGTAAACCCTTGCATTGCAGAGGTACCATCATGACCTTGACCAATGCTATCTTTCAGTCAACCAACAAGATCATGAAGGGATGTATGACAGTAATTATACCCTGGATTCTGTCCATTTTTCTTCATACTACTACTATCTACTTCCACAAAATATAAAAAATCTTCCATTGTTATATAAAAATTTTGTGTATAACGAATATGAACATTTCTATTACTATTGGAATTTTATGTTTTTAATTCGGGGGTGTTCTAACCCCCCTAACCTCTCCCTGGGTATAGCCTTCACTCGAATAAAAAACTACAATACGAAAATATCCATTCATCCAGTACACGCCACTATTTATAATATTGTCTTATGACTACGACTGCCCATTATAGAAAATTACTTCATTCTACTTTTTGTGATTTAGTTTCAGCGATAGACTCTATCCACTTTTAGATGATTTGATTAAAAAACTGAAAGCTTGGTTCTGTCTATAGAAAAACGTCTCCAAAGAAAACTCGATGAAATCGATATTTGAACACAAATAGCAATGGCAATGGAAAAGTAAATGCTAGTGATGAAATGCAATAAGGTGATGATCCAGATCATTATAGTTTGGAAACATGGTTTTAATTAAGGAAGAATGAGGAACTTTAGTACCAAGGAGACAATTGTTCATTATGGGCATATTCAGAATTGAGTTTAGGGTAAGAGGACCAAGGAGAAAACTAAAGAAATTATTGACGTTTCGATAATTATTTATCGCCTTTTTCTGGGCTGTAGTTATTCAGATTTGAATATTATCGGAATCATAAAATGTGTTTTTGAAAATATATCTACATCGTTATACATGTGATGAATACAAAGGAGTTGATTAGAGAAAAGAAGAATCAAAGGTGCATTTATTTATATAAAAATCTAAAACAGTGTTTATTTTTCGAACATCATTCATTTTTATATCAATGCCTGATTACTTTAGTTACTTCATAATCTGAGTTATTTTCCATACGCTTTTTCAGGTTACAATTCTCCAGGTCTTTCGCCACTGGATGTGCGTTGCCCATCGGATGTAGGTATGTAAGTACGATATTGCCCCATCGTATTAGTCAAAGCAGTTATCACGTATTTTCCACATATGGGAAAATATTTATTATAAAAAATGTACATTCATTGTACAATTTTTTGCTGAGGTGAACGATATAACCCCGCCCTATGAATCTGTTTTTCATTCTGTTGTAACGGAATTGATTTGATTTTTTTTACGTATAGGTACATTCATTGAGTTCGAAGTCACATGATTTTGATTGGTATATCCCAAAGTACCGCTAGTACTATACTTGTAATACTCTACTTCATGAAGACTCACATGAGTCTACCAAGAGGTGCAGGTGGTTTTCTGCTTGCACATTTTCTTTATCAGCTGCAGAAAAATTCTGATAAACCTGCAGTCGGTGAATTTTGTCTTCAGGATTGGCATCTGACCAATTCATGTTAGGTACATTTGCATTGAATAAAGCATGTGAGCGTTCATCGAAACCAATTTTCTCAAGAACGAAATAACGTCTCAGTTTGCTAGTCGGAATCAGAACCAGCGACTGATGCCTGAAAACTGGGCGCTACAAATATACAGCTTCATTAGTGCACCCGCTTTATCATCATTAGATGACAGAACAATTTTTTATCAAACACTCAAATACGCTTGGCAATGTGGCGCTCCGGAGCAAATTTTTGTTGGAACATTCAATCAACTGTACAGAAATTTGAAGAACACAATAATTACTTTCCACATGGGTTTTAGATTTATTACAGTCATAATCTACATTCCAGGTAATTACTGATACATTATATCAGCTTCATTTACCACTATAAAAATTCTCAAAACGATATCTTATTCATTGAAACTGCTTTATGGAATATGGACTGCTGAAAATCTTACCATAAATATCATCAGGTGTTTTCATGCCATAAAACGGATATGGCGTTGGTCCTGGCAAGTTGACATCTTTATTCTTGTACACAAGATATCCAAAATAAAACACCGGAGTGAAGAGCACTAATGCCAATATGAACACAATCGTCATGGTGAGTCCACACTCACTAGAGTACGGATGAGTGTAAAGTTCATTCTTTATATAAAGAATAACTCGCATAAAAACAGTAATTCAACTGGGTATTGACGACAATATTAAATTGCTCAAAAACTATTTTTGTGGTTGCTTACGTAACTTCAACTAGCCTTCTATCAACCATCTACATTTCTTTTGGTGTATGCACGTTAAAATATTCACATTCTGTTTGATTCTTAGGAATATATCACTCTACAGGAAGATATCTGAGGAGGGTATAACTTTACTATAATGATGCTATTTTTCATTTTTTCTGTACCCATACTAATTTCCTAGAAATTCCCTACCTGTTCTTTGATGATATTCATTAAGATACAGGACCCCGCACTTGTCTTATGTATAATGGCGACCGGTCAAATTTTCTGAAAGTTTGGTATGTTGTACTCGACCCAATAACCAAAAGTGTCCATAGGCCCAACTCTATGTTCAGTTTTTTAGATATGGTGTGTTGAAACTGAAAATGCCCAGATTTCTGGATTTTTTTTGTTAACTTATGGGCTAGATTAAATTTCTTTTGCATACACAGGTTTATTACATGTTTCAGTAATACAATGATGAATACGTATGACTTAAAATATTTATATTTACGGGGTGACTCACTAATGACTAACAGTTATTTTTTGTAAAATCTCAATTTTTCTACTGTGATCTTGAGGAAGTATTTTGAGGAGAAAATATCACATTTTACATATTTTTTATAAAATAACAAATATTTTTTTTATGGAAAATTTCAAAACCATGTACCTACTTATAGATTAATTCGATAAAAAATTAATACCACTAATATACAAGATGGTTCATTTGTCGAAAGTTATTCTAATTTGAAATTGGTACAAAAACCATGAACACTCTGTATTTTAAAATTTTTCCGATCAAATGTAACCATTTTCTCAGTACGTATTTATTCAAATAGGTAACGTTATAAGAGGTATGATTTCTACATCCGATCCTATTACCAGTTTTCTAGATACAGGGCGTTAATGTTGAAAAATGCTAATTTCATTAGTTTTTTACCTCAAATGCATTGACTTATATTGCGTAGTCAGATCAGTCTAAGTTTTGGTCAGATGAACATTGAGAGGTACAGCTAAAAATATTTAATGCTACCTGGTGATCAACGAATATTTCACAATACGCTTTTCAAACACTTATTATTTTTTTGTTTAAAATTGTTTTTTCCGTTAACCAGCTGACATCCCCCTACGAACGACAGCCCTCAGAAGTCGAAACTTGTGCGAGCTAAGGATCAACGAGGTCATACCTTTTAACGTGCGATTCAACATTCCAAATAACGATAATGATAACGATATATTTCAGCCTCGGAACTGTAAATGTGTTAGTATAAAATTTAAAAAATTAGTTCTCTGTGGCGCAAATGTTGAATTATTGAGTGTTTGAAAATTCGTATAAAACGCTAATTAGCAATATCTCCTTGGGCAAAATTGCAAACATTGTGCAAATTGTAGATGTATCAACGAACTTCTTTTCTATATTCCTCTTGAAATTTGCACCTGCAATTTTCAACTGGAAATACGAATAATACTCAATTGTAATTAGCGCTAATTACGATAACAAAATTGCAAACATTGTGCAAATTTGTGGTAAATCATGTCACCCATAAAATGCTTTGGATTTGCACACTTGTCATGCGTACGCAACATCCAAAAAACATGGACAACGCTAAAAATAGTCTCAGGTTCAGAGTTTCAGGGGTCACAAAATTGCAAACATCATTTTCGTGTTTTGCAAACTTTTCTGGTATAATTTTACGTCGCCAATTGAGTTTGCACTCTTTTCAGTATCCCGGAAGCAATTTTTGCAAATGTCACAAAATTACAAACTTTGTGCATTCTTTCCTTAAAGTTCTGCTATGTCAAACAAGTACATGTATAAATTTGCAACCCTATAAAATGTCGGGAAAGCCGGGAAACGAATATTATCAATTGAGTCGATTTTCGCGGGTGACACATAATTGCAAACTTTGTGCAATTCTTTTTCAAAGTTCTGGTATGGCAAACAAGGCTACTTATAAATTTGCAACCCTATAAACCGTCGGGAAAACAGGTCAATAGCATAAGAAGGTCAAACTAAATCTGAGGTGTAAAGGGGGAAATAAGAATCCCGACCGATGGAGTCGAAGCTCTATCATAAAGAATAACGTCTCACTCTGATTGGGGTGTAGTTCAGTCGATAGGTTGAAAAAAATAGGGTTAGGTGGAAAAAGGTCGGAAGCTAATGAAACTTCAGGAGGTTCTTCAGGGATGGTTAATCAACATTTTCTCAAGTTTTGGACCTCGAAGACCCTGTGCGAAAAAAGTGGGGGGGGGGGCAAACTGCAAAATTTTTGACCTCTCTCCGGTTTTTCCTCTTTTACTTTTTTCTCTTACGTCCTACAGAAAAAACATGTTATACCCGAATTATGATGAAATGTAGTAATTATGGTTTTTAGTTGAAGTAACCGACTTTGGACACCCCACTCCTCCTTCCCCCACCCAACCCTAATTCTCAAAAGCTAACTTTCTGATGAAAGCCAACCGTTCCTAGTCACATCATTTTGATATTGATATCAGTTACTTTTCGGATCGATATCCCCCCGTTCCCCTACATAATTATTCCAGGACAGGAAGAAAAAAAGACGTAGTCCTTTCGTGAAAAAAATTTATGTAATTAACAATATTAAGTTATTCTCAAGTCATATATTATATTGAGGAATAAAGATATTATGGCTAATCATAGTGGGTAGGTACTCATTTGTACTCATTATATTTCCTGCCGAGATTTCCTAGTCGCTGGTTCTGCTCGTAACAGCTCGTCGTCCTCCTGAGCGATAAGGAGGTCAATGATGTCGCTGTCGTCGTTTTCGTCCAATATTTCTGGTTGGTCTTCCTCGATCAAATCAGTTGCGGGGGCATTTACGCAGGAGTGGCCTGTGCAGTGCTTGCACATTGCTGAGCATCGGAGACCTGCTTTCTTGCCGCAAGCTCCGCTGCTACAGCCTTTGCTGCACTTGCAGGAAACAATATGGAGGATGTCATCCGGCGCAGCATTTCTGGTTGTGGGAATTGGTAGTACCCCTCGTGTGGTTAGGCTCCAGCCCCATACTGATGGGAGGAGATCATTGCCCAACCATGCCTGTACTTGCTGGTAAGTACGGAGGGAGTGGTACTTGGCAGCGTCACTTGTTGGTGGTAGGCGGGCTAGTTGTAATTTAGCCTTCGTCACTGATCGTGTGAATAATTGGTACCTTAGGTCGTCGAGATTGTCTCTGTCAATGTTGCCTCCATAAACTGCTACCAGGAACTTTTCTCCAGCGTCGCTGATCTGCTGAGGAGTAGCGTTTGGTGTGAGAAACAGGGCCACTACTGCAGAGAGGGAGGTATTCTTCATGTTGGTACTTCAAATTTTCTTCTTCCCGAATCCAAACGGTGCTGAAGTGGTATCACAATCACTCACTGCGTCCCTAATTTTAATTTTCTTATTACCTAATTTGACTATTCTACCTGAGGTACTTATACCCTTCTATAATTACTATTTTTCGATTTCTTCTTATTAATGTATAATAGAGTCATGTTGAAAGAAAAAAATGAAAAGTGATCTAATATGACGACGTCAAAAATCGAAAACAAATAGGTCTAGGTAGCGCAGGTAGAATAGACAAATTTCACACTTTTATGTTGAATATTGGCTCATCGTTTGCATTCCGCAGTTCCACAGGAGCAGTGTTCTAACATCTACTGTTTTCCAGCTTTTTACTGCTGTAGCTGATCACACACTCCCCTCGGCCCGACACTCTCTTGTCCTTGGGAGGAACGACTTGACACCTGGTGGGCAAGCAGGGGTGGGGGTTATCTAAAGTTGGTGATTTCAAGTGGAAATTATAATAGCAACTACATTTCATCATAATTCTTGTATAACAGAAGAAATAGGGTGGAATTCTGCAAAGTACTCCCTTGCGGTGGTATAGCGGCCTTTGGGAACCGTCGGAAACGTATGGCAAGGTGATTTCCGTGAATGGCTACTCGACGAGCATTTGCTGCGCAAAAATGAGCCTGGTATAAATGGTTGAATTGTTTTTTTTTTTTAATTAATGTATTCGTGTCGGTATGGCGGGCTGTAAGTCACACCGGAGAAGTATGGCATTACGCTACCGCCTACTTCTTTTTTTATCGACTATCGAAAAATACAAGCATTTTTGTGGAACAAATCGTTCGACACTCGTTATTTATCCGACACGTTCGATTAACGCCCACGCGATTGGGCCGCCGGTACCAGCGCTATGACCATCATTTTCTTTTTTGTCATTCCGTAATTAGACCCCGGAAGAACCTCCATACTAGTACAAATGACCTAATATTTTGTGTCACAATCTCCCGGTCTAATAGTCCCATCCCCTGTTAACTTTTAAACGGTTTGACGTACAAACATAAATAAAAAACTATTTGTAGGGTTTCACCGATACTACTTTTTGAAATGAAACACACTGTGATTGCTCGATAGATGGCGCAGGAGGCACGTCAACTAAGACATTTTAAATGGCATGGGGGTCATGTGTTACATCGCTGAAAAGATAATTCAATTCTCTTTTCAACCATCTAAAAATTTTTGAAGTTTCGTTTCATACAAAAAAAAATCTGTCTCGTTATTTCACATCAAATCGTTCAAGAGTTATAGTGGTCAGGTAAGAAACGGGATTCAGACAAATGCATCTTGTAAAAAAAACGTAAAAACGAAAATCAGGGGGGGTATTAAAATTCATTCAAGTATCCATAGTATCCAGCAAAAGTGCATAGTTATGTGATGGGTTTCAGCAAAAATCACTTTGACGGTGTGATATTGAATGGATCCCTTCCATTTTTTTTGTCAACAAAGATAAAAGTCAAAGTGGTGCATCTCTCGAAGTACTTCTTCTGAAAAAAATATAACTAGTGAGATAAAAATTAGAGCATGTTGTCTATTTCCTGCCATTCATTTTAAGATGATTTTTGAAATATTGAAAAAGTACTCCGAGAGATTCCTAGATCCAACTTTTTAAAATTGCATGGTGAAAGAAAATTTTAAGTTCATCCAGCGAGCTCCGAGTATGTTGATTTCTCCCGTTCCTTGTTTTACCAATAGCCACTAATAAGGTTAAACCCCTCTTATCTTAGTAGGTTTGCATAAATACATTTTGCAATAATTGCTTATTATTATAACTGAACAATATATTGTTGCCTTCTCATTGCTAGACTCATAAACGGAGCTGTCAAACTGGCATTATGGCGCAATGGGCAAAGCCATCTCGTCAAAAATTACATTTCTTAAAATTGGGGAAACTATTGTTAGGAGTTCATTTCTCTCTTAAAACTGAACTAGTCCACTTAAAGGCATGAACCAAAAAACAAAATGTTGAAAAGGAATGGTTCCTAACAAAAATAAAATTGGTATTTTGAAAGGATTTGACCACGAAATTATTCCACAGGATGTTTTTAAATTAACAACAAACTTTTAATTTACCCTGTATGATGACAAATAAGCTAGTATATAACATAAAACTGAGTGTGCAAGTTTGAATTAATAATTTTATCTACACTTTGATGAAAATAATTTTGAAAATTGAACCAATAATGAAAAAACTACGAGATCTCAAATTTTACCAAATATTAACTTTATAAAATAAATTCATAAGTATGTCCAAACTTTTCAGCATATTCGAAAAAAAAAATTTTAAAGGCTTTGGAATGCTTTGAAAACACCAGTAGAGACAGTAAAAACTCCGAAAAAAATATGTTTACCAAAGCAAACAAAACAGATAAGTGAGGATGTTGTCTTGCATCAAGAAGTACTTCAGAGTGCGATAAACAAAAATAACGTTTTTATGGACAACGTTCGACATTACATACATATGAAGTAAGTTTTTTCAGTCTATGTTACTACACACAACTAAGTCTCAGTGGTGTCTTCCCCGCCTCCTCCTAGTTATGCGGGGCACACTTGTGCCGAATACTTAAGGCTTGTATAGCACTTCGACATATACCTACGATTTGGCAAAAGTTGAGAGTCATATATCTCCCAAAAGTAGGGAGAATCGGTGACAAGACACCCAAGGCATATCGTCCGATCAGTCTAATGTCCTTCCAATATAAAACGTTGGAAAGACTAATAAATAGATACATAAGAGATGAGGTATTACAAACAAGTCCTCTTAGCAATCGCCAATATGCTTATCAGCCAGGCATGTCAGACTGGACGATCTCAACAGGCTACTTACAAAGTCCTTAGAAGACAAAGCGATAGCTGTGACATTTATAGACATCGAAGGTGCTTTTAACAATGCATCAACTGAGTCTATAGCAAGCGCCCTAGTAAAAAGATGGGTACCTCCCCTATTATGCCAGTGGAAGGTCAAAATATCATCAATTTGCGGAATAACACTGACAGCTAGAGCAAATAGGGGATGTCCGCAGGGAGGGGTACTATCGCCCCTACTATGGGCCATCCTAATGGATGAACTGATAGAAAGGCTAACATACAGAGGCTTCTATTGCTTAGGATATGCTGATGATCTAGCAATTATTGCAAAAGGCAAAGCAAGGACAGTCTCGGAGCTTACACAAACAGCCATAGATATAACCGACAGGTGGTGTAAGGAGGAAGAACTGAGAGTAAACCCTCATAAAACCACTATAGTCACATTCACACGAAAGAAAACACTAGAAGGACTAAGGTCACCTGTGCTAAACGGGAAAATACTTAGGAGTCATCTTCGACCATAAGCTAACATGGAATCAACATCTACAAAAAGTGATAGAAAAAAGCTCAGTAGCCTTCAATCTGTGCAGGAGAATGTGCGGAAAAAATTGGGGGCTACAACCAAAAATGACCACATGGCTTTATGCCAGAGTCATCACATGCGAACAATTTTACATGCAGTTCATAGATTGGAGGAATAAAAATAAAATCAGCAGCTTTTCAGGAAATATCCTGTTTATTTAGATTAGATATCTAAGAAATTTGAATCTAGAAGTTCAGGGACACAAATTTTCATTTTGAAATCAACGTATATATATATATATATATATATATATATATATATATATATATATATATATATATATATATATAGAGAGAGAGAGAGAGATATACCCAAATATTCCAGATTGCACGCCTTATTGATATGGACATCTGAAACATAGCCCAAATATATACGTTAATAATAAAATTCAGACATAAAGTGTTTAATTTTTTTATATTTTGTCTATAAAAAATAGTGTACCTATATAACTCACATCTAATGATTATCAAGATTCTCAAATTCAGTATCGTTAAATGATAATTTTTCTTGACACGGTTTTCTGAGTATTTCAATCTTCCACAGTCTGAAAGTTTGGTAAATGAATATTTGATGTGAATGAAATTCAAGAAATAGAAAATATCCAAAACGGTAATTTCACTCGAGTTTCGAAAACAAAGTCGGTGGTCCTCAGGAGCTTTGGAGCAATATTAATAATGTACACATATATACAGGGTACACCACCATGAACTGAGTCGATATGTATATGGGAAACTACTGTTGCCTACGACTTCCGGATATACCGGAAGTGGGCTCAATCTTTGTTTTTTAAAGTGGAATGGAATTGCATTTTTAAAATCGACCATAAATGTCAACACAATTTTATTCGAAACATCATATGTCTAAAGGGCTCCTGTTTTCAGTTATTTAATTTTTTTGAACATTTTTACACCTGCAGCCAATCACAAAAAAAATGTTTGCTAACAGTCAAAAATTGCCAGAATATTCCTGAATAAGACTTGAAGCTCAGAAATTGGCGCCAAATTTGGCTATCTCGACAATTGTGTTACTTCTTTTCATCAAATGGTAACCCCATTTTTTTAACGCCACTGGACTCTACGCTACAAAATAGGTGTAGTTTATGCTTGCAACCCTATATCTAAAATGAACGGTTTTTGTAGAAACTTGGAAAAACTAAAATTTCCGTGTAGTTACTAGAGATATCAGAATTATCAGTAGGCTTTTTTAAAAATCGACATGAAACAAATGAAGTGTCAAGAAACGATATTTGTTAATAATTTGCGTTCAAGAGAAATGAAATTTTTCCTTATATCCCGATTAGAATTTAAAAATGAACATTACTTTGATTTGTTAATGATTTAGAGTATGTGAAAGCTTCCCTCCACGATATCCAGATAGACCAAAGCACACCCATGGCACCATGACACAAATCATTCACAAATGTTAAACACGGGCAGTTTGTTTATTGATTAAATCTGCCGTAAACAATGGATGCGAATCATTCACAATTGTAAAACACTCCCAGAAACAAACAAGAAATTGAACAAACTATAATATATTGTAGTGAAAATACACTAAACTAATTTTGCTAATTTTTTTAAAACACTTCTCAAAAAATTTTTTCAACTAAAACATTGACTTTACTATTCATTTCTACTGTCGCTGTCTGTCTGCGGACTCTCGAACCACATCTGTGACTCTCTGTGACACTGTTCCCGCCCTCTCATTTCGAGCGTCTTGTATACAGACAAGCAGATTCTTTTTACAGTTCTCGAACGATCGAAACTAAAAGACATCGAAATACGTTCCTAACTCTCTCCTGACAATTGGTTGCTAGCGGCGTAGCATACACAATATTTTTTATATGACCCCAAAAAAAAAGTCTAATGGAGTGATATCGGCTGAACGGAGGAGGTCATCGATAGTCCATTTTTTGCTTTCCAACAATCTTCGGAAGTTTTATCTAAAAATTCATACACAGGTGCAAAATTATGAGGTAGGGCTTCGCCGTGTTGATAGACTATCACAGCTGATTCCAGTTCAAATTTAATGGATATAAATAATTTTCTAGAATTTCGAGATATCTCTATTATATCACCCTTTGATCTCCAATAAGCGTTACCTTGAAACTGTCTTTATTGAAATACGTGTGGGTAATATGAGTAATTGCGGTTGAAAATTCCATTTTTCATAAACTTCGCCTCTCTCTTCTGGATTTTTTCATTGTCATCTGCTCTTAAATTCTATACTAATTAGAATGAATACGAATGGTACTTACGTTACGGAAGTTTTCACGGACTCTTTTAATAACCGTGTCGCATTTCCTGTAAATTATCGACAAATTGTAGTAATCTTCGTTATTAAATCCCAAACGGGTTATAAATGCTTTCAATGTAATTATGTCCTAATGTCAAATTATTAGCGAATTTTGTTTGTTGACACTTCAGTATTTGTTTCTTGTCAATTCTTCTAAAGAAGCCTACTTACTGATAATTCAGATAACTCTAATAACCACCCAAAATAGTTAGTTTTTCCAAGTTTCTAGAAAAACCGTTTTATTTATATATAGGGTTGTAACCATAAACTTCCCCTATTATTCAGCGTAGAACCCACTGGCTTTGAGAAAAAAATGGGGTTCCATTAGACAAAAATTAGTTACACAATTTTCGAGATGGCCCACCCCACCTCATATCTAATTCTTTCCAAAAGTTTCCGAAGATTTAAGAAGCTTCAGGTCTCATTTAGGTAAATTATAGCAATTCTTGACCTGACTCTTCAAAATATTAATAATTTTTGTGAAGGACTGCATCTGCACAAATTTTCAAAAAAAGAATTTGTTAAGTTAAGATTGGAACACTTCAGACATAGTGTGTTTCACTTCTCATGGAAACACCCCCGTATCTTTCGTAATTTTCAACGTAGAACCATGCAATTTTCATGATCGATAGATACACTAGAAATGAACATGAAAAAGTGCGCATGCTCGGTACGTACACTATGGAGGGTAGAGGTATCCCTACTACCCTCCCCCTAAAACTATATTGCATCGAAAATCGTGTTATTCTGTATCGTTGTGATAAAAAAATACTAAAAAGTTTTTTTTTTGTGTGGCTTGGACGATTCTGTAAGTGATTTTAGTGATGAAACTTTAATTTAAATTGGGGCAAACAAAAATATAGATAGATTCTTATATTCAGCCAGGGTCCCATCAGACACGACTGCAATGTTTGGTCCTTTAGCATTACACAGTATACTTACCTCGGGACTCTCCGCCACTCATTTCCACACGCGATGAAATTTAAATCTTCAAAATTCACAATAAAACAGCGCTTATGCTGATATACATTTTTTTCTATTATCCAATCAAGTGAAAGTAACTGGCATCGACATACCTGTTTAAACCTGGCAATCCAGTAGTTCGTCCAGGTAAATAATCGGCAACCCTACGTCTAGGGCTTCGCGAGACCAAGAGATTAGTCTTGATTTTGTCTTGGTCTTGATACAATACCAAGACCAAGATCAAGACTTGATAAATCTTCCCAAGACCAAGACTTGACTTTCGAGACCAAGACTCTCCCTAAAGAGTATTGGTCTTGGTCTCGAAAGAAAAATAGTGAAATTAAATATACTCAATATTAAGAAAATTTTGATGGAAAATGTTATGGCATTTTATTTCAATTATTTATTTTTCATATGGTAGGTTTTTAAATTTTGTTCATTCAAAATCGAAAATACATTTTTCAAAATCTGTATTGCAGTTATACAGTTTACAAGAAATATGTGTATGTTGTAAGGTCGCAGTGGTTAAGTTAAGTATTGCAATTTCTTCGGGATTCCGATTCCACCACTCTGCCGCAACTGCATATCTTACTACTGATCACACAATAATCCATTGTAAAATGGTCAATAAAAACTTAATTGACATTCCAACCATTCTGAAGTTTTTTTCTGGCCTGTCGGGAGTTGACCTGTGTGATGTGCGGTCTATTTCAATATTTATTTAAAATTTCTTAAAATTGATATTATGATGGTGAAATGAGAAATTTTTATTTCGCTTACTTCACCCGTACAAATTGACCATTGTTGAAGACTGAGAAATACGAAATACCTATATTTTATGTAAATGAACTGTTGGACAATTGAATTGAATAATTAAAATTTCTAGACAAATTTTTATCCAAGACTATCAAGACCAAGACCAGACTATCAAAACCAAGACCAAGACTGAGCCAGTCTCGTCTTGGTCTTGAAACATCAAGACCAATACCAAGACCAAGACTACATTTATTTTTCGAGACCAAGACCAAGACTGGTCAGTCTTGGTCTTGGTCTCGCGAAGCCCTACCTACGTCTGCACATTCTATATGATTTATACTTTAAGTCTAGTATAAAATTTTCTTATTATCTTGATGTTGCGATATTTAATGAAAAATAATTTTTTTTTTATAATTAAAAATATTCTGTCCAGGATTTTTGACAACCCATTTTCAATATATTTTCTAATATACTTCATTATAAAATAAGTTTTATTCTATTATCAGCTCGGAGACTCAGGACTCAGGAGACACTCCGCCATATCATTAATGAATGTGGCGCTGTACATCAAGAGGAGGAAATTTCACATAAGTATAGATGAATCACATAAAATGCTAAAATTTCTCTTCCTTGTATATAATGTGGGTGTGTAGTGTGTGACAGCTTGTCATGGAAGAAAGTTCCTTCACTTCACGTTTTCGTGAAAGCTCTGATATAGGATATAAGACTGGTAGCTGATTTTTGCGGGCGATTATTCCATTGGCTACCGCAGCACTTGATCCGAGATTCCTCTTCGGCTCCCATTGGAAGTTTCATTCCAGTTCTCGCATGCATCTGAAGTGTATAAGTGTTTACATGTTAAGCGTCGGACGAAACATTGTTGTCGTTGGTGTATGGTGAGCTAGCGGCTACTCCGGTTGACTGCGGCGTCTCATTCACCATTGGAGACCGTGTCTCATGAGCCGTCATGACAAGTCTTAGCGTTCCGAGGATCAACCATGAGAATGTGAAAGTGATCGTGGTGTCTGGTCTCTAGACTCCCTTTTGAACTCCCCCAAGAGACTCGTGAAACTATTCATTGGAGAATAGTATGAAAAACAAAATGGAATTTAATCTTTTATATTTAATTGCAGACGCGAGCCGTCGCCTTTGGATAAAAACTGTGTTCCCCCAACTTATTTTTAGATTTTAATGAATTGATAATGATGGCAATCAATCCTTTACGAATTATGTCTATGCAGGTTGAAGCTGAAATCATTATACAGAGTGAAAAGTCCTTATTTTTAGAGGTTTAGAGAAAACACTGATTAAGAATTCAGCAAACTGGCCTTTTTCTCAACCTCACCGCACAAAGTGATTAATATATGAAATGATAACAACACGACATTCTTCCCTGGGTAATTTATTAGAAACAAAATCAAGATATATTGATGGTAGTCTTGGCCATGTATTTAGATTATTCATCATTTTTCAACATGCCGAAGTGGAAAGTGCATGTTTCCTTTTGAGAAATGGTATTTGTGAGCATTTCTTTATGCGCACTATTTTGTTTTGACGAAATTATTGGTAGTTGTTAGAAAATATAAGAGGAGCAATTCCATGAGAAGCCCAATTTCCGACTGTATTGTAGTAAAACTACACTAAACTAATTTTTCTAATTTATTTGAAACACTATTTAAAACAATTATTCATTAATACATTTACTTCACTATTTTATTTCTATTTGGCTATCTATATCTTCGAACTCTCGAACTGACTACGACTAACTCTGAACTCTGACTATCCCGCCATCTATTACCCAATGGCTTATATACTAGTATTTACAGTTCTCGGCCATTCGAGCCTTTCAAGCAAGTTCTAAGATGTCCCCAGAACCTTCGTTAGAAGGTTCGCGATTCTTCCACGTGATTTACTTGTTTGTCAGCGGAGAACTTGTTTACATTTCGACTTAACGATGATCAGAGCCGGACTCGAGGCCGGTCTCGAAATCGTTACAGTATCTTACCTCAAAAATTCCTCGGGCAACTACCGACGCCGTTTGTGAGTTGTGATGATTTAAATTTAATTTTTATAGCTAATTTTGTCCGACTGAACAATGAATTTCCAATTTTAAAAATAATTCTGTCACAAATTCGAAGCTCCTTTTTAATAAAAAAAATATACAGTGTCATTTAAAAGAAAAAATTTGGGGTCAGTCTGGTAAGATCGGAAGTGGTATTCTCAAATGTTGCGTCAAAATAGGCGTACTTGAGCCCTATAGCGTCATATCAAATATGAAACCACAAAATCATAGAAAAATTTGGGACGTACCTCACTTCGTGTTATATCCCTGGTGTAAATAATTAGGGCAATGGAGCAACTTAATAGATATATCACAATAAAGATAAATATATTTCTGGAACAGAATATCATAATCAGGATATACGGGACAAAAATCAATAGGACATATTGTCAAGAGTAAATAACGAAAAAACAAATAACCAAACTGAATATTTCCCAATGAAACTGTATAACTAAATACCAGTGGAATATGGAAGTATTACACTAAACAATTGGAATACCAATTGAAACTATCATTGCATATAAACGAAATTTATCTTCATTCATAGGTTTTACTATTTATGAATTATTTGCAAGTGTGGGGTTTATATGGAAATATTCAGTTTTAATCTTTTGTGCTCGTATATGTAAAACGATAAAGTTTATGTATAAGATGGTATAAGTGTGTCCAGGTTTATATATTTTTGTATTCTTCACACACTAGAATTTTTTTCTATTTATTTAGTCTAGTCTATGTACTCTACAAATTGTGACGTACGTAAACGAAACTGATGTGTGCCCATTTCAACACAGTTCTCAGTAAGTAAACAATTTTGAAGGTGAATAAATGAATATCTTATCTTATTCCAAAAATATAATTGAACCGATGGTCACCTATGCCTCACTGGTGGCCAAATATGCAACAACTTTCATCACAAGTCAAGCTGCATAAAGTGCAGCGGCTAGCTTAATTGCCTGGGAACTACGCCCAGACAGAGAGATATTCTATGAATATTGTTATGTTTAACATGTGTCAGTAATCTAGCATCCGCTTCTTCATGTGATAATGGTGAAATGTCTTGTATGTTTAACTGACGGTGGGATGGTGCGTGTTTCAGAGTCTCTTTATGAGTGCATATCACTCATTTCTCAGAATCAATCTTCATTTCTGATACAGTTTCATCGAGGTAATGAAACAATTGTTGTACTTGCTTTAACAACAACCTGCCCACTACCACGAGACGTGTGTCTGACTTTAAACTTCCATCAATATTCCTGTCAAATACAACATCGACACGTTCACTATCTCCAAGACGTTTTGAAACATGTGGAAGAAAAATGCTTTGGGCATATTCTTCAAATGATTTGACAGTATGCGCAGGTAAAGTGTGCACCAATGCTGCACCATCTATGACAATTGCAGTAACAATGGGTTTCTGATGATCTTCATTATCTGCGTCACTGAGACAACTTTCTATACTTTTCATAATAGCAGATTTTTGAGCAGGTTTTCGAAGATATCCAAATTCTGAAAGGGAAGGCGGATATTTATGGTTCTCATGAGCAAAAAAACTATGCACATCTCCTTCTCGCGTTTGACATGCAACATACAGTTTACAAAATATATTTGCATCCTGTTTTAGATTAATAATTTGCTTCTTTTCTTTGGAAACAACCGACATTGATTTCCGATTGAAGGGTGTGATTTTGTTTCGATTCAAAATATCATGAACAGATTGATTACACTGTGTTAATCTGTCTTTCACATAATCATCATACTGGTCTTGACCTGTCTTCCCCAACCATAATGTTACAGCAGTCACTAAATGTTCCCCTTCAAATGGATTGCCATATTTACGAAAAGTTGCTAACAGTGCAAGAACGTGTTTCTGAAATCGATCTTCATAGGCTTTTGTGTCTTCAGTATGGCTTAATGAAATAACATCACTATCATTTTTTCGTATTTTTCCACCTCTGCATTATCTTTAATCATTCTTAAAATTTCTGGTCCGGCAACCATCCATTTTTGCAGTGCAGTGTTATTATCAAGGATGCCAATGACACCACCATCACTTTTAATTACTTTGTTGCATTGTTCATGTGCTTGATCATCTGATATTGCAGAGAAAAGTCTGTCACTCTTCTTGGTAACAAAATTTCCTTTCTGGAATTCAACATAGGTAACAGGATGCTGAACCTTCAATTATTGCATGCTATTGCAAAATACTGGCACCCACCTGGCATAATGCACACGATCACAACAGAATAGCCATCTGTCCAGGACATCTAAATACATGTTGAAGTTTCCCTCTCTGATACTCATAACCAGTGTAAGAAGATGTGTTTCCATTTCTAATACAGCATTCCAGTAAGCAAACTGAGGTGATGTACTAACTTTATGCTCTACCCACAAATCATAATCCAACACACTAGTATCCTCTGCATTAAACGCCTCATGTTATTAAGGCCCGGTTTTTCAATGTTCTTCAACTTCAAGCTAAATTTAACTCATGGTTAGAATGTGAGTCAATTCCTTCATTCAGCAAATGTCATATTCATTCTAACCACAAGTCAAATTTAACCGGGAGTCAAAGTACGCTAACACGACATTGATAAACTGGCCCTAAGTTCAGCAATTGTCACCTGGTGGGCATAGCGTGTTCGTTTGACATGACTGCATTTTAAAATGGAATCTGCAGAACCAGCTGTTGCGATTTCTGATAACATCAAAAGATCTACCCAACCCGAGCATTCTAACCATGCACCAAGCATACTCATTACAGTCATTTCGATATGAAGGCCTCCCATCATACACATCATATCAAATCAAAACATCCAGGAATGTTAGGCATGCAACAAAACGGACAATATTATCAACCAACTGAAAGATATTTGATCCATTAGGACTGATTGGACCAGTCACATTGAGGGCAAAAATCATAATGCAAGAACTATGGAAACTGCAATTGGGATGGGATGAATCTGTTCCACAAACTATTCAAACCCAATGGCTTCAGTATCAAACTCAAATCCAGTCTGTTAATCTAATTACTGTTCCGAGACATGTTTCATCAGTACAGCCAATTCAAATCAAACTTCATGGGTTCTGTGATTCATCTGAAGTAGGTTATGGTGCTTGCATATACTTACGAAGTTTTGATTCATCTGGACATTATACTACTAAACTGCTTTGCTCAAAATCGAGAGTGACACCTTTGAAAACTCAAAGTCTGCCCAGGCTTGAGTTATGTGGTGCACTACTTTTAGCAAAACTTGCCAGTGTTGTCAAATCTTCACTGAAACTAAATATTCATTCTTCAAGTTATTGGTGTGACTCAATGATTGCCCTTGCATGGATCAATAAAGAGCCATCAGTATGGAAAACATTCATTGCAAACAGGGTTAGTAAGATTCATAATTTATCAAATAAACATGAATGGCATTAAATCAGAAAGTAATCCTGCAGATATTATATCTCGGGGAACTAGTCCTGAATTATTAGCAGTCTCCGTACTTTGGTGGCATGGTCCTGATTGGTTGTCATTTGATTCTCAGTATTGGCCAGAAAGTATATAGCATGTGCCATGAATGCGTTTTAGGATATTCCTGGAATATGATTGGAATATGCGTATCACATGTTTTGGAGGATATGGAATATTCCTGGCATATGCCGGTGGAAGATATATGGAAAATTCCTGGCATATATATATATACATACATATACATATATAGCACATGTTTTGAAGGATATGGCATATCCCTAGAATATGCTAATATTCCGGTGGAATATGCCTAGGATATTCATAAGTCATTGTTTTCAGTCAGATAATAATAATAATACTCCCTCATAAACACTCGTAGAGTGTACCCAAAGGCATAGCCTGTGCGGGTAGAGGACGGCTATTATTATTATTTGCCATGGCGCTCCGGGGCGTCTTACTGATTTTTCGGTAGTGTATTCACTTTTCAGCTGTAGCAAAATCCGGAAAACCTACAGCACCACCCGGTTGGTCGGTGCGCACTTCAAGCTAGCACCAGATAACCACACAGATCCAGCTATTAGTTTGGAAATGGTCACCGCCTACATTATATAATTTGTATTGATGCATTGACATAGGATCCCATGCATATTCTATTTTGATTTTATTTCCTGGGCACTACCAAGCCTAATGATTAATATATGATGGATTAGGCCACATAATACTATTTTGTTTTTTCCAGCTTTACAATAATGATTCGTGTTCCGTGTTCCACCAGAGGCGTAACTACATTTTGGTCTACTCGGAAGTGGTTCTTCCTATGATTTAGACTAAAATTCCCTACAGGTATTTATTATTATGCGGCGGGGCTGTCCATCAGCCAAAATGCAGGTAGTTCAGCGTAGAACGTTTCTGCTTCCCGCTGTCAGATTTTTCTCCTGAGTACCCCGGAAGATTTTTCTCATGAGTAGGTACCCCGGATCGTCTGATGTTCTCCTAGAGGTTTCTCATGAGGTTTTTCTGTGGGATGAAATCTTATGAACTATATATAGTGGCCCCGGGTGCAAGGCCGTTCCAACCATATATGCAGGTCGTGCGGCGCGCAACGGCGCCTGATGAATTTGTGTTTGCTCTTGAGACTTATTTGTTTGTATTAGATAGGTTTTTTGAATAATGATTCGTGACTGACAATCTTAGCTGTTTTTATTTGACAGATAAATAATTGACAATACTTGACAACTATGCCAAACTCGAAATAATTGGTTAGGGTGATACAAAAGTGTTTCAATACAGTATGATATATCTGAACATGCCGCCCACCTTGAAAGAATTTTCAACAGAATTGAAATAATCATAAACATAAGTCTATCAAATAGAATTTGATGTTATCAGTCAATTGGCAATATACATATTTTAGTAATTGCACGAGTAAAAACACCCTTTTGTGTTCTTACTGTACACACTCGAACAATATCGTCTCTACCTCGGTTAACTTCTATTATTCTCCCTAAGTCCCACTTAAGTGGAGGTAACTTGTCGTCTCGTAACACCACCATAGTGCCTGGTTGGATACTCTGCGGTGATTTCGATTTCCATTTGGATCGTATGTGCAAGATTGATAAATATTCACGACTCCAGCGAGACCAAAAATGTTGAAGAAGTTGAGTCAATTTTTGGAATTTGGACAATCGGTTTGGATTCAAGTCTTCTACACTAGGTTCTGGCAAAGCTGTGATTGGAGCCCCAATAAGAAAGTGTCCAGGAGTTAGGGGATTAAAATCATCAGGATTTTCGGAGAGAGGTGTTAGAGGCCTTGAGTTCAGACATGCTTCGACCTGAGCTATTACTGTAGTTAATTCTTCAAATGTAAGAAATACATTTCCTACGATTCGTTTTAAATGAAATTTGGCTGACTTCACAGCAGCTTCCCAAATTCCACCAAAATGAGGGGATCTTGCTGGTATGAAGTGCCATGATATTGAATTTATGACCAAAAATTCATTAATTTTATCTTTTGATGTTTCATTAGACAACATATTATAAAATTCTTGAATTTCATTATTTGCACCTACAAATGTGGTACTGTTATCAGAATATATATTGTTACAAAGTCCTCTGCGTGAAATAAAACGTTTAAATGCATTCAGAAATGCATCTGTTGTGCAATCACTCACCAACTCCATATGTACAGCCTTAGTTGAAAAACATATGAATATGCACAAATATGCCTTAACAATTTTTCGACCTCGTAACCTACCTTCACGTATACTGAATGGACCTGCATAATCTACTCCACAATTCTGAAATGGGCGTGAAGGATTTATGCGAGATTCAGGTAATTGCCCCATTAGGGTTTCTACATTTGGAGGGCGAACTCGGAAACACACCATACATTTTCTTAATACTGATCTCACAGTATTTATTCCATCAAGTGGCCAATATTTACACCTGATTGATGCCAGTAGACTTTGAGGTCCGGAATGTAATGATTTAAAATGTTCATGTTTGATAATTAAACAAGTTAGAGGATGATTTTTTGATAAAATCAAAAGATGTTTTTGATTGAAACTTAGAAATTTTGAATTGTTCAACCGACCACCAACTCTTATTAATTGATTTTGATCTAGAAATGGATTCAAGGATAAGAGTTTGCTATTCTTATGGACAGGTTTTCCTTTATTTAGAAAGTTTATTTCTGCAACAAATTCTTGCGTTTGACAGAGTTTGATTAAACATGTTTCTGCGTTGGCTAATTCAGAAACTGATAATGTACATGATGAAAAAGTTTGTTTCAATGAATTAGTTTTGATACGAAATATATAAGCCACGACTCTTAGAAGTTTGAGAAATGAGGAATATCTTGAGAAAATATTAAAATCTTGATTCATTACAGAAAATGAAATTACCTCCGTACGTCTTTCTGGAGCATCGGAAATTGATATAACTTTTCTTTCTGGCCAATACTGAGAATCAAATGACAACCAATCAGGACCATGCCACCAAAGTACGGAGACTGCTAATAATTCAGGACTAGTTCCCCGAGATATAATATCTGCAGGATTACTTTCTGATTAAATGCCATTCATGTTTATTTGTTAAATTATGAATCTTACTAACCCTGTTTGCAATGAATGTTTTCCATACTGATGGCTCTTTATTGATCCATGCAAGGGCAATCATTGAGTCACACCAATACCTTGAAGAATGAATATTTAGTTTCAGTGAAGATTTGACAACACTGGCAAGTTTTGCTAAAAGTAGTGCACCACATAACTCAAGCCTGGGCAGACTTTGAGTTTTCAAAGGTGTCACTCTCGATTTTGAGCAAAGCAGTTTAGTAGTATAATGTCCAAATGAATCAAAACTTCGTAAGTATATGCAAGCACCATAACCTACTTCAGATGAATCACAGAATCCATGAAGTTTGATTTGAATTGGCTGTACTGATAAAACATGTCTCGGAACAGTAATTAGATTAACAGACTGGATTTGAGTTTGATACTGAAGCCATTGGGTTTGAATAGTTTGTGGAACAGATTCATCCCATCCCAATTGCAGTTTCCATAGTTCTTGCATTATAATTTTTGCCCTCAATGTGACTGGTCCAATCAGTCCTAATGGATCAAATATCTTTGAGATGATTGATAATATTGTCCGTTTTGTTGCATGCCTAACATTCCTGGATGTTTTGATTTGATATTTGAAATTATCACCTACTGAATCCCATAATATACCAAGTGTTTTTGATTCTTTGTTTTCACTGAAAATCAAATGCCCTCCTTTTGAATTGGAATCTGAATTAAGAATAGTTGATTCATTAGATCGCCATTTTCTGAGTTCCATTTTTGCATTTTGTAATATTGTTATAATTTCTGATTTGAGTTGACGTGTCCCTTCAATGGTTTCAGCACCACTCAATAAGTCGTCAACATAAAAATCATTCTGAATAGCATAACTAGCTGCTGGGTATTTCATTGCGAATTCCTTTCCTAACTCTTTTAAACTACGAATAGCTAGAAATGGAGCACTAGCAGTACCATACGTAACTGTGTTAAGTTGATATTCTTTTACCAGTTCAGAGGGTTCATTTCGCCATAAAATTGTTTGTAAATGTCGATAACAAAGATGTATATTAATTTGACGGTACATTTTGGTAACATCTGATGTTATTACATAATTGTGTTTGCGAAAGCGAATAACAATTGAAAATAGGTCTTCCTGTATTTTGGGACCAACTAACAAAATGTCATTCAATGACTTATTATCTGTTTTTGCCGAACCATCAAAAACAACTCTCAATTTAGTAGTAGAACTGTCTTTTAACACACAGTGATGAGGTAATTAATTCGAATATTGGTTGGAATTTTCATTCACTAAACTTATATGCCCTAAGTCTTCGTACTCTTGCATGAAATCTTTGTATTGTTGTTGTAAATTTGGCTGATTATTGAGCCTTCTTTCTATACTATATAATCTTTTTAAAGCTATATGTCTGGAATCACCAAGTTCCGACGGATCACACTGTAAAGGAAGTCCTACACTAATTCGTCCATCGTCATCTCTTTTATAACTTGATAAAAAATCGTTTTCGCATTGTTGTTCTTTCTCAGTCAAAAAATGAACATCTGGAATTTCCTCTAACTTCCAAAAAAGTTCCATTTGTTTCTGTAATTCCTCTGATGATGAAAAATGACAGAACAATTTATTAGAATTTGTTTTATTGAAACTGTTATTGTTAGTGAGAATCTGACTAGAAACTATCCAACCTAGCTTAGTTTTTTGTATAACTGCTTGATTGTTACCAATTTTGATTTGTCCCACACATAAAAGATCCCAAAATATTCCTGCACCTAAAATCATATCGATTTTATCTGGAATATTGAAATGTTCGTCTGACAGTTTTATAGTTGAAGGAATTTGAATTTGATTTATATTGACAAATTTGGTTGGTATATTTCCGGTTATTGTTTCGAGAACTAAAAAGGACAAATTGACTTGATAGGAATTGAACTGTGATCTTATTGTTGCATCAGTTCTGAATTTGATTACTGTACAAGACTGATTTATCCCTTTAACTGGAATATGGATTTGTACTTGTGGCAAACCCAATTTTTCACACAACGCTCTAGTGATGAAGTTACTCTGACTTCCAGAATCAAGAAGAACTCTGCATTCGTGATAAGAACCCAGCATATCCATGACAAGTACCTTTGCTGTACATAACATGATATAATGTTCTTCTTGATTAACTTGTGAAGAATGTGTTGTGATAGTTTCAGTTTGTTCTGGTAATATATTAGAATTAATATTCAATTGGGATGAAGAAGATTGACTATTAGTGATATTCAATTCATGGGAACTGTTATTATCTATGTGTAATAATGAGTTATGTTTTCGATTGCACTTTTTGCAACTACTTGATGTGCAATTTTGAACTAATTGATCAGGTTTCAAGCAGTTAATACAAAGTTTAAGTTTTCGAACTTCTATACCTCTTGTTTTAGGTGGTAGGTTTAGAAAAGTTTGGCAATAATAGATAGAATGAGAACTTTTGCAATAAGCACATGCCTGTTGATTTGTTGTTACAAATGTTTGAATTTGAGAGTTCTTCGAATATCTTGAAGATTTTGGTTTATTGTTAGAAATATTCGTAGTTTGAAGTTGATTCTTGAATTTGTTATCAAGAGTTTCCGGCAAATGACATTTTTCAGTTAAAAATTCAATGAGATCATCCATAACAGGTGAATGTTCTGAACTTATTTTGATTTCCCATTCACGCTTTGTAATATCATGCAATTTAGAAGAAATAAGATAAATAAGTAATGTATCCCAACTTTTAACAGGTTCACTCAAACTCTCCAAAGAACGCAAATCCTTGCTAACGGTATCCAATAAATTTCTGAGTTCACTATTAGACTCCCTATGCATAGTTTTGATTTCGAAAAGAGATTTGACATGATTATGTATGATTAGTTTTCTATTTTCGAAACGTTTCTTTACCAAATCCCATGCAACGGTATAATTTACATCAGAAACTTCCAACGAAGCAATAACCTGAGCCGCTTCTCCCTTCAATGAACTACGCAAAAAATGAAATTTTTGAATATTGGGTAACATTTTGTTGTGAATCAATGAAATCTATTGTTGGTAATTTGACATTTTGAGGAATATCATTAGCAGTTCTTTGATTATTGGCACTCTCTGTGAAAGGACTTTGTGACAATTTATTTGCTTTAGTAACGATCCTGAAGTAATTATCTTCGAAAATTGTTCGATCATTTTCATGTTTCAAATTTTGTTAATTGAGATTTGAGTGATCGACGTTTTTTCATGAGTTCTTTCAATGTTTGTTCAGCCATAGTGATTTTGAATTGAACGGTAACTACAGAAACAACTCACAACGAAAACACGCCAAACAACAACCTCAATTAATGACAATTATTACCTTTGCTCCTAATTCCTTATCCACTCCTTCTCAGCTTTACCTACTCTGAAGTCTGAACTGCCTCAGTTGGTAATCTCGTCTATAAAATCTTTCAGCTCCAATAATGACCCTTTGACTATATGGGTTACCTGTTCTTCCGGTGACTGTTACTTCCAAATTTTTACTGTATTCTTGAAGGACCAATGATGAATTTGTGTTTGCTCTTGAGACTTATTTGTTTGTATTAGATAGGTTTGTTGAATAATGATTCGTGACTGACAATCTTAGCTGTTTTTATTTGACAGATAAATAATTGACAATACTTGACAACTATGCCAAACTCGAAATAATTGGTTAGGGTGATACAAAAGTGTTTCAATACTGTATGATATAACTGAACAGCGCCATCACTAAAAAGGCGCCGTAGATATTTTTTTATTTTTACCAATATCTGAAAAATCAGTTAGAATATGCTAGAATTAAGATTGAACACAGGAAGGAAATAGGTAATAATATTTAAATAAATAATTTATAAAATATATTATTATTATTATCTATAGAGTCAAACACGACTTCTTCGATTTGCTTGGTTCCGACCTTTTGCATATTTTGTTCTATTACTAAGCGCCGTGCGCCCGCACTAAGTATATTTCCTAGTTCCTATGTTTCACAAGTTCATTCTTATGTCTGCCAAGCGAGTATTGCAGTGAAATGAGTGAAATCATTTTCATTTGTGCATTGGATTTTGTCTTAAGCAGTAGAGTAAATCTCATTTCGTATCTGCTAAAAATTTATACCTATTTTCTCTTTTGAAATTTTGTTCTTTTTTTGAAGCTAAAACTAAAAATTATTAGTTATAAGTATAAAATAAAAGTTAAGGTAAGTAATGTAGATCAAGATCGTAATAATTCGTAATTATAAATTAATTAGATTCAACAAACCCCGAACCCAACATGTCATGTGGTATCATTTTTTAGATGTCTGAAGGTAAAAAGAAAATTTCTGGTTACCAAATAATCTAATTAACAAACGTAATCGGGAGGAGGTGTTAGAAAATACCAATAAGAAAATAACTCAATTTTTTACCCATTGATTCAGATTTACTAGAAAGGAACAAATAAATTGTTGTTTACAGCTTGAGGAAGTTTTAACAGACAAAAATCATAATGAGCGTGACAAATGAAACAGAACTGTTCCACCAGTTGCAATTTTGAAAAAATGTTGGTCTACAAACACCGACACAAAAGTTAGACTACATTATAAAAAATAATTTAACTCATTCTGTTCCAAAATGCAAGCGTAGCTTTCCGAATTTGGTTGACAATGCCTGTAACGCTTGCTTCAGCGAAGAGAAATTTCTAAAAGTTAATCGAATAAACTACTTGAGATCGTCAATGGGCCAACATCAGCGGCTCTATAATTTGGCAATCATATTGATTGAATCTGATTTGTTGGACAATATAATTGTGTATTTCTGAATTTTACAGAAAGAAAGCGGGTAAAGCTACTTTTATTTAGTGGTTATTTAGTTTTATTTAAGTTATTCAGATTAGGTAACTATTTCTTACGAAAGTATAGGAGTGCCACAAAGGTTTTTTTTTCATTTCGACTTTAAAGTCGAAATTTCGACATTAAAGTCGAAGACTTTACTGTCAAAATTTCGACATTTTTCTCAAAATTTCGACTTTAAAGTCGAAGACTTTACTGTCGAAATTTCGACATTTTTCTCAAAATTTCGACTTTAAAGTCGAAGACTTTACTGTCGAAATTTCGACATTTTTTTCAAAATTTCGACTTTAAAAAAAACTTTGTGGCACTCCTACGCTTTCGTAATTTCTTGTTCAAAAAATATTTTTTTTTTTTTGGCAATGAAATGTATGTACATAATATAAAATCGTATACAATTTTAAAAATATATGCACTAAAAACAGGCGCTGTGATCACATTTGCACGATGGCGCTCGACCAGGTTGGAACGGCCCTAACTGGCCGAACATATCCATTCTCATGCGAGCCAGGGCTTCGCATTCAAACAAAATGTGTGAGGCTGTTTCGTCCTCCTTATCACAGAACCTGCCTAGTGGAGTCTTGCGTGTATCCCAAATATGTGAAAGTGGTTTCTCAGGAAGCAGTATCCTGTTATTAGTCCTACCGCCTTCCTGAGGGAGTTCCGGCTCAGTTCAAGAAGATGCCTTAATAGCTGGTCAGTTGGTCCTATGCATCACCATAATTACCTGTGGCAGGAAGATTGATCCATTTCTTCGTCTCCTGCTTAATGGCGCCAAATGGGATTCCACAGGCTTCTTCATTACCCTGGAGGCCCTTGTGACCTGATGTGGCCTGGTACCCATCCAAGTTTCGCCTTGTTCTGTGCTTCTAGGTCGTTGAGGCTTTTGTGAGTTTCCCAAACTAACTGATAACGTGTAAATCTGCATGATCGCAGAGCCTTTATTGCCGCATGGTTGTCGGAGAGAATGACTATGGGTTGGTTTCTAGAATCTCTCTTGTGCAGATAAAAATAGCTGTTACCTCATCTTGGACTACTGATGTCATGACTCGGTCTCTGCCCAGAATTGTCCCCTTGACAGCATTGCTAGAGCCCTTGATGTGACTTCCTTATCTTGAATGATGGTGGTGAATGTTCCATCGAAGGAGTAGGTTGGGGTCATTTGTCCAATGGCATCTCAGAAGCGTCGATTGTTATGACCTCCATTATGTTTGAATGGCCTAAGGTGTTGGTCTTCTATTGGCCCATGCACTTTAATCTAGATGCTTCTATCCTCACCTGTTCAGATGCAGAGGAGAGAGGTTCAGGATCACCTAAAGGCTAATCGTCGCACCAGTAACTCCGAGTAGGGCCAGTCTTTGCAAACTAGCCAGCTTCCCTTCGGTTGTATGTAACTTGTTCTGCCTTTGGCCACCGCAGCAGGGCCCGCAATACGTTATCGAGGGCCTTACTATCAGCCCTGAGTATTTCGCCTCTCGTTTGACATCTGTAAGCTTTCACCAAACATTAGAAGAGCTCTATTGGGCTCCAAGTTTCTTTTTCTTATGAAAGGGGCAATGGTGGTTTTTTGGTGGTTGACCTTGAGATTCTCCCTCATGCACCACGTTTGTACGTCTGTGAGTACTGATTGTATCAGAGCCACACAAACCCCCAGGCAGTCCCCACCTAAGGGCATATAGCCTTCTTCGTGTCCCTGAATAGGTAGGCTTGTAATTTCCTACAGCTCAGCGTGGCAGATTTCCCCTGGTTCCGGACTAGAGCAACGTTTCTTTCCTTACGGGCTGTAGTGATAGACACATATGATGGATCAAACGCCCCTTCTTGATCAAGAAACGCTGTGAGTGCAATATTTTTATTCGAGAGTAATTTTTCAATCGTCATCTGTAGACTAAACTGTGGAGCGCAGTCTGGCAGGATTTCCTGGATTGATAGGCGTACGATGTCCCTACAGGTAAGTTCTTGTAAGTCGTTTAATATTTTATTATGTAAGCTTTCCGTACTTTATCAATACTTTGACGAATTTATCGAAACCGGTAAGGAGGGCCATATAGGGCTCTCGCAGGCTCATCAAACGCTGGAAGTGCTTCCTTTGACCCACATAACATCAGGCACCATGTTGTGTTTTCTTTCCGGAAGTCCATGAATACATGCACTTTCATCATCGTTCAGTAGTTCAGTACTCGAAGAACTCAGAATCCACAAAATCTCTTTCTGAACTGAACTCTAATAATCAGTTATTTATCAAAAATAAAACAAAATAATGGAAACCATGGACAGTTATTAATAAAACAGTACCTAACGATGACTATAATGTTGAAATTGATAACGCTGTGTACGGCAGAAATAAGCAATTCATAAGAGAATCCAATAGTTTTATCATAAACCAATTACTAAATTTAAATCATTAGTCTGACTGAAGCAGAATGCAAAACGTCCCATAACCATCTTTTCACACTGAGAATCTGAACATAGAACATTACATAGAATAATAGGAATAAGTAGGTTGTCTTGAAAAAGTGTCGTGTTCTATCTAAACTTCTACAAATACATAATTGTAATTCTGTAAACTGCTTCGGAAGATTGAAGAACGATAAAATACACTTAGACAGTAGGTATTTGGATAGATACCGATGTTCTAATATTGAGAAAAGCAACAATAAACCAAGTATGTATCAACTCCGATAATAAATAATAATGTATATTATGAAGATATAAGGTCGCACTCATTATCTTATAGGGCGATATTTATTAGCTTGGTAAGTTTCAATTCAAAATCATCATTATTGCGACATCTAGCTCCCAAAAGACAAATTAAGGTGAAATTTTCGGAAAGTAGACAAAGGTACAGAATGGTACAAGACATAGTATAGGAGAATGGTAGGAGTATTGTTAATAAACATTTTTTATATTCAATGTTAAAGCACAGTTTATATTATAAACTGGCACTATTCTGTGAATAAAAACACACAGGATATTGCAGTTTTATCTGTTCGTTCATTATTTACACAGGCACATTACATTATTCATAACCTTTAAATAAAATCTGGTGTCCCAGATGATTCTTTCTACATAATATATTTTATACCAAGATACAATTATTGTGATGATAAAATGGCCAAAGGGGGCTTCCATATCAATTTGTGTTGAAAAAATCATATAATTATCATACCTGAGTTATGTCGTGTCCAAGATTTCACCCGAAGTAAAAATAAAGGAACCTACAATCCTGGCCTCAACCGTCCTCTAATAAAGGTAGGCAGTAGGTATTTTAATAAAGTTGTCCTTATCCCAGATTCATATTGTGGGTGCATATATTTCAACATCAGGACAACTTTATTACTTCCTGACATTACTTTGAACTGCAATATCTCTCTTTTGTCTTTGAACGCACGTCTGGCATCTGCAACTTGCAAAGTGCACTACGCATTCCTTACAAGTTACAGTACTCTTACAGAGTAAACGTAATGATGCCTACAATTGATAGGTTGTAGTAAAAATGCACTAAACCAATTTTGCTAATTTATTTAAAACACTACTTAAACAATTATTCAACTAAAACATCGATTCCACTATTTCAATTTATCTGTCACTCTCTATCTGCGAATTCATGAACTATATCTGCAACTCTCTGCGACTAACTACCTGCCTTCTGCTGTCCAGCGCCTTACATATCCGCAAGCAAATTCTATTTACAGTTCTCGATCAATTGAGACTACACGTCGATCCAGTCAGATGGCTCTAGAAGCGTCCAAGGCATTCGATTTCGTTCTTTGGCAAGTTCACGTTTCTTCGACGCGTGACTCATGTGTATGCGAGCGGAGGATTGTTTACCTGGGATGCATAATTAATGAAGCGATCAGGGCCGGTCTCGAAATCGTTACATTGCTCCCTTCTTAAAGTCGTTTTATCCAGAAATGTCATTCTTGGAGTGTGGAGATATCTGTAAGACTCTCCATATCTGCACCTGGACGTTCGATGGAAGTAACACTCCACAGTCTTCAAGTTGGGTCGAGGAAGATGGTTGCAGCACACCAAAATCTTGCGCCGCTGGTTCTGAATATTGTCTCCAACATGCTTCTTATAACTCTCCAGTCCAGCCCATCAATCCCACAGGCCAATTTTGGGATTGACAGGTCCACAATATTCTGTCCAGCATCGTGTGTCTTAATCTGGTAAGGCTCTTCCAGACATCTTCATAAGACGGCTTATCTCGAGAACGCTTCTTTGTAACCAAATAGCAGATATTTCTCTGGCCCTTCCTTAGCTGTAGCACCCCTCCAACTTCCGGGTTCTGTTCCCGCAGTTCCTGGAGTCGACCGAACTTCTTGGAGAATACTACGGCTATGCCTCTGGAAATTTAGAGATTCTCTGTCACACAGTGAGCTAAAGCGTAATCGGCAGGCACCTTAAAAAAAATTCATGGTTCCTCTAGGGTTACCCCATGTTAAACTTTCTGTCCGTTCGAGTACAGGGACATGAACCTCTGAAACGTCATTTCATCCTCCGGTGGTCTGACGGTGCGGACTTGGTCGTAGTTTCCAGCGTAAGGAGACAACCTTTCAAAGTGGACTACCCTAGGTTTTTCTCGTGGTGGCTTATATATTCGGTAGACGAGGTCGTTTATCCTTTTCATGATCAGGGGTTTGGCCGGTTGACTTATGTACTGCGGAACGATAGGCCATCGGTAGATACTGGTCCCAATCTTTCTGGTGGTCAGAGACTACCTTGGACAGGTGGCGGTTTATTGTCTTATTCATACGCTCCACCATTCCATCGGCCAGTGGATATAAAGCCAGGTTTGACTCGAAATTTCTCCTTTGATCCGAATGCAGCTCCAACGAAATGCCAAATCAACAAATCCAGTTCTTTACTAAGACGTCGGCAACGCTTGGAGCCTCTCGATCCAAGGTGCCACTTGACCTTCGGGATTCTTGAAATGTAGGAGCCATTTGAGAGCTGCATGGTCAGTTCTCAGTAGGAATCTTCTCCCATACACGTAATTGTAGAAGTATTCTACTCCTTTGACAACAGACAACAGCTCCCGCCTGGTGAAACAGTAATTCCGCTTCGGTTCACTTAGGGTCTTGCTGGAGTAATCGATAACTTTTTCCTGTTTTTCCTGGATCTGAGACAGGACAGCTCCAAGTCCCACATTGCTTGCGTCCATATCCAAAATGAATTTTCCATTCGGAAGGGCATAGCTCAGGATTGATGCGTTTATCAAAGCTCCATTCAGCTTCCTGAACGAATCTTGGCATTCATCTGACCAGTGGAACTTTGTTTGTCCTTCCGTGAGCCTGGTCAGTGGTTTAGCGATGTTAGCAAATCCTAGCACGTATCGGCGGTAGTAGGTGCATAAGCCAAGAAAACTTCGAAGCTGGTGAATGTCTTTTGGAATAGGCCATTCGTTAACAGCTTTGATCTTCTGCTCATCCACTGCTACTCCTTTCCCAGAGACAACGTGACCGAGGTATCGTACTTCCTTCTGGAACAAATGGAATTTTTGGGGCTTAATTTAAATCTGGAGGTTCTTAGTCGCTGGAATACCTCTTCCAAGTTTTTCACGTAGTCGTTGAATAATTTGCCGAATAATGTCGCCGAGACACACCAGACACGTCTTCCATGAGAGTCCCTTCAGAACCGTCTCCATCAATCTTTCAAATGTGGCTGGAGCGTTGCAGAGCCCGAATGGCATAACTGTGAACAGCCACAAACCTGAACCGACGGTGAAGGCTGTCTTTTCTCGATTTTTCGGGTCCGGTTCTACCTGCCAGTATCAACTCTTCAAATCTAGGGTCGAGAAAATCATAGATCCAGTCAGCGTGTCCAGCGTGTTGTCTATTCTTGGTAGAAGGTTCCTGTCCTTTTTTGTCACGTTGTTGAGTTGACGATAATCAACGCAAAACCGAATTGAACCATCTTTCTCCTTTACCAGTACTGCTGGAGATGACCAAGGACTGTCGGATGACTCCGTCTTGCTCCAAATCATTCTATTAATGCAGCATTGAGTTTCTGTTGGAATTTTCTGGGGTATGCGCAGAATCCATTCGCTTTTCTAATTCACTGAATTTTTCCTTTATTATGCCGAATTCTGTCTCGATTCCGCCTTTTATTTCATCGTGGAGCGTTTCCTTAATTTTTTTCATTTCTTCCGCCTTGTGATCTTTGATTTTCTCCACCTCTGTTTCAACAGTTCTCATTCGTTCTTCCAACCAATTCGCTACACCACAAAGTTCTCTTTTCAAGCCTTCTGAGTTTTCTAGAAGCTTCTCTTCTAGGTTTCTCGAATTTTTGTGAAGTTTTTCTTCCAGGCCCTTCACATTCTCTTGAAGTTCCGCTTTTAGACTATTTGAATTTTCGAGAAATTCTTCTTTCAAGCTATTTGAATTTTCAAAAAACTTTTCTCTTGGAGTTCCTCTTTCAGACAACTCCGCCATAGTCGGTCCCAAGCCCGATTGAGAAAGGAGGAGGGTACATCACAACACAATACACCCACACCGACACATGGGGCGAAAAGGAAGAAATCTCAGAAATTCCCTAAGGACGTTGGGATAGGACCCCGGAGAGCACATGCGGAATGGTAGCGGGAATAAAACTAGGTTAGGCACACCTAGGCCACCGAACAGTACAGGGGCCCACCCTTGTCTAGCCGACGTAGGGGGTTGCCCCACCATTCGGTGAATAATCCCGATTCTTGCAGTAGTGCCAGGTGGCGCCTGGGGATAGGCCCTGCTGCTGGAATCGAGAGGCTTCTACCACGGCCGCCGCTCTGCTTGATGGGAACAAGTCTTGTCTCAAGGAACAGTGGGAAAGCAGGAGATGGACATCTCGACCCTCATACAATAAACACACAATCTTCAAGAAAAAACCATGGACGACAACAACAAGAAGGAAGAAGAGAACGTGCCCAGTCGTCAAGGGGAACGCCCTAGTTCCCCACCACCAGCTCCCAACCTTCCAACGCCTCAGGGTCATAGAGGGAGTCTAAACACTCTACCGATGACTCTGAAAGAAAAGAGAGAGAGAATGAGGAATGCGAGAAGACGCAGGCAACAGGGGTCTGCCGAGCGTCTGAGAGGCGAGGGGCAAGGGTCTGGCAATGGACCTAACGACTGCAAATGAAGCCAACCAAGGCCCGGGGCCTGGTACTCCCCCCAGGGGGAGTCTAGCTCAGAGCCGAAGAAGGTCATCTCGGGAGCAGGCAGACCTTAGTAAGAGAGGACCAGGAGCTAGGAAGATGAGAAGGCTGGCGAGACAGAACCAGCCACTCCATCTCCCATCTGCGCCAGCCTCTCAGAAAGAGGATGAGGGATTTATTGGCGCTGAAAAGCGAACGATCCCAGAGCCAGCCAAAAAGAGAGTGAGGACGGGAGGCAGGACTCCGCCGGAGAGAAGGGTCAAAAGGAGCAAGGGAGAACCACCCGCGGGAACCAACGAGGGTAGGCTACACGTCTCTCCACTTCTGAGAGGAGACAAAGGCCGGCCTTCGAGGCCTCAAGGTGGTGAACCCAAGCGCATGCAGGCGCAGATCTATAGCGGCCCGAAAAAAGGGAGAAACAGGTGGTCGTTATGTGGAACAGGCTAGACAAGAAGATCACCCAAGAAGAGGCGGTGAGTCTTCGGCAGGATCTGGTGCGGGAGATGCTTCGTGCCATGGAAAGTTCCGAAGGAACGGACCAGGCACTACAGCTCCTGTACCGGAACTCAGGGTTAGTTGAACCAGAATGGTTCCTGATCTCTGCCCAAGACGGCCAATCGACGGAGTGGCTTCTGAGAGGCTGGTCACCGCCGGCTCAGGGAGAGGTCTCCTTCACAGTGGTGGGTGGAACCGAAGCCCCTTGGCCGGAAGTGATAGGCTTCTGGATAAGAAGCCAGGAGCTAAACCTCGAAGAGGTACGCCGAACGGTGACTCTCCACTTGGCTCGGAGAGACAAGTATATGTCTGCTCTGACAGTCAAGCCGCTATCAGGGCACTGAACGCAACCAGAACCAGATCAAAACTGGTTCAGGAGTGCAGAGACGCCCTCGAAAGTCTTGCGATCGAAAAGGAAATAAAGCTGATGTGGGTCCCGGGCCATGCAGAGATCGAAGGCAACGAGCAGGCAGACCAGCTGGCCAAGCAAGGAGCCGGGCAACCCTACTACGGGCCCGAACCCGCACTCGGACTAGCAAGGAGGCAAGTATCAACAGCACTAAATGAGTGGGCTGTTGATACATTAGGAAAAGAGTGGAGAGGAAGAGATGGCTGCGGGCGGATGATATCGGGGCCCGACAGAGAAAAGACGGCAAAGATACTGAAGCTAAGCCGCAAAGAACTCCGACTCTTGGTAGGAGTTCTAACCGGCCACTGCGGCCTCAGGAGGCATTTGACTCTTATCAGAGTTGAGGCAGACCCACTATGCACGGAATGTGGTGAGGAGGACTCCTTCCACTTCTTGTGCGAATGTCGAATATACGACAGGCTCAGACAAAATGTCTTCGGATCTGCCACTATTAAGGAAGATGAATTGCACTCCTTGCAATGGAAGGATATTTCGACCTTCATAAGAAGGTCGAAGAGGTTTGAATAGGTATCTGCCATGGGATGAGTGAAGATGCCGGGGTTTGCGAAAAGGGCCCACTGGGGCGTCTAAAGCATTCGATATCGTTCCTTGGCAAGATCGTGTTTCTTCTACGCGTGACTCACGTGTTTGCGAGCGGAGGAATGTTTACCTGGGATGCCTAATTAATGAGGCAATCAGGGCCGGTCTCGAAATCGTTACAATATTTCCAACTCAAACTGGGCCAAGAGCAAAAAGCTTCGTTAAGAGTTGTCCACAACGGGGATATCTGAAATAAATAGTAATAGAGGCAGTCATCTATTGTATAAAATTTTCAAGAATTTTTTTGACATTTGAATAATTTCGGAAAATTTTTATTTCTATTTCCGGTGTTATCATGAGAGGTGGAACAAAACAAAAACAACTCTTTGCCTGAACTTTTCATAAGCTTTCTTGTGATATGTTGTACTACCGACATTTCGTTATCGAACATCCATCATCAACCTATTTTATTAATTTGAACAAATCTTTTGATCGAATAGACCAAAATATTTCATAAATAAATTAAACATGTACGGTTTTACAGGTGTTGCATATTCTTGATTTGAGAGCTACCTACTCACATTATTAAAGAACCCACTAGGTATCTCTGAAACTAAACAAGAAAGTGATGTAGGGGTTCCTCAATCCACTATTTTGTGGTCACTACTATACACAATCTAGGTGAAAGACTTCGCTACGAAGGCGTACGTAGAATGGCCACTATTGATTTAAAAATTATTTGTTCTAATTCCGAGATATTAAGTCAGAATTCCGACTTAGTATATCAGAATTAGCTAATTCCGAAATGTTGAGATAGAATTAGGAGTGACAGAGCTGTTGAAGATAAGCGACAAATATGAATATTATTTATACTCTATATTTTTATTCTTTCTGATACACTATGGTTATTTCAGGTGTTATGACAAGTTTGCTGTCAATTCATATGTTATATATTTTGAAAAGTAAAAACGTTTAAAACAGAAATTATTTCTATTGAAAATTATCTGCGAATATCTGCTAACAAGAACATGTTCTAATTCTGAGATAATAAGTCAGAATTCTGACTTAATATCTCGGAATCAGCAAAAACATTTTTTTTATCAATAGTGGCCCTTCTACGACTTCGTACAATCACAATTAAGACTGCTGTCACATTAATATTACTTTTACCTCATGTAAAAAAGCTGCACCCTTTTATGCTAGTAATAACCAGCTAAGAATAATAATTCTTGACAGAAACACTTTAGTTATATGTATTACTTTTTGCTCATTTTTAGTCCACCGTAGAATATGGAATTATCACTTAGGGGATGTCATCTTGAGCAAAATAATTTTTCGTTTTACAAAAAAGGGCTTTGAATACAATACGAGTATAAAGAAGAACAAGTTGTAGATAAATATTTATTAAACTCAGGATCTATATGTTACTAAGTCGAGTGATGTTGATCAGAAAGCCAAACACCCATGAAAGCTGTTAGTGTTTGGATGGAAGACTGGCATTCTTAGACGTTCACTTTCAGTAGAAATTCTCGACCGTGCTTGGAATCGCACGTTGAAAGATAAGAAAGACCCTCGTTATATCCAGCTCGCACAAGTTTCCTAAAGACTTCAGAGTGTTGCTCGTAGGGGTGCAGCCGGATGACTGTTAAAACAAATTTTCAACAAAAAATGTAAAAACATCACTTAATGATTTCCAAAAATGTTGTAAAACACCTACTCTTGAAGAGTTTTCTACGCATCGGATAATATTGCTTTAACTTCAATGTCAAACTAAAAACTGAAGATATATCCTAGGATTTGTACCATAATGATGGTAACTTTCTTATTTTCTCTAAATTATTATCTTGTTACAATTACGTGTAACCTCCAAGTAATATCAGACAAAGGTCCCCGAAACACCATCCAGAAACACAGAAGAATAAACCAGAATGATCTAGCTACTACTTTAAGTACATTCAACTGGGATGAACTTTATCAACATTCCGATGTCGACTCCAAATGGAAGTTCTTCTGCAATTCACTTCTTGATGCTAACAACAACTGTTCCTATGTAATTTCCAAAACAAAAATAACAGCAAAAAAACATGGATTGATGAGACATTGATCCACCGCTCCCATAAAAAACGTAAGCTCTGGAAGAAATACTTATCAACTAAGTCCCCTAAAGATTTTGAGTCCTATCGTTCTTACTCCTCCAATTTATCTCAAGACCTAAAAACGGCCAAACAGAACTATGAATCAAATCTTGCGGGAAAAGGTTCCAAGGCAATTTATAAATACTGTAGAACTAAACTCTCGTCGAAAGTCTCTATACCAATGATTCGCGATAATTATGGAATTATATGTCAATCCAATGCTGCATCTGCTGAAATGCTCGCTAAAAATTTCGAAAGTTCTTTCTTGCCAGTTGAAAATACAGCGCTCCCCAAAGTTAAGTCACCAAGATGCCAAAACTCTTTAACCCATGTGTATTTTCCACCTGAATTAGTGGAGGAAAAACTGAAGAATGTCAAAACGGGTGTCTCACCTGGGCCGAATAATATACCAGCATTCATTTTGAAAAGACATGCATCCGTTCTCGCAAAACCCCTTAGCCATATCTTCGATACTCTTTTTTTCACTCCTGCCTTCCCAGATTGACGCATTTCTTTCTGACAGCGTATTCAAAGTGAGAGTTGGTTCCAGTCATTCTGATCTACACCAAGTCATCTCAGGAGTTCCACAAGGTTCTGTTTTGGGATCTACTCTTTTCTTGGCATATGTCTCAGATTTGCCCACTGTACTCCATTCAGACCATGCTTTTTTCGCAGACGACAGTAAGTTCTTTGGAAATTCCCTAACTAGTCATGCTGATCTCCAGTCAGACCTCATTTCTGTGCAAAGGTGGTGTGAAACTTGGAACATACCACTAATGTCGATAAGTGTTGTGTGTTACACATCGGTTATAATAACCCAACATTCGTACTTTTCTACTGAACAAATATTTCTCCCATCCTGATAACAGACTCTTCAGTAAGCTTTATAAAACATATATTCGTCCACACCTGGAATATGCTGTCCAAATCTGGTCCCCTTACTTGGTAAAAGACATCCAACTCCTTGAGACGGTCCAACGCAACGCTACCAGGGTGGTAAGAGGATTCAACCAACTCTCCTACGACCAGCGACTGTCTCAGCTCAATCTACCCTATCTGAGTGACAAACGTACCAGAGGCGATGCGATTTGAACCTACCTAATGACTTCTCTGTAGATTTCAAGAGCTTATTTTTACTTCAAGACAATAATAGGTTGCGTGGACATCCTCTGAAACTGAGGCAGGAACCCTTTCGAACAACTGTAGGCCAAAAGTTCTTTCCAAACAGAATTTTCACGAAGTGGAACACTTTACCTCCAGAGGCCGTGACAGCCCCAAATACAACCACTTTCAAGAACCGATTTGACTATTTTCAACAATCAGCGAACATGTGATATAGTTTATTAACTCTTATTCATCATTTTCAATATTGTTTTCATCTTAAAAAAATTGAAACACTTTTTTTTTGTAAATTTATAAATTGATATTTTATTGGGCACAATAGGCTATGCCTCTGCCCTTGTTGTATTTATAGTTATTTATGCAACAAGTGCAAAAAGTAAGTGTTTATTGCACTCGACGTGAAATTGTTCGACGAGGCCGTTAGGCCGAGTTGGACAACACGTCGAGTGCAATAAACATTTTTTGCACGAGTTGCATACAACATTTTTTCTACGCTCATGCAAAAATCAAAAAATTATTTATTTAGGTGCGGCACTAGGTAAAGGAAAATGAAATACGCAATTTAAATAAATAATAATTACTATCGATTTCATCACCACCATCTAGTTTTCCATTTTAAAACTTTCAGTTCTGTAATTGTCAGAATTGAATTTTGACTGACGTTTATATAACCACAGTTGCATTATAAAAATCAAAATCATAGTAGCCATGAGCGCGTATGTTATCACAAGGTGTGGTCATAGTACAGACAGTTTGCTCTATGCAGGTAGACAGTTTAGAACATATGTAGCTGTTCAAAACGTATGGCCAATCTCACAGAATATCTGCTAAATATGTAGTGGGTTTGAACGTTTATGTTTATCATGATGACAGCAAGTTGAAGTAGAATGACAGATGAGTGCAATAAAGAGCTTCTTTTTCCACTGAATATAGTTCAATAAAGTTTTGCTTTTTACATGAATGTGGAAAAAATAAATAAATAAATAAGAATATTCAATTTGTTTTGATTAGTCAATTTATTAGTCTTTTTACCGTTTTTCATTCTTGAATATCACCTCATATAACACAATATATATTGAATTATAAACAATAAATCAACAAATAAATGTATCCAAATAAAAGTGGTTGTGGTGTTAAAGCATTTGCCTATCACCCAGGCGGTCTGGGTTCAATCCCCACCGCGTGCCACTGAGCATAAGTGGTTCGGAATTCACTTGAACGTAAGCTTTGCTCGCAAAAGTTCTGCTTTTGTTTCCATAGCACATTATGTTCTTCAATAGAGAATTGTCAGTTTCTTCATTATTACTTATCATTTGTACCTGCCAACTGTTGATACTATTCTCATAACCATTATAAGAAAAATATATTACTGAGAATGGATTTTAAACTATTAAAATTACACAAAATATTTTGCTTGGTAGTTTTTTTTTATTTGAAATTTCTAGTGAAGTTTTCCCTATTATCAATCATGTCATATATGACAGACAAGAATATTGTTCGCATCCCATATCAAATGGGTTGTTGCAAAAAGAAACTGCATGTTTTCAGAACTTGCAAGAATTTCACATCACATCAAACTCTGAAATCTTTACAATAAGCATATCATGTTTACAGCAGGGTGACACGGATTAATAATATGGTGTCCTCAATATGAGGTATACAAACATAAATTAGAAGTGATTCCAAATACATTTTTGAGATTTCTCGATTACAAGGCTACAAATGCATATAAATACATAGTGAGTACACATTGTCTGAGACAGAAATATCACTTATATTCTACTGGAAAAATGCATAGAAGATATATTTTTATAAATCATTAAATGACTATTGGGAATTCAACATGAGTGGTACTCCATCTAATGTCTTGTTTTGAAATTACTTATAAGTAGGTACATCGTAATTATTGTTTATATCAATTTTCTAGGAGATTAATCATTTTTAAGTAATTTTTATTAAATTTGTAGTGATTATTGATGGGTGATGAAATTGTGGTATACCCGATGTCTGCAGAATATGGCTCACCCTTATTTCAATCTCAAAGGATGCTTCATTACGATGAAGATTTAAAGTAATATTTTCAAGTTTGTTAATGGAAGTTGTTTTATACAATACCGGGTGATTCATCAAAGTATTCGCGGTCTTGTAAGTTTATTATTTATAGAAAACAATAACTTCCCTTATACATTTTTTTTTTTTTCAATGGTATATTGAAAGACATTGCCTAATTTCAATTATCTACATGTCACCTGTCAAAGATTTTCATGCCAATTTTATTTTTCAAATGAATTGACATATTTTTTATTGTAAATTATTCTGAGTTCAACCATATATGTATATAGTTATTAACGTTACAAGGCCGATATGTAGCAAATAACAGATGAGGTTGAATATTGATTTTAACAACCAAATTTGTAATTTGCGTATCGGCTGTGTGTCGTTCAAGACTTCGTAATCCCGCTGAAAGATTGCATTTTGATTCCGACGAAAGGACAAACCACGTACCTCTTAATTCTACAGAAAAATCTCAACATAGTGTTAAAATATTTGAACAAGTGATTTCCTAACGGCCGCCGGCCGTTAAAAAATCTTAACGGACGGAGTCTATTAACATTAACTTATCAATTGTCATCTGAATACCATTAAATCTAACAGTATGGGATTACGAAAAAACTTTAAACATTCCCTTCATAATAATGTCGAGAACATAAATTATTCTGAAATTGAACTGTATAGTTTTTATGCATAGTTAACAGTCATTTACTGTACACGGATGTTTAGAAAATGGAACTTCATGAAAAAACGTAATTTTTTTTTTTGCAAATATAGAATACCAACAAAGAACTACAAATTGATCAGATGTTCCAAGTGACGCCCTTAATTGTTATCAGAACACAACTTTCCCCTGTTAACAAACTGAGTGATTATTCTCTTTGGAGACTGACGCTGTTCAACGTCTGACACTTTTGGCCTATTATGTTGTAGAGGACTTAGATATTGACAATAGCTTCAATGTAAACAAATTCTTTGGGATAGGGCCAGAGAAAAAAGTCCATGGTGCTAAGATCTGGCGACCTAACAGTCGTTTTAACGCTAGTTCTACTCGATGTTTTCATGATGAAAATGCGCATAATATTTTATATGGTTGAACTCAGAAAGACAGCCTCTGTCATAATTTACAATAAAAAATATGTCAATTCATTTGAAAAAAAAAAGATTACATGAAAATCTTCCGACAGGTGACAATATACTCTTTTTTACCCGACAAGCCACCATGTTCCACCATTTTACATACCAGATACATTTTGTCCGGAAAAAGTAAAGTTGTGCTCATTCAAAATTTAAAAAAATGTTACGTAAAGTTAAAAGAATAGCACTAGTTGTATTTAGAATGTCATATGGATATGGGTATAAGAAGTAAATATATATCAGATGTCCTATTTAAAAATCGAAAGTTTATGTCACTTCCGGTAAGATCAAAAGTTGCATGAAGATAAGCTAGTTTTCCAAAAATGCAAATTTGATTTTATTATCTTATATAACAAAAAAGTTGTAGGGGCGCGCCACCTTCTACGGATACCGGTATATGGTAAATATTCTATCATTTGTTAACAAAATGAAAAAGAAACTGGTTAGATTTTCGCCACATTAGCGCTAACATCTAATGTTGAACTCCCAATAGTTCCACCTACAAGTTTATCAAATAATGGCATTCACATTTCAAATAGACTTTGAAGAAATAGCCGTCTTTTTGAGATTTCACGAAACTTTCTTGAATACTAAATATGTAGAAATAGACAATTTCAACATTTCAATCATTTCCTTCAAAAAAACAAACATTCAATTAGGATTCAGACGTATAAAAGGTATTTATTTGTTATTATTTTAAGGTAAAATCCAAGCAATCTGTTAAAACAGAAATGCTTTTTATTATTATGCTCCAAAGAACATTTCTTGAATGAACAATAAATCGTGAAATTTTTAAATTTGTATGGCCCAGCAGCAGTAAACCAGTAAACCACTGAATAAATTGGTATTGGTAACAATACTAATCGATATCCTTCTCTACCCCTCGCCAATAGTATCTTGGCGAGGGGTAGAGAAGGGTACCGATTTTAATCTTTACCAACACCAATTTGTTTAGTGGGATTCGGCTGCTGATATTCCTTTGGAACAGGTATACTGTGACATCCAGTACATGAACTTTGAGTATATTCGTATAAACTAGTTTGATCTATAAAAAATTATAAGAGGTTTTGAGTTTGGCTATCACATTTAGGTAGTATATGTACAAAGTGTGGTGCCAAACTTGGAGTACTTATCGTGAAAAGCTGGGGTACATCAAAAACAAGTGGGTACATCAGAAACTGTTCACTAACATCAAGTTGATTAGAAGTATTCAGTGGGTTAAAAACAATCTGAGTACATTTATCACTACTGCTCTCATCAAACCTAACTGGTTCCATATTTTGAAATGTGGTACTTTGACCTTCATCAAATTCTGTTTTGTCTATATGTAAGGGATCTTGATCCACAACTGTTTGTAAAATATTTTCTTCGTAGTTGACTACTAATTGATTTGTATTATTTTGATTATCAAGCCTTCCAATAATTTTATTTGCCCTTGCGGCTGTTTTTCTGGAAACACTGGCACCACTTTGCACCATAGCTGCTACAAGTTCAGGAAGTCGTTCATTTGGTTGAATATTTCGCTGAGGTGGTTTTTGCTGGGGAGAGCAATTATGGACAAAATATGAAAAAGGCTCTGTGGTATCCACTTCATGTAGGTGATGGAAATTTATCTGAAATTTAAAATTGGAATAGCATGAGATCCTCGATCATTCTGAAAGACTGTGTCATCACACTTCACCAAGCTGCATTACATCAAATAGAAGTTATAATATGCACATGAATTCTGTAAATATAAAGTAACACTCGGGAAGTGAAGTCCCAAACGTTGTAACTTAAAAACTTCACAAACGGTCTAATAAATTCATTAATTTTGTGACCTGAGTTTATTGAAAGGCGTAAGTAGAAAACTGTCGTCAATTTGTAATGGATCAATAATTCATGAAAATCTTTGGTATCAGATTTTGAATGTTAAGGTTAAGTTATTTACTGAAACACATAGAAAAAAAATTGTAGGTAGAGCAATCAACAATTTACATTGCCTTCATCTAAGTTTGAACCTTCACCAATAAATTGTCCTGTGTAAATACAATCATAATATTGTTCAACTGTAGTTCACTTATTCATGAATTATTGATGACTTTTATTTGACTGTGAAATCGCATTAAGACTTTTTACGGGTGTGAGGTTAGCGGCTACTTTCTATGGGCCGTTTTCATCTGTGAAGGACAATTGAAAAATTATAAAAAATTTAACCGAATTTTCAAGGATTTAATTTAAATGTTTTAATAACAGTGACAATACACTGACTTATATGGAATGATGTTGAGCGGACGACTATTTGCATTAATGAGTTGGTTTACATTGGTCAGTCTTAGCAAAATTTTAACAAACATTTCAAAAATGTTTGTTAAACATCCACTATAATATTTTTTTAGCTTTGTTTCGGTAGGTATTACCATTTCCTGAAGACAAAAAAAAGTAATAAAAGGAGTAGTTAATCCTTACAGATTATTATATAAGATAGATGATTATTGATATAGGGAATGTCTAAGGAATAGTATTGTGCATACTTGCCCATGGAAAATAAAAAAAAAAACTGAAATAATTAGTCAACTTATTCCAGACGATTCAAGATTGATATAACGAGATATAGTTAATTCAGAAAAGCCGTCTAAGGGGTAGTTTATTCCTATAGAATATTTGAAAAACTCGCTAACCGCCTAACATTGAGTCACCTTAAATTTCTGTAATACACTTCCAGAAGACTCGAAAACGTTATACAAAGTAAAAGTTGATTCGGGGATCCGTTCATTGAATAGTTTATCATTGTCAAAAATAAAAAATAAATCGTTAAATATCCTCTGAAATATTGAAACAAGTTAATTTTTGGTACAAACACTTCCAGAAGAGAATGGTATATTGAGATATGAATGAGTTAGGTTTAAGGGGTAGATTATACTTACAGAATATTCGAAAATTTGCTTAACACCCTACTAAATATTGAGATAACTTGAATTAAGGTATAGACTCTTTCTGATTTTTTCAAATAAGGATCTGTAGTTTTTATTGCATTTTTTCTAATTCTAATGGTCATGTTTCATATTGGCGTAGTATTTTCATGTGAACTACAGAGTGTTTTGGTAATTTCTAACAATTTATAATTAAATGAAATTTTTTTGTAATTCTATATCAGCTGTAAATAAAAAACGTCAACTTGTAATTGATTCACTTTTCATTTTCTGATATTTTTCAATGAGAGCTGTTATGGATTTAAGAAATGTTGATATTTTACTACTTCCAAAACACACATGAAAATACTACGCCAATATGAAATACGACTCTTTACATTTGAAAAAATACAATAAATATTACAGATCCGTATTTGAAAATAAAAAGTTGAGGGTGGCCCCATTTGTATGATACTTTGAATACTTTTTTTTTATTCGCGTATTTGGATAGTCTACAAGAAGTTACCCTGGCAAAATGAAAAGAGTTTCATAAAATCTTCACAGCATTAAAAAAGAAAGGCAAAAGAAGAATTTTGAAAATTTCGATTTTACCCTTATACTCAATTCCAGAACCGAAACTGCTAGATCAGATTTTTTTGTTCCACGTAATTGACCTCTGAAATACGAAACTCTATTCAACCAACCTTCTATATTTTACCGTTACTGAGTTTCCCATTCAGAGACTCGAATTTGAATAGCCCTGTATAACCTAATTACCTAATTAATCAACACTGGTCCTCTGGCATTCTGCAGAATAAAAAAAACAAATTGGATAAAAATCTTAGAGGATATTTAGAATTTGATGAGTATAATCTAACCCTTAAATGTTTTCCAAATAAATCGTCTTTTGATGTTACATTTTTGAGGGCTCTAGAATTATTGTTCACAATGAAAATTAAGTTGGCTAATAGGGTGTTTAACGACTTTTCTTTAATTTTCGATGGGTTTCAAATCTCCCTCAGATCAATGAACTCTCAGTATGACATTCTTTGTGAACGTATTTGTTTCAAAATAACTGAACTGGCTAAAATTTTAGAGGGTATTTTAGGAGTTCCGTCGCTGCTGGCGTGCAAATTATATGGCTTAAAATGATCCTTTTGACGTTATTGTTCACTATTTTGATGTACCTATCTGTCGATTCTATAAAACTCAGATTCTACGTACAAAATCACGGAAATTTCCATGAGAAGTGAGACACACTGTATTCATATATTAGTTATATTGAAACAAACATATTACAAAAATTGACTCTTCTCTCTTAGACTCTTTTTAAATTTTTACTATGTACTCAATAAAACAGAAACCTAATCATTGATATATATATGTCAATTGACCATCATCACTGCTGGGAGTAGCACTGATTCATCAAATATCTCTTTAACTTAATTTTGAATATATTTACTGAATCAGCACCTCTAATATCATTTGGTAATTCATTATAATGTATGAGGCCTTTGAAGAATACCGAGTTTTGCGTTGCACTTTTAGAAACAGAACTAACATAGAAGTTGTTTCTATTTCTAGTTGGGTAGCTATGCACATTGTAATGAAGCTTTTGTTGTAAGTAAGGAGGTGATAAGCCTGTTTTCATTTTATGCACAAATATCATGGCATTATATAAGAGACATTCCTTGACTGGTAACCACTGTAATGTTAGTTGCATGTCTAGGATGGGAGTATACTTAGAGCAGGACAATAGTATTCTCATTGCCCTATTTTTCATTTTTTGCAATCTGGAGATTTCATTTTGATTCAACAAGAACAGTACTGTAGAACAGTAGTTGAAGTGTGGAAGAATTATAGTGTTGAAGATTACTTCTTTAGTCCATTTTGATAATCCATAGGAACACCTAAATAGGTAGTTGAGCTTGTATGATATGATTTTAATGATATAGTTTGCATGATCTTTGAATTTTAACTGCCGGTATTACACCTAGATATTTGAATTTATCGATAAATTGTGAATGAATAGGACTATTTCCAATTACCATATATTTTGATTTGTTATAAACTGTCAAAGTGACGTTTATTTGCTGATTCAAGTGTCAAGTAGTGAGATTAACTGTCATTAGTGTCAAAAATTAATAAAATTGTTTTTAGTAGGTATATTCACATGGGGTCACATGATAATATTCATTTGTTTCATTTTCATCTCTAGAGTGAAAAACTATCACTTTTATGTTGGTTGAAAATTATCATTTTCATATAAATGAGTAGAAACAATTGTATTATATAACTTTATAATAAAAACACTCCTGAATTGAATGAGAAGTCATACAACTTATCTAATATTCATTAGTCAGTGTACAAAATACCATTTTTCAAATTATATTTGGGATTCAATCTACACCACTTCTGGACTTATTAGACATGATAGATATTTTAATGAAAAAATCAATCGTTGTGATAGACAAGACGGGCAAGGTATATTAATACTACTTAATAAAAAGTGAGTAGGCTAGTGTAACATGATCCTAGGCTGGTTTAACATAATCCTAACGCCTTTTACTCACGTTTTTATCACAAGAATATATTATATTTGGTTCTGTAATAATTTTGTCAATGCTGGAGTAATGCTATTTGAGTTTGAGAGAAATTAAATTTCCTGACTTTTCCAGGTATTCCAGGTCTTACTTTCAAGTTTTCCATGACCTGTAATGGATATGTTAAAAAAAACCTTCACCCTCTAAACAGACCGGAGCCCAATGATGTAAAGAAAATGTTTAGGAAGAGAATTGTAGGTTAATTATCAATGATGAAATCTTGGCGCATTTGTGTCAAGATTAATGTATTTCCCTAGATAGTCGGAAATAGAATTCCATTACTTTCCCTGACTTGGGGCATTTTTTAACGTTTTTCTCTGACTTCCAGGACACATAAATCAATTCCCTGACTTTTTCAGGTTTTTCATGTTTTCCAGGTTGGTGGACACCCTGAAATAATACCTATGTATTTTTCACTGCCTTTAAGGCCGATTCAGATACAGGTGTGTCTATTCTGCATGAGATAAAGATACAGTGGAAAATACATCAGGATTATTTGAAAAAATCAAATAGCATTACTTCAGTATCCACAAAATTATTACAGAACAAAATAAAATATGTCCTATGCCATAAACCATTCCATTGCATACTGAACTCACCTTAACAACAATATTCAAGCCTAGCTTTTTATGCCTATTCATTCTTTTAGAAAGGGGGTTATCAGCTAAAACTTTAATATCTAGTGTTCCTTTACATCTAGTTGGATCAAACAAAAGGTCTTTTTTGATAATTTTTCCATCTCCAGTCCAGCATTGGTATTGTTTCCTGAACCGAATTTTTGGACCAGTGTTTGATATCTTCTTAGCCCAAACAGTATCTGTGACTCCAGAAAAAAGGTCAACCCATTCATCGCATAAAAAATTATAATCTTCATTATCCGGTGGTATTTGTGTCCTAAATTTTGCCTCGAATATTCTCAGATCTTTTTGCCATTTTATATGAATCATTTGAAAATTCCTCTTTGTATTTTCCAAAATGTTAACAAAATCATTTTTCGCTATTTCTTCGACCATTTCAGCAAATGAATACGTATCATTCGAAAAAGGAAAAAAATATTGACTACTTAATCACAGAATTAACACGTAACACATGACATAACAGACAACGTTATAAGTTATAATATGAGCATAATCATAATTCATAAATCATATAAACATATGACATTTGACATTACCAGGTGATCTGTGAAACTGTGAAGTGTGAACACAGAATTCTGTTTCTGTAGTAGTCTGTACTGAATGAACGTAATGAACACCTTAGTGATATTTTGGCGACGAACTGTTTTCATAGCTTATTGAACTCAAGTTACTGGTCTTACGTATTATTTTAATGAAACTAAGTTTCTCGCCAAAATGAAGTATTTTCGCGATTCCATTCTAAAATAATGGAGAGAAGCGAGCGCATAAATTTTTTCATTGATGAAATAATGTTTGAAAACGGTATTCTACTTGATATACTTCAGCAAGTTTTTGCCTTTACTTATTCTGTCGTTTTTCTGGCACTCTGATATCAATGGTCTCTTTCTAATAACCAGTTCATATTATTGTAATGTCTATGGATATTATTACTTATGAATTTTTTCGTGGATGCTTGCCTTCTTCAGATGGTAAACAAACAAAACAATCAAAATTAACCTGCTTTCGCCCCCTCCAGCATGCTGCTGAGACAACGATATTTGACGAAGCTAGTCGAACACCACTTAACATCTTCCGAACTACTACCCACAACTTTGAACGCTCCTCCAGAGGAGCTTCCATCGCTTTCCACGAACCGCGTTCCAAATATGAAATCATGACGTAATGTGACGTCATGAGTTCGTCGCCAAAGCGGAGTATTCCATCATCCTTTGGAAGTAGTTTGTCGCCAAAATATCACTCTTGTGGGTTGGAATTCCGTGTACCATAGAATTTGATTGTCGACAGTTGAATTTCTTTCTCACTCATGGTGTTTACTATAATGACATCTCACTTATTCGACTATAGAAATCTATGGTACACGGAATACCACCCCTCTGGGCCCGTGTTCTTGACGGTGATAGAGTAGAACGATCGATTTTCTGTTTTACACGAATATACATAAAATGTGTATGTTTGTCTCTTTCATTTGTTCCCAAATTTAAGGCGAATGATTCAAGAATCGAGACCCAGATCCCGTATTCTTGACGGTGATAGAGTAGACGATCGATTTTCTGTTTCACACCACTATCATGAAATAGTTATGTTTGTCTCTTTTACTTGTTCCCAAATTTAAAGCAAACAATTCAAGAATAGAGACCTGGAGTACACCAACTAACTGATTGCTGATGTCAGCAGTGGGCCTCGTGCGTATATGAACTCCCATTCATCCCATAAAACATTATTTTTAAATTTAAATAAATATTTTCTTATGAGATTTTCAAATTAAACAGCGAAGAGATTATATGATTTTATCCTTACCGAGTCTATACCCATTTAAAAACAATGTACTCATTCAGGAGTGAACAATGTAGCTAGCCTGTAATTTCCTGTAGATGCATCTAAGAAAATTATCGTTTCTCAATCAACTTTATGACACCAACAGCAAAACATGGTTGTCGAATAGGTAATATAATTGTTCATTGATTTATTCAAGGATATATGACGTTTCAGCTGAGCTGCTGCGAGCATTCCTAACTTACAAAATAAGAATAATGTAGCCCTTGAATTAGTTAATAATCACTGAGAAACTGTTGTAACTTTCTCTAAAAGGCATAGTGTGAATTATTTTCTTAATCAATTTTTTTTTTTTTAATTGTCGGATTTTAAAATGTTGGAATGCCGTGTACATTATTCTCACTCATTCAATCAACAATTAATTGATTTAATCCCTTTCAAATGAGGTGCCATAAATATATTTTGCCAATATTGTATTTAAAGAGGATTATCTTTTTCAAGCGGAGAATTGTTCCAACTCATTTTCAAATAAACCTAGAAATGAAACTTAAACAATTTTTGAAATACCAAATTGGCCTCACCTACAGAAATTGTTATTGAGCCAAATAATTTAGCCAAGAATAAAGTATAGTGCGGTAAAATTAAAATTATTATACATACTTATATACACTATATTTATTTAAAATACTTAGATAGTACTTGGTGATTGAAACACGCGTCAAAGTGCTTGAAAAGAGCGGTTTGGTGTTCGGAATAACTCCATCAGTATATTCATTTAACATTCAATTTATGATGTTACATGAGCACAGACAATTATAATAATTCGCTATGTTCAAAAGCATATATAACAATAAATTTATATATTTATAGTTTTCAGAGAGATTATCTTGAGAAAATCCACAAACAAATATACAATTTGGGTAGGATAGGTAGAAACGTCATGGATAAAAAAAGTTATGTCACCTATATTGAAATTATGAATACATATTTCCAAAATAACAAATTCTTGTTCCAAATTTGTTTAATTATCTTAATTTGAAATACTAGTAGAACTCGACGACAACTATGATATTATTAATTATAAATATTATATAAGCTAAACACGTTAAAATACAAATGAAATTTGATATAAAAATAAATTTATGATATAGATCATCATGCAAATGCATCAAATGAAATACAAGAGAAAAAGAGCATGATTAAAATGTATTTGTAGAAATAGAAAATAATCAAAACAATTCACACAATCAGAATCGCAATTTTATGAGACAAAAATTAATAGAGGAATGCTTTCAATAACTTGGTTTTGTTCTTTTTTAGTTTAGAAGCCTGACCATTGCAGGACACAACATATAATATTCTGTTATATTTTTATTTTAATGTTTGATTTTGTGTTATCTATTGATATGAAAAAAAGTGGCATTGCCAATGGTACTTTTATAAAACTGACATCTCAAAGCTTAAGGTTACTTGACTCTTAAAATTAAACTTAACTTCAAAAAATGTTTATAATACCGGACCTAAAAACAATACGAGTTCAGTAACTCAAGTAATAATTCATTCTGTAAATCTCTTTGATAATCTCCATTTGTGAAATAGTCCGAGCAAAAATGCTGGTCGATGAATTCATGGCACATATTACAGAGGCATCTGATCTTTTGCACTGGGATGCACCCACTCTTTTCGTATAGTGGGAAATACCAAATATTTTCCTATCGGGAGACGGTGGAATATAACTTTCAACCTATTATTACTTCTCAGATTTGTTTGATTGTCATTGCAAAAGAAGCCACAGCACATATTCGTCCAGGCATGCTCTGAAAAACGAACAACTTGGAATAACAGTATATACATAAGATATATTCCACAATTTTGCTTTCTCTCTGTAGATCCTCATACCAACTTACCTAAGATATTTCCAAAGAAGTTATAATAATACAGGTACAATTATTAAATGGAGTTCAGAATGCACAAACAGTTGGGTTCAATTTTCACAAATTAAAACAGGTGTCTATGACTGACTACCAAAATATTGAAGAAACAGCGAAAAAATTTCAAATCAAATCAAAAAAAACTTTTCAAAACAGATTATTACATGGGCTCTTATGGCGCACAAACCGTCGAGGTTCACTGGTGACGTAATTTTCGCGCATGTGCAGCCGAAATTAGGCATGAGCATAGAAAATAATCCATCCTTTCGTTATATATAATCCTTGGGAATGGAATGGAATAAACGAATGTCAAAGTCAAATTGACAGTTTATCGGTAGTAGTGTTGTGGTTAAGTTTGGTTAAGTACAGTTTCTATGAAAATTCCAAATTTTTTTAAAACCATTTTTTTTGGAATACCTGTTGGCATAACAATTGTTGATATTTTTGGATATGTAGCTAGAGTAGACGGAATTTCCATGCAACCAGTTCTAAACCCTGATATAAACCAAACTGATTATGTGTTCCTAAATAAATGGATTGTAAAATCTGATCAGATTAATCGAGGAGACATCGTATCATTGATTTCACCCAAGGATCCCTCTCAAAAAATCATCAAGAGAGTTGTTGGAGTTCAGGGTATGATCGATTAATAACGGTTGGTAAATTTCAATGAATAGAGATATTTTTTCAGGTGATATTATTGCAACATTAGGATATAAAAAAGAGATCATTAGAGTTCCAGAAGGTCACTGCTGGATAGAAGGTGACCATACTGGTCACTCTATGGACTCTAATAGATTTGGTCCAGTATCATTAGGTCTCATTACTGCTAAAGCAACCTGTATTGTATGGCCCCCTTCTCGTTGGCAGTTAATTCACTCGTTTGTACCCGATTCACGATTACCTCTAAATTTAGTGTCTAAATCAATTTTCCGCTTTGCTCAGTTTTGAGTAGTTTTAAAGTCATCTTAAAAATGAGGGCAATATCTTTAGTGAAGAGAATCGAGTTTGAATTTTCAGGTAATGTTGCAAGAAATGCATTGACACTTGGTGATGTTGATAATGATGGATGTAATGAACTTGTCATTGGGAATCAACATGGAGAAGTTGCAATTTTTAAGGTATGTTTGCGTTCACATATAAATGATTTGTCTTTATGACCCATTTCATTCAGCTGTATGTTATGGGACTCATGGGAGACACTGCCAATTGCCTTGGTCAGATCACATAGGATTGCTCATGTATGGATTCCTACTTCTAGGTTTTTGGCTATCAAATGAAAAAGTTCTGTAACTGCTTGATATGTTGATCTTAGAGAGTGGAATCCATATTGGTGATTGTCGTGTACCTTTTTCTGAAAAATGTATGGTTGTGTCCTTCAAAATTACTTGGATTATCTTTGAGAGTTGTTATGACACTATAGTTATCACAGTTATTGGTATCAGCTTTTTTTAGAATCGGAGTAGCTCTCTCCAGTTTCAGATAGGGTGATAGCACCAATAATTGCCACTTTAAGGACTGAATTGGTATTCAGATTCATTTTTGACTTTGGTATTGAAAAAAATATCGATATGACTATACTGGTTGTTGAAAATGAATCTCTAGATTGGTGGTACTGCATGATTCGTGCTGAAAGAACTCCATTAAAATTTTAAAATGCAATTAAAATTGTCATGTCGATTCACCAATTGTTGCCATAGCAATAATTGAAATTCACCAATTATTGCCATATTTCTCACCCAATAACTGCCATCAAATTTCCGAAATCTTTCATATAAAGGACCTTATGAATAATAATGATATGATCAGATATAAAAAAGATTATAACTGTTTATTCAACTTCAGGGTACGGTAAGTACATTTATTTAAGTTTACTGAGGGTCAGGTTATTCATAGAGAACAGTTAATTATCACACAAAATTATTGTATCATTGAATAAGTAGTTCATGTGAACAATATCTGTGTCCTTTCTTTGTGGCAATACAAATGAAATTTCGGTTCTTTCTTTGGGAAATTTTATTTGAACCATTTTCTTTTCTATGGTTATCACTCGCCCTATGTATAATTGCTCCTGATAAAAATCAGAATAATATTGTTCAATTCAATCTGCAGTCAGAGCTGGGATTTTTTCAATTCAATTTCATTGATTGTATGGTTAAAATATCGTGGCTTGACTGGGGCAAGTCCTGCACGATTCATTGTTGCGTTCAAATTAACAGTGCTTCTCCATTGGTGGCGCATGGAGTTATTAACACAGCCTACCCAGAACAAATGGTGGCTAATGATCTTAGTAATCGATGCCACTATAAACACCAAAAGAAAAAAAATGGTTCAATTTTAATTTTAATGGTAGTAGAGGTCAAAGCATAAACTTCTTCTACAGTACCAGTAGTTTCAATTTAATTTTTGAAGACTCTTCGTACGGTATCGGCTCTTCATCACTTTCTTGTTTCTTCTGATATACTTTCTTTCATTTTCGGTTTTCTCTGTTTCTAAAAAACCTTTTCATGCACTTTTTTGACTCCATTTCTTCTTTTCTCTTCATTCTCTTCAGTTCTCTCTCTCTGCTGCCCTCTTTTGAGGAGCCTTTAATTTTTTAGTGCTGCATTTATTCAGTGTTCTAATCTTACTTCTTTATTGCCAGATCTATACTTTTTCAAAATACCTAAAGAAAACTTTTCTGACCGTTGAATTATTCATTGCGGTCTGAAAGAAGAACCTTAGTTAATGCCAAGTAACCAGTAATTGCCTACCATTTTACCAATAGTTGCCAACATATGGCAACTATTGATCATTATTCATTGAAAAAACTGATATTTTCACCAGAGGTACAGAAATGCATAAACCTTTCAAACATGAGAAAAACTTGTGGTTTAATCACTTAAAGATTTAATCACTTGCTGTGATTATGTTACAGAGATCATGATGATGAGAAGAGTATTTTAGTGCAAACTGTGAGTGAATTAGAAGAAAGCAACATATTGAAAGATGTATACATGAAATTTTTGTAAACAATGTGCCACAAAGAGAGGTTGAATTTAATGAAACAAGCAACAAGAAGAAATAATCATACCAATATGACAATGAACTAATTAAGCTGGAATAATCATGTCACCCATATAGAAAAAAAAGTAGTTCCAATGGTTGGTGCCCTATATCGTTGTAGAAACTACCTATGCCCATCTTCACTCCACCAAATATACAATGCATATTTCTTATCAATATTTAGCTACTTAATTCCTATATGGGGATCCTGTGGGCAGACATTATTCAAAAAAATAAAAACACTTCAAAACAAAGTCGTGAAAACTTTATTCAGCCTTCATCACAGAACCTCAACTGATACCATATACAGAACAACCAAGATATTGCCTATTCAGGATATTCTAGAAATTGAACAAAGTAAATTTGCATACAAGGTAATAAACGAACAAGTTAAATGTAATACCAACTTTACATTTGTTAATCAGCTCCATGAATACAATACTCGAACACATAATAATGTCTTTTTAGAACCTGTACGTACTAATATTGGCCTAAATAATCCCATTACACTATGTATGAAAACTTATAATACTCTGCCCAAGGAAATAATAGACAGCTCTAATATCAGTATATTTAAGAATAAAATCAAGAGTTATCATACCTGCATACTCAACGAATGATTGACATAATTTTCTTTTATTTTTTATTTTCTTTCTTCTGTATCACAAAACTGAATAAGACTGAATAAGACTGGTATAACTGTGTTATTTTGTGAAAAATCAATTATTAGAATTATTAGATTTTAAGATACATTTGTGCAATATATCCTTAAGTTAAGTGAATTTTAATAGTATTACTCTGCTGTTGTTGTAATGTATATTTTATTATTGTTGTTTAACTACTTTTCTGAGACCAGCACATGCTGTGCTGCTTTGGAATAACCTTTTTTTTGGATAGTGCTGCTATCACGAATTCTAGTCAATATTGTGATATACATGTAACTGATGTAGCATTATTTGAATAAAGTTCTTAAAAAAAAAAAAAATTAAATAATTTATGAAAACAATTTAGTATTGTATATTGACTTATTTCACAGAAAGCTCAATCTCTTGAAGATATTCGAATTCAATAACATTTTAAGGAGGACAAACTATGGAAAAAAAGGATCTCATATAAGCAATAAGTATATGATAATGGTTTTTCAGTAGATCACTTCTGAACTGCATCAAAAATAATTTTAACTTGAACCAAAAAGTGACTACATGTTGTAATCTGGAAGAGCAAATACAGTTTGTCAATAGATATGTACCTGGTGACCTGGTACACCAGGTGCACGAGGAGAAGTCGGCCGATTTAGCAATAGACATTGTATGGAAACTACGATTATACACAAGAATAAGGAAAACTATGGTTTAAAATTCATTGGGATCAGGATGTATAATAAACTTCCCAATGATATCAAATATACACCTCTAGTCATTCAGAAAAACAATTGAAAACTATTAAGTGATAAAGCCTATTACTACTTGCAAGAATATTTCGACAATGCACTCTTTTATCATCTGCCTTTTATCAGTTTGTGACTGTAGGTACTGTGTGAAAAACATGTTTATTCATAGACATAATTCTTTTGTGTATATTTTACCATGGTAAATGCACTCTCATATTTTGATTAATTTATAATTTTTCATCACCAAATCCATTATTACCCCACTAGGGAAATACCTACTAATTTATATTTGCCGCGTCTGAACTATACACAAACCATGAACTCCCTATTCCATGAGGGACTGTTAGACTACACTAACTTCCCGCTTGAGATTAAACAAAGTGAATCTGTTATGACATTCAAAAAAGGACTTACTAGTCATGTGGAGATACAATATCCACATTTACACTAATATTATTATGTTTTTTTGTATTTTGTAATTAATATTGTTATTTTTTAATTCTTCTTTGAATGCTTGGATTATTTCAAGCAAACATGCTATGCTATGAAGTTGGACTTTGTCAATCCAATTTTGATTATTATTATTATTACATATATTCGAGATTTTATCTATTCTCTAGACTTTTTTAACGTTTTAAGCATTTACAAGCTTCTCACATTACATTTTTCATACATTTCGTATGACGCCTAATTAACATATTAAATTATTTATGAAACTGTCTTTGTAACAAGAATTCTATATTCTTGGAAATAATCATATTACATTATTATTAACTAATTATATGGCAGTTTTAATTTCATTTTCATTGGTAGGGCTCATGAATACTAATCGTATCACAAGAAATTATTTTTAGGTGCTCATTGCTTCAATATAGATGAATTTTGACTGTAGCCTGAGAAAATATTCTGACAGTAAATTCCAGATGCCCTATGGCTCTTAGTTCACACTTGTTATGAAATATCCTATTTTCCTCACTAGTTGCATAATATATTATTGTTCAAGTTGTAAAATATAATCAAAAACTTCGTTTAGTTTTTATTTTGAGTAAAATGAAAAATTTGCTTACAAACTTTCGGACCGGTGTGAAGTTAGCCACATCCACAGGTAGGTATACTCCAAGAAAAAAGTTAGGAAAATAGTTATTAATTTTTTGGAAAGTAATAATCTATCTCTCATCTCTCACTTTATTACACCCCTCAACCAATTATCAGGCCTTCAGAGGGTGGAAGATGAGGTTGTTTCCAGAAAATTATTCAATAACTCTTCGAAATGAAATAGTACCGTATTCTGCCTTCAGTATGTGTTTCATGAAGAAAAAACAAAACAAACGAAATCCCCCAAATAGTTTGCCTCAGGAGGGTGGTGGAGGGAGTAGTTTCTATAAAATAATCCAATAACTTTCCCAAATGAAATAGTGCCGCATTTCGCTTTCAGTATGTGATTCAAGCAAGAAAAATAAATCAAATGGCATTCCCCATAGAGTTTGTCAGAAGTCAGGAGGGTGGTGGAGGGGGTTATTTCTAGAAAATAATTCAATTACTTCCCCAAATGAAATAGTACCGCGTTCTATTTTTAGTGTGTTTTTCACGAAGGAAAAACAAATCAAATGACATTTTTCATATAGTTTGTCAGGCCTTTGGAGGGTGGTGGAGGGGGTTATTTCTAGGAAATAATTCAATTAAGTACTTCCCCAAATGAAATAGTACCGCGTTCTAATTTTAGTATGTTTTTCACGAAGGAAAAACAAATCAAATGATATATTTCATATAGTTTGTCAGACCTTTGGAGAATGGTGGAGGGGGTAATTTCTAGGAAATAATTCAATTACTTCCCCAAATGAAATAGTACCGCGTACTGCTTTTAGTATGTTTTTCATGAAGGAAAAACAAATCAATTGACAATTTCCTTATAGTTTTTCAGGCCTCAGGAGGGTGGTGGAGGGGGTAATTTCTAGGAAATAATTCAATTACTTCCCCAAATCAAATAGTACCGCGTTCTGCTTTTAATATGTTTTTCACGAAGGAAAAACAAATCAAATGAAATTTTCTATATAGTTTGTCAGGTCTCTGGAGGGTGGTGGAGGGGGTAATTTCTAGGAAATAATTCAATTACTTCCCCAAATGAATTAGTACCGCGTTCTGCTTTTAGTATGTTTTTCAAGAAGGAAAAACAAATCAAAAGACATATTTCATATAGTTTTTCAGGCCTCGGGAGGGTGGTGGAGGGGGTACTTTCTGGGAAATAATTCAATTACTTCCCCAAATGAATTATTACCGCGTTCTGCTTTTAGTATGTTTTTCACGAAGGAAAAACAAATCAAAAGACATTTTTCATATAGTTTTTCAGGCCTCTGGAGGGTGGTGGAGGGGGTAATTTCTAGGAAATAATTCAATTACTTCCCCAAATGAAAAAGTATCGCGTTCTGCTTTTAGTATATTTTTCACAAAGGAGAAACAAACCAAATGACATTTTCCATATAGTTTGTCAGACCTTTGGAGTGTGGTGAAGGGGGTAATTTCTAGGAAATAATTCAATTACTTCCCCAAATGATGTAGTATCGCGTTCTGCTTTTAGTATGTTTTTATGAATGAAAAACAAATCAATTGACATTTTCCATCTAGTTTGTCAGGCCTCAAGAGGGTGGTGGAGGGGGTAATTTCTAGGAAATAATTCAATTACTTCCCCAAATGGAATAGTACCGCGTTCTGCTTTTAGTATGTTTTTCACGAAGGAAAAACAAATCAAATGACATTTTCCATACAGTATGTCAAGCCTCTGCAGGGCGGTGGAGGGGGTAATTTCTAGGAAATAATTCAATTACTTCCCCAAACCAAATAGTACCGCGTTCTGCTTTTAGTATGTTTCTCACGAAAGAAAAACAAATCAAATGACATTTTCCATATAGTTTGTCAGGCCTCAGGAAGGTGGTGGAGGGGGTAATTTCTAGGAAATAATTCAATTACTTCCCCAAATGAAATAGTACCGCGTTCTGCTCTTAGTATGTTTTTTAGGATGGAAAAAGAAATCAAATGACATTTTCCGTATAGTTTGTCAGGCCTCTGGAGGGTGGTGGAGAAGGCAATTTCTAGGAAATAATTCAATTACTTCCCTAAATGAAATAGTACCGCGTTCTGCTTTTGGTATGTTTCTCACGAAGGGAAAACAAAACAAATGACATTTTCCATCTAGTTTGTCAGGCCTCAGGAGGGTGGTGGAGGGGGTAATTCTAAGAAATAATTCAATTACTTCCCCAAATGAAATAGTACCGCGTTCTGCTCTTAGTATGTTTTTCACGAAGAAAAACAAATCAAATGACATTTTCCATACAGTTTGTCAGGCCTCTGGAGGGCGGTGGAGGGGGTAATTTCTAGGAAATAATTCAATTACTTCCCCAAGAAATAGTACCGCGTTCTGCTTTTAGTATGTTTTTTAAGAAGGAAAAACAAATGAAATGACATTTTCCGTATAGTTTGTCAGGCCTCTGGAGGGTGGTGGGGAAGGTAATTTTTAGGAAATAAGTCAATTACTTCCCCAAATGAAATAGTACCGCGTTCTGCTTTTAGTATGTTTCTCACGAAGGAAAAACAAATCAAATGACTTTTTCCGTATAGTTTGTCAGGCCTCTGGAGGGTGGTGGAGAAGGCAATTTCTAGGAAATAATTCAATTACTTCCCTAAATGAAATAGTTGTTGTGAACTGCTGTATTACCATATATAATTACTCTTAAGTATCATCCTGTATATTCATTGTTATTCCTTTATTCAATAATCAGTTAGTCGACTTGCAACATATCCATTTGTTAATTCAGCAATTTCAAAAGACGAATGAACTCTACTTTCAGTACCTAGTTGCTAAGTCTCCATTTCACTTTTAATTGTTTCTCTCTTTGTTATGAAACCATGTGACTTCTCTGTTGTTTAAATGAATTGTACAGAAGCCACGCACGATCAGATAACACTGTAACTTTGATATTGTAACAACCACTTGCCATTTACCAAACGAAAACATCACCGTCCAACTTTAGAATAAATAGTGTGAAATAAATCCAGTGTTTTTATCCACAACTTTCTGCAACCCCTTTCAACCTCAATTGCCGTGACCGCTCGCAACATAATTTTGGTGTCAGCTAGTGTGAGGTTGTGGAAATAAGAAGAATTGGATTGATCAGCGAGAAGTTCTAGAGCCGTATGGAAAAGACGTTTTCGATATCAACTGAGCTGCTTGCAGTCGCTGAAGAGAATCGACAACTCCGAGGGGTAGCCGAGTCTACTAGTATCCTGGGAAGTTCATCGAATCCTACACGTATTCTGAAGCATCCTGAAGGGACGGTAATCCGCCGTTTCTTACCGAAGAGCAAGAGAAGGAACCATTCCGAAAATCTAGCCGAGGAGTGCTGAAGTTGGACTTGAAAGTTATCAGTCGTAAACGTGGTGCAATTATCAAGACTACAGATATTTTGGTAATAATTATTATTTATACGTTGTCTCATTTATTTAAAATTCTTTGTTGTTATCTCATATTATTTTTTTCACAATTGATATTGATTTCAAAATACTCAATTAATCATGGCAAAAAATTGAATTCCGAGTTAGCTATTAAGATGATCCCTGAATTTAATGGAAATCGTAATGATTAAGATAGATTTATAACTTGTTGCGATATAGTAGATGAGGAGTTTTGTCCCGAAACGGAAGACAGTCTCTTATTGAGTATCATAAAAACAAAATTATCTGGATCAGCCTATAATCTTACTTAACATAAAACTTTTGCTACATGGGAAGAATTAAAAATTATTTTACTAGCACAATTTGCAGAAAAACGAACTATAACTCAAATTCAATCTGAACTGATAAACATCAAACAACTGGCTACAGAAAATGTTAGAACTTTTGCAAATCGTGTAGAAAGGATACTTTTTGAATTGAACGACGCAGGTATTTCCAGTGAAGGTGTCAAAGCCAAAGCGACAACTGAAAATTTGAATTCAAAATCAGCTCTGAGAGGTTTTATTGAAGGATTAAATAGTAATACTCGTTTCGTAGTAAAAGCCAGTAGATTCACTTCTTTGACGGAAGCAATTGACGCTGCCGTCGACGAAGAGCGAAATTGTAGCCAAAGATTTAAAAATAGTAACCCAAAACAGTTTCCACCAATAAAATGCACTTTTTGTAACAAAATAGGCCACAAATATGAAACTTGTTTTTCTAGAACTAACAAACAATTACCTAAGTTTCAAAATAAAGAAATAAAGGTTGAAAACGTAAATCAGGTCCATCTGATTTGCAGCTATTGTAAGAAAAATGGCCATCATATCAGAGATTGTTATAAAAGAAAATTTAACGAGAGTAAGAAATCAAACTCTTCACTTTCTTCAAATTCCCAAGTTTCGGGAAACGCTACAGGACCGGGACAGAGCAGCGCTGCCCAAACCCAGGTCCGTCATATCAAAAACGCTGTGTCAGAACAATAAGTAATTCTAGTAATGAACATGATTTCTCTGCTCAATCTTTTCAAACTTCTTCATCAAACTTGCAGAGTAAACAAAATTTTCAATGTCATGAAAATTACTTACAAATTCGTGATAACAAACTTATACAAAATTCTGATTGCATTCGAGAGTTGCAAACTTCCGGAAGCGATACTTTTTCTCAAATTCTACAAGTTTCGTTCAAAGAGAACGGAGGTGAATGTATAACCATTCCCATATCACTTTCCATCTATGGTAAGGCCACATTTTTAATTGATACTGGATCTGAGTGTTCACTTTTGAAATTTAGTAGTACTAATGATGATGAGGTGATAGATACAAACTCTATTGCTCATCTAAAGGGCATTACTGACCAAACTATAAAAACTTATGGCACTTGTGTTGGTATCATTGCCCTAGAGAACGAACTTCTAGAACAAAAATTTCATATTGTTCCTGATGATTTTCCAATTTTATGTGATGGTATTATTGGCAAAGACTTTTTAAGTAAAAATGGTTGTATGCTCAATTATGAAAATAAAACTTTATCTTTTTCTTCTAGAAATAAAAATTTTGTTCATAATCTGATTTCTGAAAAATCAATCACTATTCCAGCTCGAACTCAAGTTATTAAAAGAATTCGAATTCCTACTGACCAAACTAGTTTGATGTTGAGCGCATTGAAAAAGTAATAAAAAGTATTAGTACAGACCATATGCCAGAAATTGAGCGAAATTCTATTATCGAAATTTGTAGTGCATTTAATGATTTATTCTATTTAGATGGTGACAAATTATCTCATACGAACTGTACCACTCATAGTATTCCAACCACTGATGATATACCAATACATATTAAACCGTATCGTTTGCCATTTTTTCAAAAAGATGAAGTAACAGTTCAAGTAGACAAAATGCTAAAAGAAGACATTATTACACCTTCCACAAGCCCGTGAAATTTTCCACTCTTAGTAGTACCTAAAAAATGTGATTCTGATGGAAACAAACGTTGGCGTATTGAAGTAGATTTCAGAAAGTTAAACGACAAGAACATTGGAGATGCTTACCCGTTACCCTATATTACCGATATTCTTGACCTACTAGGGAACTCGAAATATTATTCATCACTCGATCTTGCAAACGGATTTCATCAAATCCAAGTTTCTGAAAGTGATCGGTGTAAAACTGCCTTTAGTACACCATCTGGTCATTATGAATACAAAAAATTACCTTATGGTCTTCTTTCTGGTCCAACTACCTTTCAGTGTCAATTTTTGCAACATTCTTTGTGCTATTTAGGTCATATTATTAGCGAGGACGGGATTTCTCCCGATCCGCGGAAGGTTGACTGTGTTAAAAGATTTGCTCCAAAGATGTCAAATCTTTTCTTGGCCTGGCTGGATATTACCGCCGGTTCGTTCCAAACTTTTCAAAAATAGCACAGCCATTGAATACTTTACTAAAAAAGATTCTACTTTCATTTGGTCTCCATTATGTACAGAAGCATTTGGATAATTGAAACATGTTCTTACTAATCCACCAAATCTACAATATCCAGATGCTAGTGGTGTCTCCATATCGGGAATATTATCCCAAGGAAAAATTGGTAGCGACTTACCGATTGCATATGGATCCAGAACACTTAGTAAAAGTGAAAGAAATTACTCTACCATACAACGCGAATTATTAGCTATCGTCCATTTCACAAAATTTTATCGACCTTATCTGAATGGGAGAAAATTTATTATACTCAGCGATCATAAACCGCTAGAATATTTATTTAACTGTAAAGATTCAAACTCTTTGCTTATGCGTTGGAGGTTAAGCTTAGAACAATTTGATTACGAAATCATTTATAAGAAAGGTTCAAGTAATACAAATTGTGATGCCCTTTCCCGTATCCAAAAAATGACATTTCGTTCAAATACCTCTAATGAACAAGATTCAGAAAAAACTAATTCTTATGAAAATCTTACAAGTACAAGTATTCTAAACCGAAATAAAAATAATAATAACTTATTATCTAATGAAAATTATTTGAGAGCCCTCGAAAGCAACATTATTCTCAATAAAAATATTCAGGAAATCAGAGATAAACATATCCTGAAATGCTTGCATAATTCAACTTTATTAATATTCACAAACTGTGCAGTTACTGCCAACAAAGAATTAACAGATAAGCTAGAAGGTTTAAAGTCACATCTGAAGGAAATTAAATCCGTCAGCTCCACAGCACCGAGTTTCATTCCTGTGGAGATAGGTGATTTTGAAGTATTGTATTTCATTACTCATAAAGAGGTCAGATTAACTTATGAAAAATTATACGAATTACTAATCGACTTGAAACAACATTTGTTGCAATTTCAGATTAACTGCATATCTTTTGAGAACCCATTCAAACTCGTTGAATATTGCAATCTGAAATTCAGAAATGTTTTGCCGATGTTGCGATATATCTTCAAAGATACTGATATAACTTTGAAAATTTTTGATGGAATCGAAAATGGTGATCTTAGTGAAGAGGACATTCAAAAAATATTGAAGAATTTCATGACTCGCCTGTTACAGGAGGTCATAAAGGAATTAGTACAAAAAAATAAAGCAATATCATTCTTGGCCTAATATGCGATCACATATCAAAAAATATGTAAAAACCTGTGAGGTTTGTCAAAAAAACAAAACCTCTAGGATTTCAAGGCAGCCAATGATTATAACTACAACAGCTTTTAAACCTTTTGAAAAGATTTCTTTAGACATCTATGGCCCTCTTCCAGTTACTAATAATCGTAATAAATATTTGCTAACATTCATGGATGACCTCACGAAATTTTCACAAGCAATACCCATTCCTGATCAAGTACGATTGCAGAAATTTTTTTTAGACAAATCGTGTTAAAATACGGTTGTCCCAAATACGTTTTAACGGATCAAGGTCAAAATTTCGTAAGTGACATTTTCAAGGAAGTCTGTAAGCTATTTAAAATGCACAAAATTCAAACTACAGCATACCGACCCCAGTCAAATGGATCCTTTGAAAGATCTCACAAAAATCTAACCGAATATTTGCGATGTTTCATAAATAAATCACAAGATGATTGGGATTCCTGGATAGATTATGTAATATTTTGCTACAACACAACTATCCACTCCGCAACAAATTTTTCTCCACATAAACTTATATTTCGTTCAAAGGTTGAATTGGCTAGTGCTTTGACCAAATCACCTGAAATTTGTTACAATTATGGAAATTATGCAAATGAACTCAAATCACGTCTCCAACACTCACATTCTATTGCCAAAGAAAATATTATCAAGTCTAAGGAAAAATGTAAAGGCAATTACGATAAAACTAGTATCAAAAGAAATTTTATAATAGGTGACAAAGTACTTCTTAAAGATCAAGCTACCTATAAAGGTAAATGTAAAAAGCTCATGCCTGTTTTTACTGGTCCATATGAAGTAGTAGAAATAAACTCCGAAGTCAATATTACCATTCTAAGACAAAATAAACGTGTCAAAGTACATATTGATAGAGTAAAGCTGTACAATGAATAAATTGTTCTCGAAAGCAATATTTTCGTAACTAATTTAGTAATAAGTATTTAATCTTACAGGTTCGCTACAAACTACGTTATAGGCTCCCCAAAATGAAGCCAAACCAATATTTAGGATTTATTTTAGTGACAATAGTAATAATATCTCCAACTGACTCAGTTAGTGAGGACACCCTGTATAATATTACAATTTTGAATAATTCCACTGGTTTATATTATGAAAACTTGTGAACAGTTAATTTATATACTGATTTCTGGAAATTTTTGGTATTCTTAAATACGAATAATATCTACTTAGAGTATAAGAATATTAGATATTACCATAATCAAATAAATTCAATTTGCAAAAACTTGGAACAAAATGCTGTCGAAATATGAGAATGTAGAGTTTCTCATCAGTGTCAATGCCACATTCACTGACCTTACTCTACAGACAAATATGTTACTCGACTACTTAGGAAAGCCTGCGGTCAGCAACAAAAGCAAACGAGCTCTTATTAACGCTATCGGCGAAATTTCAAAACAGTTGTTTGGCACATTATCGGACTCAGATGCAAAATATTATGATAAACAATTAACTTTGTTGAAATCTAATCAAAATCATTTTCTTAAATTATTGGAAGATCAAACTTCAGTCTCGGAAGCTTCTTTGGACAATTTCAAATCCATAAATGACCAAATAATATCGTTCAAGCAAAAACTGAATGAAATTTAAAATTTTATTCTTAAAGAAAAGCATATTGAAACCAATAAATCTGAAATAAATCGATCTCTTTTTTGTATCGGAAAAATTTTCAACTTTCATTTTGATAACAGAAAAATATATTCTAGAAATTAACAACTTCCTAGATATTATTTTGTATGCTGAACGTGGACAATTGCATCCTTTAGTTATAACACCGTCCAAGCTTTTAGAAGAACTGAAAAAAATACAACCTCATCTTAAATTGAACGAAATTTTTTCTGCTCCACTAGACAGAAATAATATCGATCTCTTTTATAAATTCATTGATGTTTATATCTACTTTAATAAAGATAAGGTTAATTTTATATTAAAAATTCCGCTGATAACAACCCAAACCTTTGAGCTGTATAAAATTGCAGTAATTCCCTTAAGAGTGAATGAAGACTCTTTCACATTTATTCTACCTGAAAAACCATATATATGTGTTGATCAGATGAAACACAACTACTTTTTGTTAGAACAACACTCGATAGATAATTGCTTCAAATTTCAATTTCGTTATATTTGTAAACAAACCTTTCCTTTATATGTTATGAACGATCTATCAAATTGCGAAGTCAGGTTATTTTACTTGCCTAAAATGGTACCTGATTCATGCGATCAACGAATTATTAAAATAAAAAACCCGATTTTTATTCAAGTGGCAACTGCTAATACATGGCTATTTATATGTTCAAAAATGTTTGTACTTCATACTAATTACAAGAATACGAAAATATCAGTTAATATTAATGAAACCGGAATTTTGGAAATAAAAGCTGGTGCTACAGCTTATACTGACTCCATTATTCTGAATACGGAAAAAAACTTTTCTAGTACAATAAAGGTATCCGAAATTGTTATGTATCAATAAAACTACAATATCTGATTTGAATACAATTATACCCTCCGAAAATCTTCCTACTATGAAATCTTTGATACAAACTGATCAAATAATGAACTTGAATAAATTTAGCCAAAGGGTAAATAAAATGGAACATGATATTTCTGCAACTCGTTTATCCATTGACTCATTATATTTACATTCAGTTCACCATATATGTACTTATGTTATTCTTATTGTTATTGTAATAGTTTTAGTTTTGTATTTCTTGAAGAAAAAATATTTTATTTCAACTATCAGTAATTCCAATACTCCGCCTCCTCAAGCAGAATCTATTGAACTACCGGATAATTCAAAATCAAAAAAGAAAGGACTAAAGAAATGAAAATTGCATTTTATTTATAAATACAATTTTCATCTTAAGGGGGAAGGTGTTGTGAACTGCTGTATTACCATATATAATTACTCTTAAGTATCATCCTGTATATTCATTGTTATTCCTTTATTCAATAATCAGTTAGTTGACTTGCAACATATCCATTTGTTAATTCAGCAATTTCAAAAGACGAATGAACTTTCAGTACCTAGTTGCTAAGTCTCCATTTCACTTTTAATTGTTTCTCTCTTTGTTGTGAAACCATGTGACTTCTCTGTTGTTTAAATGAATTGTACAGAAGCCACGCACGATCAGATAACACTGTAACTTTGATATTGTAACAACCACTTGCCATTTACCAACCGAAAACATCACCGTACAACTTTAGAATAAATAGTGTGAAATAAATCTAGTGTTTTCCTCCACAACTTTCTGCAACCCCTTTCAACCTCAATTGCCGTGACCGCTCGCAACATAGTACCGCGTTCTGCTTTTAGTATGTTTCTCACGAAGGAAAAACAAAACAAATGACATTTTCCATATAGTTTTTCAGGCCTCAGGAGGTTGGTGGAGGGGGTAATTTCTAGGAAATAATTCAATTACTTCCCCAAATGAAATAGTACCGCGTTCTGCTCTTAATATGTTTTTCACGAAGGAAAAACAAATGAAATGACATTTTCCATACAGTTTGTCAGGCCTCTGGAGGGCGGTGGAGGGGGTAATTTCTAGGAAATAATTCAATTATTTCCCCAAATGAAATAGTACCGCGTTCTACTTTTAGTATGTTTTTTAAGAAGGAAAAACAAATTAAATGACATTTTCCATATAGTTTGTCAGGCCTCAGGAGGGTGGTGGAAGGGGTAATTTCTAGGAAATAATCCAATAACTTTCCCAAATGAAATAGTACCGCGTTCTGCTTTTAGTAAATGTCATTTGATTTGTTTTTCCTTCATAAAAAACATACAAGAAGCAAAACTCGGTACTATTTCATCTGGGGAAGTAATTGAATTATTTCCTAGAAATTACCCCCTCCACCACCCTCCTGAGACCTGACAAACTGTATGAAAAATGTCGTTTGATTTGTTTTTCCTTCTTGAAAAACAAACTAAAAGCAGAACGCGGTACTATTTCATTTGGGGAAGTAATTGAATTATTTCCTAGAAATTACCCTCTCCACCACCCTCCTGAGTCCTGATAAACTATATGGGGGCTGTCATTTGTTTTGTTTTTTCTTCTTGAAACACATTCTGAAAGCAGAATGCGGTACTATTTCATTTCGAAGAGTTATTGAATTATTTCCTGGAAACAACCTCATCTTTCACCCTCTGAAGGCCTGATAATTGGTTAAGGGGGTGTAATGAAGTGATAGATAGATAGATATTATAATGATAGATTTGCATAAAAAGTCTATTTTTTTCGTTTCATTACTTTCCAAAAAATTTAACAATTTTCCTAACTTTTTTCTTGGAGTATACTTGTGAATGTGGCTAACTTCACTTCGGTAAATTTCGGCATGTTCATTAATAACTATAATGACTAAATTGCATCGATTGATGTCTAATACATGAATGTTTTTATTATAAATCTAACTTTTGGCCATTAAGTCCAGGGAACTCACTGATGCAAGTTACAACATATCAAGCAGTTTTACCATTTTCAGGATAGAGAAAAGATGCAAACAATTTCGAAACTGAGTTTTATTAGTTGCGTGGCTGTTGGAGATGTTATGAATCAAAAACGTAATGTTCTAACTATTATCACAGCAGATGGTTGGTGTTACTTGTATGCTGCTCCTGAAAAACACTTTAATGGCTCACTGAAAAATTTAGATGAAGCAGTAGATCAGGTAAGCGATGACAAATATGCAACTATTTCAAATTTAATTCTCTGTTGAAACAGTTAAAAACCAACAGGCAACTAAATGCCTATGAAAGCTTAGAAATGAGAAAACACAATAAAACTATGAATACTGATGGTGGACCAATACCTACCTCACTTAATAGTTTGTTAAAATAATGTACCTGTTTTTTGATACCACGTTATATAATTACTGTTACGATTTTACTAAATGATACGCCGAGCACACTACTAAACTGTTTTTATTACCTAATAAAACACTTAGCTCTCTTCAACTAGCTAAATATTCCAAACACTTAACTTCTTAAAAAAACTTTTTTAAAACTTCTTCATAAACTTGCCTTCCGAGTGAAATGTGTCGCCTTATATACTCAATTCGTCTAGACTAGATCCTTCCGGATTCCATTCTCTAGATTACTCAGTACATAAAACCATCCAAATAAACACTTCTGGGAACTGAGCAATGAAATAAATGCTTGCGGCTTCAGCTCATTTGTAATGCAAATGAGTTACGTTTTTATGGTTCAGCACTCGACAGCGGCGTAGCTAGGGGATTTTTATCAATCTCGTAACATTACCATAGCTAGTCAATTGAAATCACCAGTTAGTAAATAAGACAACACTAATTTATAGGTAGTACCGCTTAATGCGTATAAATAAATAGGAAAACTTTATATCTTATATTTAGTTTAAATCTTTCCCTCGGGAAGATGGTCACTCAATGACTGAAACACACATGTCGAGGTATAAAAAGAGGGGTTTGGTGTCGGGATAAAACTTCGGTATATTCATTACTATACCAAAGTTTCCAACAGTGCAGTTCAATAACAGTTTCTGGTACTGCTTGAAGTGATAAAGGTATTCCTTAACTTTACACACATTTTGTGTTTATTAAAAAAGGTTTGCAACAGTCGGTATATCCTAAAATAATAGTTATTTAATCGGCTCGGTGAATTCAAAACTGATTTACTCAATGAAGGGTTTCCAGTCATTTTCAGAAAAAATATATTTCGATATAGTGCATTCATCAACTTATCGAGATAAAAATTTCATGAAAGGGGGGCGACACCACTTGACGGAAGACCATAAAACTAATAATGGAATATGGTGGATTACGTAATCCAATCTTCCGCAATAAAACCTATACAATAGGTAAAGTCGTCGGCAAGTATTCAACAAAAAACAACTACTGCCCCCTAAGACCATTGAATTATATTTGTTTAATACTTGGCAAAGTTTTCTACAAGAACCACTTTGCAATGCATTTCAAATATCAAAGCTGAAATTATTTTTCGATTTAATTGGGGGAACACCTCCGTACCGGTTTCATGGTCATTGCCAATCATCAGCGAAGGCTAGTTCGACCCAATTGAATCGAAAAATCCTTTCATCCTAATTGGAAATCCCTGAGACAAACACTGAGGTATGAATTCAGCGCCATCTCTGGGTTCCAGTTTAAAATGCACTCCGACTACGTGTCGACTTCAACATGAAGCCAGAAACATCATGAAAGAGGGGCGACTGGGGTATTTGAATAAATTTTTTATAGTTGAAGTTTGCAGTGGAAGAATTTCGCTACAAAATCTTACGTTAATTGGTGTCATTAATGTTCGATTTCTAAAAATCATGCATCAATGAAAATCGGCCATTAATAGGGGTCATTAATGGTCGAATTCGTTTGCATTGAAGAACATTAAACAGACATGTTAATATGAGGTCGACGGAAAAATATCGTACGAATTACTCGTTTCTGTAATATAAATTAATACTCGTTGGATATCAGTTGCCGTCTTCATATCATTAAGTTATATCATGGGTGTGAATATATCATGGCATAGTAGGTATTTATGAGATGTTTTTCATCCACAAAGTTTTAGAGTTTATCTTCTCACATATCGTGTCTATCTGGTTCATACAACCTAAAAATTTCGTTCTGTGCGACCCTGGGATATAGAGTTGTTTGAGTACATTTGTTTATTTTATATGATACACATTTTATTCACACATTAATATTTTCGACTTTTACTCAGGTAGATGGCCAAATTCATTCAACTTCAGGGACTGGCAGCTCAGAAACCTTACCAAATAGCGAATTCGCAGGTTTGAAAACCAAGAAAGATGATGAAGAGAAGTTGCAACTTATCTGCATCCATATGCAAAGAATCCCTGCCAACTGCAAGGTACTTTTCATGCGAGCCCAATTAGCTTGAACAATATTTTTCAAAGAAAGTCAGTACGAATTATTTACAAATGTAACATAAAACATTTTATTTTATAGCGAATACAAAACAAAAAAAAAAAACAAAAAGTTTATTGATATTAAATTTATAATAAAATATATACAACTCACAAAACTAATAAATAAATAAAATAAATTTTAAAACCATCCCTAAGCTGCAGGGGCTAGGATGTTGTAAAAGTGGGATTATGCGGGGGTTTTGGGTTTTCAGTCCTGCCCTTCTGGGGTATCCAGCGAGCGGGCAAAAACCTACTTGCGGCTGCTCACGCAGGCCCTACGGTGTTGTATAGGTCTTAGACGCTGTGAGTGCACGTCTCTGCTTGGGTTCACTTCCCTGCCTCCTCCGTGTTATGCAGGGGGCCTTTGATTTATGTGTAATATATCAGGCTATCTAGAGCATGTATTGTCGGGAGAACATGGCAAAACCAATAGTTATGAAACAGGGTCCTTAAAATGTATCAGCACTCTAAGGCAACTTAGTGGTATTTGTTGGTGTATTTTATTTGACGAAATTGAAATTTTACGAGTGTAAATTCAAGTTAGGCACCCTTTGACCCTTGACATGAATCATCAACGATGGTCGAGGAAACATTCTTAGAATATTGCTTTATAACGAATAACAACAGATGAGTTCAAAACTATTCACGCTCATAATCAGTACACTTTCTAGAAACCGGCTGCTTTTGCGTGTGAAGTAGACGATAATGTGCGACATTATCAATTGCCCTAGTATTTATATTATTTCTATGTTCGTAATGACACAAAGGATTGTTTCTGAAATGTTAGCTTGAAATCAAATTCACTTTCCAGTAACTTAGTTTATTTATCAAAAAGTAGAACACATCTCGTCAACAGATAAACATCAATTGACTAAGAAACTTGTTCTCCATGCTGTACTTGATGATAAATTTTACTGTGTAGGTACTTTATGATTGTTGTTCTGTTTGGGTTGGAAGTAATTACGCTCGTTGGAATTGATGAATTATGAACTATAATTATACTTCTTTACTACATGTATTTTGACATTAAAATGACATGCCAACTTAATTTCGGCCACCTTGATGTGCCTGTCTTAAACATTATGATGCCAGCGGCGTAGTCAACATCACTTCACTATAAATAAACAACTATGAAGTCATGAATAGGAACAATTCTGAACAGGTACTTACATGAATTCTGTTACTGTTGTACCAATCGTGAAATATCACCCCACGCCCGTATTCAATAATGTACAAAAGTCATAATTTTCAACGAAAACAACTGGGAGCTGTATAATAATAATAAATTTGCATTATCGTCCAAAGAAAAATTAATAAATAAAATATATAATCATCAATCTTAACTAGATGTATAAAACACATGGAGTCATTTATGAACAGAGCACAAACACATTAAAAACCGAATAAATTACAGTCTATTTTTAAAAACCATCACAATATATGGAAATAAAATATGAAGATTTTCAAGTACAGAAATTAGTTTCAAAAAGTGTCTTCATAAAATTCTTGCAAACTATAATATGGTCTTTTGCTAAAGAGGTAGATGATTATGCATCTTGAAACCATTGTAAACACTATAGTCTTTAACAAGAAATTACCGTTACCATAATAAAAATGGCATATACTGTTAAAATTTTATTTTCAACGAATAGAGTCCTGCAAGACTCTCGTCGTTTAACTTTAAAGATATACCTAATTGCTCTTGCTTGTAAAACAAACAGCTACTGTAAATGAGTCTTTGCACGCATACCCCAATATTCAAGGTTTCTTTGTAATAAACCGCTCAATGGTATTTAAGAATAATTAAGCCCCTGAATGAACTGCTCTGTAGTCTTTCAAATCTGTTGGTTAATATCGTTTATTTATTGTTTGAGATGGTTAAACGTTTCCATGAATAGATAGATAAACTCTTATTTATTTTCTAATTTTCTCTGCCTTTTTAGGATATTGTTCTAGGTGATGTCGATGGAGATGGTATGATAGAAATGGTTCTTGGACTTACAGATCGGGTTGTTCGATCATACAGATGGATTGCAAATCCCTACATACCTGTGATAAATGTAACTGATGCTGATTTGAGCTTTGAACCATGTGCTAAATTGCTAGGTTTGTTAATTTCTCTCAGTCTATAATATTATTATTTTTTATTTAATTTTATTTTATTCGAAAAAACAAACAGATGTTAAGCCTAATAACATGTTTCTTAAGAATAACTTTTTCAAGTAAGGTGGTATCAGAGATCGTTGAACGAAAAACAATCTGTCTAGGTCGGATACCATGCATTGGAACATAGTATTTCAGCTCGTTTTGTAGATATTTACTTCTAAGATGTGATTATATTTAATGAAGTTGCATTGGATCCATTCTACAATGTGACATAACTTTTGTTGTACAGGATCTCAAATTATGGATCTGTACTCCAATTTGGAACGAACAAGAGAATTGATCAGATAAATTATGGAATCAGTTTTGTTGAATTCAGAGGTAGTCCTCTTGACAAACCCAAGTAGTTTTCTGTCTTGCTTGCTTACTTCATGGATATGTTTATTAAACCTTAGATTCTGCTGAAAAAGTATTCCCAAATCATCCCAAATCATCCCAATCATCTGATCGATTCTCTGCAAGGAACTTCCATCCATGGTATAAATAAAGTTGTGATGTTTATTTGAGATGGAGTAGGTTAAACAGCAAATTCGTTTCTATAGACTTATTTTTGCAGAAACCATGCTGCTTATCTGATGTGATATTCTTGAAAAAAATAGCAATAAAGTTTCTCGTATAAAATATATTCAAAGAGTTTTGTAATACAGTTCAAAATAGCAATGGACCTGTAGTTATCAACTAGATGTTTGTCACCTTTTTTGTGTATAGGAGTTAATTTGTTTTTTTTTAAATTCGTCCGGAAAAATGCCCGTTTTTAGTGCAAATTGAAAAATAGTGAGCAATGGATATGTCAAATGATCCTTACAGGCCTTGAAGATATAGCATGGAATATTATCGGGACCTGCAGAACGCTTTGGTTTGAGTTTTTTGAAAGCTCTTTAAAGTTCGTCGAGCAAAATTGCATTGAAGTGAATGTGTATAGAAAATATTTTAGAAAGTTTTTCCTGAATGTCATTTACTATTTATTTATTATATTGTAGTAAAACTGCACTAACTAATTTTCCTAATTTATTTGAAACACTATTTACAACGATTATTCATTAAAACATTCACTATTTCAATTTATTTCCACTGCGGCTATCTATCAGCGAACTCTGGAACTGTAACTAACTCTCCGAATTCTGACTATCCCGCTTATATACTCCCAAGCAGTTTCCATTCACGGCTCTCGAATATTCAGGAGTATAGAATATTTCATCTAGATGGCTCTTCGAATAGTATCGAACAATCGATTTATTCCAGCTTGTTCTCGGCGATCCGAAGGCCAGCAGATATGCAGTTGTAGTTGAACGAGGGTGCATAATTAATTAGATCAGGACCGGTCTCGGGGCCGGTCTCGAAATCGTTGCAATATGTTGATTTCTGCTCGTAGACCGAACTGAAATGGTTGGCAAAAGCCTCTGATATGATATTATTATCTGAGATTTCCTCATTATTAACAATAAAATGGGACGAGGCCATGTTCTTATTTTTTTTTTGTTTTTTACAAAGTTCCAGTAACTATTGAGGTTTTGGGTCAGATCATCCTGCACTATTTGAAGATAGCCTCTATATGCATTATTTATATCTTTCATTAAGTTTGCGCTAATTTTCTTCTAAGTTTCCATATAGTAGGATGAGATATTTTTCTCTTCATAAAAAATTCTTTAAGTTTCAAATTAGACTTAATATTATCCGTAAACCACGGTGGAAATACCTTTTTTCCCTTAAAATTTGCAAACCTAGGGACCCATTTATCTAACATTGTATATTTCCTTATAGAAGTAGGCAACGGCCAGATTAACATCTGTGAAGGGGGTCAGTCTCGACCAATCAAAGTCCCTAATCGATTCGTAGAGTAGAGTGAAATTAGCTCGTTTGAAATTATATTTACCAGCTAGATTATTTCCGTCTCCTTGAAACCCAGATCTTTTTATAACTTCTGTGACAATAATCAGAGCTGGGTGTTTTTTGTCAATTTGTACTAGCGGTTGAGTTTCTTCAGTGACTTTCAAGTCAGAGTTAGATAAAATTAGGTCAAGAGTTTTGTTATCCTCATTTTGGCAGTCATTAAAAGATTTCAAGTCATATTCATCTATAAGATGAGACATTGTCGCCAAAATTTCGGTTCTATTATCAAAGTAAAAATTACTGTTGGTGATGTTGGGATATTGAAGTCTCCTAAGAGTACGATTTGTGTATTGTTAGATGAACAAGACTCAATTGAATCAAACAGTTCAACGTAGTCTTTATAGAATTGAACATTAGAATTGGGTCTTATATAAGTTACATTAAAAATAAATTGATTGCCAAGAATATTGGCTTTGATAAAAATCGTTTTTAGGTGCGTATTCAAATTCACAAGAGAACTTTTGTATTTTTTCAATATTGCTATCAAAACACCTCCCCCTCTTTTTTTTACCAACAATGTCAGCATCTCTGTCTTTTCTGTATATATCATACCTACCATCAAATATTTCCCCATCATTGATATCGTGTCCAAGCCACGTTTCAGTGAGCGCAACTACATCGTTCTGAAAGTAAGTTTTGGTTCTTAGACCCCTGCAGTTTTGATACACTCTCAAATCCGTCATCTGACAAGAGTGGTTTTAATGCAAAAAAGAGAAAAGAAAAAAATGGAAAACTGAAAAAAAGAAATATGTCTAATTCTGCTATAATACGTAACAGTTTCGTTGTCTTGCAAAAAAATTCGGTACTGAGTGCTCCAATAGTGTTTTTATGTATATATTTTTTCAAAAGTGGTGGTACATACGCGGTACATACGTGTTACCGTATTCGTTGAGAAAAAAAATGAACAAATAAAAAACAATGAGCCACGGGAAAAGAGTACCTACATTTTATCATTATCTAATTGGTTTTCGAAACAGTACAGGACAAATAGGCTAATAAAGAACAAAAAAGAAAAATCATTTTCAAAATTTTCCGTGTGCTGTATTTATACAATTCAGTTCATATAGTTATATTCAAATGAATATTCAGACTAGCGATGGTGATAAAAAGAGTATAAAACAACAAAAACACGCAGGCACGTTCGGGAAAACAAAAACTGCCCATGGTTGCTGCATTGAAAAAGTAAGATAAACAAAGTTGTGTAATTCTACCACTTTGATGAAGTTTAGAGATGAGTGGCAGTATGAATCATACGTTTTCTTCCATCTTGTTCTACAAATACGTTGCCTCCAGTGGCCCAGACAGCTTTCCTTCCATATTTCTTTGTCCTAACTGCAGGAGTTCATACCTTTTTTTCGTGAGGTCATCAAAGATTGTGATACCGGAGTTTTTGAGACACTTTCTGGCTTGCATAATCTCCATCTTCTTTAAATTTGTGACAAATTTGGCAAGAATGGTTGTTGTACTGGTATTAGGATTGGTATTATTTTGTCTAAGTCTGTAACACCGAGGGAACACGGCACGTTCGACCTATCGTTGAAGAAAGTAATTACTAATTTGGGAATATCTTCGATTTCTGTTTCCTTTAGACCATTAATCCTGATCACATTTTTCTTCTCAGATTGTCTGATTTTGTCCTGTTGATCAGAGAGATTTTGAATTTCTACCTTGTTGCTTTTTATTTTTCCTTCGATGTTTCCAACAATCAGTTTTAATTCCGAAAGTTTGTTATCCATCTCCTTGAATTTCTGATCCATTTTGGCATCCAGATGAGTAACAAAACTTAGCGCACATTTTTTCAATTAGGTTTTCGATACGAATTTCAGTAAGCACATCATCTCCCGATATATGTGAATTACTACGAGTTTTAGACGCCATTATATCGTAGTGGTAGGACTATATTATACAACTATGTGAGGATCCCAGATTAGTTTGGCCAAGCTACTTATCTAATGTCTATGATCCAAGTGTTTTGTTGTCAATGTATGAAGTGCTTACCGTCGAATACCCAACTAAATATCACCTTATTCACCACGAAAGCAAGCGAATTTTACTGGAGCTCTACGGAAACGTGCTCATTCGACTACTATTATAAAAATAATAACGAATCTAAAAAGTATACTGGCTAGCCAAGATGCGGCAAGGAGAACCTGCTCTTTGACAGAAGTTTTACACAGCACTCCGGGCAGTATAAGCAGAACCTTCTCATGAGCTTATCCTGCATTTGCTCAGATGCCTTGCAGTACCTGATCAGCTAAACAGCTGATGCTGCTCTAGAAGACTTGGTTCACCATAAGATCTGGTCAAGTCAGAGTCCAAACAGAGCAGGTTATCTTTAGAAGAGGCGTGTTTCAGGGTGACTCCCATATACCTCTTCTCTACTGTCTCTCCCTACTGCCATGGTCCGTTGTACTACGGAAAACCCGCGAATACAACTGCGGCATCACCAGCAACCGGAGGTATAAGGTCACCCATCTGTTTTACATGGATGATCATCATCAGTCCTTGAGGGTGGTGGAAGAGTACAATCACGCGGGATCGAAAAATGTGCCACGATTCATCTCAAAAGAGGACAATGCAAGGAATACGGAAAGGAAGTTCAGGTCGTAGATGAAAGCATCCTACATCATCTTGATGCTGAAGAAACATATACTTACCCAGGGGTAGAACACGCTGCTCCCTAGAGGTAACCTTAGTTAGAAATTCTCTCCGCAACAAGTATCAGCATAAACACAGACAGATCTGGTTATCAGAACTGTCGGGGAGTTGCTGTAACTAGACGTTTGCCTTTCCGATTCTACGCTACTCCTTTGGAGCGGTAAATTAGACTAACTAGGAGCTATGACAAGTCGACGTAAAAACTCGAAAAATGATCCATCTTCATACGAGCTTGAATCCTAAATCGTCTGTTCCACGGTTATACTTCCCAGACAACGGGAACGCCGTGGATTTTTGAGTTTGGAGTGTCTACATAACGGAATGATACTGAATGGAGCCTATAAAGTCATGAAGAGTTCAGATCCCCTTCTCTGCTCAGTCTGCAAAAAAGCAGGCATTGAAGCATTTCTTTTTAGGGCATTAACCTGTAAAGCGGAAGAACATAGAGTCATAGCGTTTTCTGCTCCTGGCAAAACAAACATTATACCTGTTTGCCGTGATGCGGCAGAAAACCTAGCCTGAATAATATAGAAGGCCATAATTCTTGGCTTACTCCGGCAGCTCAGGGCACATTATTGTCGAACCCACTGGTGTGTTATTAACCCCAGTAATTACTCACCCCACGGACGCGGTGAGGGTTTACTGGGTTAATGCTGCTCACCAGCGCGTCCTCTGAATGAATCGGGACACTGGAGACAGGGCCCGACTGGGAAATTCCCAGCGGAATGAATGTCAAGCACCAGACGCCTGAAGAATAAAATTATGACAGTATCGTATACCCCGACTTTTCATTGAAAAATATAGATTCTTACAAATCTTCAGTTTCACATATATTTTTATTGGCATAATTTGGACTTGGTATATAACCATGCATCTGCTGTCAGTATGTGCAATTTCAGCCTATATCCAGAGGCATTATGTTATGCTACAAGTGTTACACTATAATCTCTGACACTTGAATGTTATGGCACGTTATAGATACTGCCTTATGCTTCGGGGAATATTGAGTTGGTCATGGAGAGGTAGAAGTTCCTAGTTTGTTGGAACATGTTGATAAAAAACAAAGGAAGAACCATTGTGTTAGGAGATATTAATTTAAACCTTTTGAACGCTGAATATCGGGCAACCAGAGATTATTCGAATTGTATACAGTTAAGCGGTTTTCAAATTTATGATAGATTGTAGATTGACTAATGACTGTGCTACGAGAATCACCGAGAACACAAAAACAATCATTTACCATGTTATGAGCAACAGAAGCAGTTCAAAGTGTAAAGTTGAAATGAGTGAGAGTTCCTCTGATCAAATAACACAACCTAGATGAGTAACTCTCCGCTCATGCCTCAAACTTTGTAAGGGACATCTTTCCTCACCGGCAGTGTCGTGCGTTGTTTTCAGAAATATTGAGGTTCAATAAAATAAAAATAATGGAAACCCAATATGGAATTCAAACCTGAAACTATGATGAAAGAATGCTCACAGCATTTTCTCTTTTCCAATTTGGTTTCCATTTTTCGATAGTTACGACACTGATAGCTTACCTATGAAATGACATATTTTGATTTCCAGCTTCAAATGGTCTTTTACACATTTTGCAATGCTTCACCATTGCTTATTGATAAAAACTAACGATAATTTAACACAAATTATCTCAGAATTTGCCCTTTATTCACGAAAAAACACTCCAATAAGTCGAAAACAAACAAATATGTTTTGTTGTTATTCTGACATATTTGACATTTGATATTTCAAATGCAGCGTTGCCGTACTGACAAACTATATCGACAACGAAGAATTTCCGTTAGGCGATGGAAATACTATCGTTTTTATATGCTCCCAACAAGCTGCAATGAACGTTTCAATTGTCTTATTATTGCTATATATTTCATCCAAGACAGTATTTTGGGGTTTTCGTTGCCATGAATATAGCCGACAGATATCAAAATCTAGCTAACTTGCTCATTGTATCCTTGGATAATGGCGACATGAAAGTAATGTCATGATTTGAGGGAGAACATTATGAAAAGATGTTACCTTCAGTTCTATTTGAGTATTACTCATCTAGGTTGTGTTACTTGATCGGAGGAGAGTTCTATTTCAGACCATTGATTAATATATGTATTGCTCAAAGAAAATGTACCTGAATATAAACCTAAGATCTATATAGATAAAGTAAGCATTAACAAAGAAATAATCGAACCAAAATTCACAAATTATAACGATCAGGAGCGTATAAATACTTTTGAAACATTAATAAAACACATTCAAATATCTAAATCAGAAGCAAGTTCTGAAACTACAGTAAATGCAAAGAAAATAATACTTGGATTGACACAAATCACCTTGACCTAATAAAAAAAGAGATGAACACTATAAACGAAAGAAATAAAATCCACTAATCAATGAAATTTGTGGACAGTTCAGAATAGCAAAAAATGAGGTTTCGCATCTGGCAGATTATTTAAACAGAAATATTTGGAGAAAAATAATGAAAATGTAGAAAGTAACATGAAAAATCAATGAAATATAGTAAATGGGTTCATAAAAGGGACTGGGACTAAAACCAACATTGACTGCATATCTACTGAGGAGAAAGTAATTACAGGCAGTAAAGCCATCGTAACTGCGTTCAACAAATACTTTTGTGAAATAGGGGAAGGCAGTATAAATATTATTGAAACTGAGAAACAGAATGAGGGCGATCAAGGTAATTTTGAGGAAAACATTAAATAATAGTATATATTTAGGAGAAAAAACCAAGGAGGAATAAATTACTATAAAAGATGACTTAAATAAACTGGGATTTGATAGAATAAAAACGAATTATCTAAAAACCCCAAAAGCACACATTTTGCAAGGATTAACATCTCTAAAATTCCTACAACTCAAGTGATATATTTTGGTCGCCTATCACAGAAAATGAATTAATTAATTTAACAATTGATTTGCAAAACGATACTGCCCTGGCCCAAATGGAATTTAATAATGAATTATTGAAGATTATAGTGAAATACAGTTCAAATATCGTTGAACATATTTTCAATTTATGTTTGGTCACAGGTATTTTCCCAGTCTTTAATCAAATCATTGTTACTCCAATATATAAATGAGAAGATGAAAGATATCGTGATAGTTATGGACTAATTTCATTAATGGATAACTTTGCAAAAATTTTAGAGAAATGCATTAAAATTAGATTAACAAATTTTCTTGAAAAATATAATTTATTATATTCAAACCAATTTGGTTTCAGAGAAGAAAAGGAAACAGAAAATGCAATATTCAGTGTTACAGAAACTATATATAAATGTTTGGATAATCAAAAGAAAACTATTGGAATATTTTTAGATTTAAAGAAAGGGTTTGATACAGTTTCACTAACAAAATCATTGTCTAAACTAGAACAGCTTGGTATAAGAAGAATCGGAAAAGTGACATGCGGTGTTCCCCTAGGGTCAGTTCTAGTAACCATTTTAGTTTTGATTCATATCAATGATTTGTTAAATACAAAAATTGAAGGTAAGTTGTTCTCTTACGCCAATAATAATAATATATTTATTCAGATTTTCTACAGATTTAAAATATGTTGAATAGAAATACAATGATACGTAGGTAGTGGAAATGCCTGGGAAGAGACAGTATCAAATGCCAAATTTTAAAAAAATATCTCAATCAAGACTTGGGGCCAATTTATGCAACTTGTCATTAAAACTTATGAGTTAAAATGTATGTTACTGTTTAAATGTTTTTATGAATAGTTTATTGTGACGCTTTGTTTAACTTCAATTTAAGTATACATGGTACAGAATCAAATATGAATTTGATTCTGATGAAAGTGGACCGTATATAAAAAATATTTGACGAGAGACCTTTTAAAACTCAAGGGAAGATTGACTCACCTTCTGCTACCGGCTGGAGGCCGCTGCTGGGTACCCAGGTGGTGCTCTTCTATCTTGGGTTTTAACACTCTGAAGAATATAGCAACTGGAGGGACTGACTGTCCTTGTCCAGGTTCGATTGCTACTTGCTACTGATACACACGCATCTACGACCGGTGGTCAATGCAAATTGAATTCCAAAAGGCTCATTTACAGGGTGATACGCGAAAGTCCATTTTCATATTATGAGAAAAGAAAATTGTAATTTCTTGAATCTATTATTCTTAATACCTATTGAATCAAAGGAAAATCCCAAAATAATAATAATAATAGTAGAGGACAAAACTATACATAAACCGCCCACAAAATTACACAGTAATTTAAAAATCTTACTGTGAATGTAATGGACATACTTTGGAAACGGGTCGCTGAAGCGTACCCTTTGCAGTACGTAACGTTATAACCCTACAAATTCCATCACTTCCAAGGTGAGATTTAATAACTCTAGCCAATCTCCACTTCAACGATTACGAGAGTCCCTTCTGAAACGGGGGGAGAGTCCTTATGCCATTTCTGCCTTTGATTGAGTGTATTCAAATATTCTTGGTGCCAGCGCCGCCATATTGCTTGATGAAAATTCTGCAAAAGCTGCCACCTGCTCATTCTATTGGTTTTTAAATGTGAAAGGTTCGGGTCTGGTAAAGCACTCATCGGCTCTAAAGTTAGAAAGTGACCAGGAGTTAATGGAATTAAATCATTGGGATCTGAACTCATACTTATCAGTGGACGAGAATTCAACATGGCTTCAATTTGCACAAGTAGAGTATTCAACTCTTCATATGTTAGGATTTGGTCTCCTATCACTCGTAAAAGATGAGTCTTAACAGATTTTATGCCTGCCTCAAGCAAACCACAAAAATTAGGCCCACTGGGTGGGTTGAATTTGAACTCGATATTGAGAGACTCAGCCGAATCTCGGATGAGATCAAGTATATAAAATAAAATTTGTAGCATTATCACTATATATAATACTACAATGTCCTCTTCTTGAAATGAAGCGCCTGAAACAAGCTAGAAAGGCTTCCGATGAAAGATCAGAGGCTAATTCTAGGTGTAAAGCCTTTGTCGCAAAGTAAACAAAGAGACACAAGTATGCCGTTTGTGACTTACAACCTCTTCTTTTTCCGAGAGTGATAAAGAACGGGCCGCCATAATCAACTCCTACACATGAAAACGCCTTTACCTGCGTTACTCGAGAAGCAGGCAAGTTTCCTATAACTGGAGTAAAGGAAGGAGGCCTCGTACGGAAACATCTATAACATTTGGAAACAATACTACGAATAACACGTTTGGCAGAAATAATCCAGAACTGTTGAACAATAAGGTATCCAAGAGTTTGTGGCCCAGGATGTAGGTGTGTTTGGTGAAGCTCCTCAACTATCAATTGAGTGAATCTATTATTTTTTGGTAATAAGATTGGAAATTTAGCATCGAATGCTATCTTTGAGTTCACAAGGCGACCGCCCACCCTGAGCACTCCGTGTTTATCCAAAAAGGGGGAGAGGTGTCTCAGAAGTTTTGAACAAATAATTTTTCTTTCAACCTTTACAATTTCCTCACCAAACACCTTACCCTGAACATATTTTACCAACATTAGGAAGGCCGAATCCATCTCCGTTTTAGTTAATTTACCGCTCATCTTATTCGCTCTCCTGCTGTTGTGAATAAAACGGAGACACCAAGATAGACGAGCCTTAATGCGACTGAGCGAGGAACATCTTTCCATCAAATAATCAAATACGATGGTTTCGATGGACACCGTAAGTGACGTAGTCTTTTCTTCGCTACTGAATCCGACGGGATTTGACTCAGTTGAGAAAGTAAGAGTTTCTGTTCTCAATCAGGATGGGCCACTTCACCAAAGTGGATGACTCAACAGTTCCGAAGGGAGAATTCCCCGTGATGCACAGTCAGCGGGATTGTCTTCACTTCGAACGTAATGCCAAAATGAGAGGGATGTTTGATCATGAATGAAACTCACCCTGTTTGCTACAAATATCTTCCAACGGTGTGGGGATGATTTTATCCATGAGAGTGCTACTTGAGAGTCTGACCAACAATAAATATTTGAGAATGATATTTTGTCATGAAAGGTTTGGGAAGTGTAAGTTATAAGTTTGGAGAGCAATACTGCCGCACACAACTCTAGACGAGGCACATATATCTGTTTGAGGGGAGCTACCTTAGATTTTCCCATAACCAAATAAGTTGAGTAGGACTCATTGCAAATGAAACGAACATAAACTACAGCGGAATAATCCCTTTCAGAGGCATCCGAAAACCCGTGTAGTTCACAAGTGTTGAATTTTTCTGGAATCATATACCTCGGAATGTGTAACGATGAGAGACTTGGCAGCTCTGTTGTAAAACGATTCCATAGGCTTATTATGTCTTGAGGGGGTGAAGTGTCCCAGTCTAAGCCTAAAATCAAGATGTATTGGATCATTCTTTTAACGTAGAATGTCACGGGTGTCAAAAACCCCAGTGGATCAAAAATCTTCGCCAGTTCTGACAAAACTCTACGTTTTGTGTATATTCGATCTAACGGCAGAGAATAGTAAGAGAAGGAATCAGCCTGTGGATGCCATTGCAAACCTAGAATTTTCACAAAGGCATCTTGATCGAATGAAAAAGGCATTTGTTGAAAGTCCAACGGAAGATTACCTAACAAGGACTGATCAATTCTTGCCCACTTCCTCAAATGGAAGCCACCCTTTGCCATAAGCGAGATCAGCTGTTGTTGTAAATCCAACGCTTCCTGCTGGGAGTCACTACCTGTTATGATATCATCAACATGTATGTCGTTTTGAAGAACCTTAGAAGCAATGGGGAAGGAATCACACTCGTCGGTGACCAATTGCTGAATTGTGCGCAGTGCTAGGAAAGGTGAACTAGATATCCCAAAAACGACAGTATTCGAAGTGAATTCTCGAATAGGTTGATTACAGTCAGCTCTCCATAAAATTCTCTGATAATTTCTCTGGGAAGGGTTAATCAGTATTTGAAGAAAATTTTTTTTGACGTCAGTAGTAAAGGCAATTTTATGGATACGAAAGGATAATAGCAAGGACACTATATCTGTTTGAAGTTTTCTCCCAGTAAATAGTGTGTCATTTAAAGAAATTCCAATGTCTGTTTTTGCCGAAGCATCAAAGACAACTCTGAGCTTGGTAGTGACAGCATTGGGTTTCAAAATGCAGTGATGAGGAATGAAATAAGAGTGATTCAAGTCGGCTAATGGTGCTGCAGGACTCATATATCCAGCTTCCAAATAGTCCTTCATGAAACTGACATAATCCCTTTTCAGGCTGGGATTTCTACCAAGTTTTCGCTCCAAGCCATAAAATCGGCGCAGTGCCACTGAACGAGAGTCTCCCAAGCAAGGATTTGTCCGTTTTGAATGGTAAGGATGGATTTCTAGAAACAGTGTTTCGATACAGCTGTTCACATGACAGATCTTCTGGTGAAAGGTTGATTGTATTAGGAGGTTCTTCTATGTCCCAGAATGATTTCACTATTTCTTCAAGTTTATGTGGAGTTGCCAAAAGACAGTCTTTAGTTGAAGATGTTTCGCAGGAGACCTTACCCATTAGGATCCAACCAAAGACCGTGTTGAAAGCGATAGGTGTATTGGTATTTCCAATCAAACGACCATCTCGCAAAATTAGAGGAAAGAGTTCTGCTCCAAGCAGAATATCAATCGGTCCCTTTACATTGAAGGTTTCATCAGCTAGTGGAAGATTGGAAATATGTTCCAAGTTTATATTATCAGCTGTCTGGCCTGGCTGATCCACGCAAATCTCTTTCAGTATAATACCCTCTAGGGTAAATGATGGATCGGAGAGACCTCTAGGACGAATAGTAAATATTGTTCGACCTTTACTTACCACTGCCGACTCGCGGCCTATGCCTCGGATTGACACTGAGTGACGCATTCGTGACAGGCCAAGTCGCTGGAAGCAACTTTCTGTTATGAAATTAGCTTGGCTACCTGTGTCAAGCAGTACTCTTACTGTTTGAATTCGATCGTAACAATCAAGAATGTCAACTAGGGCTGTCGATAACAGCACCAGGTTATGATTTGCAGAGCTGAACCTGCTCGAGAGTTCTAATTTGGATGAACTATCTTCATGAGATTCCCCAGAAAGGGCAGACCTAGTGCCATAAGAAGTATTCGTGGGTTCTAAGTTTGAGGATTTGACATTGTCCGTGTTGGACGTGGAATTACCAAAATGAAGAAAGCTATTATGTCTTTGGTTGCATAATTTGCAGAAGGTAGATACACAGGATTGAGTCACATAGAGGAACTAAGGCAATTCAAACACAGTTTAAGTTGCTTTGCCAATATATGTCTATCAAGAGGAGATTTGTTCAAGAATTGAAAGCATCTGAAAATGTTGTGGGAACCTTTACAAATTATACATTGAGCTGATGATGAAGGTTTGTGTGCTACGAGAGATGTCATTGATGAGTGTTTATGAGTAACAACGCCTTTTGATATTGGCTTATTGTTTGGACCTCTTGATAATGTTGGTTTGGCAGGAGCAAATTGAAATGGATAATTGGCAGAATCGAGGGCAGTGCATTGTTTCGTCAGAAAATCCAGCAAGCATTGGTAAGCGGGTATATCACACGGAGAAGTGTTTGCATTTAGTTCAAATCTTTGACGAATTTTGCTATCAAGTTTCTCAAAAAGTAAGTTGAATAGATTGAAAGGATTTTAATGCTGCTATATTTTCTGTAAAGAGGTTTAATAATTTTCGAAGCGAGTCTGTTGACGTACAATCTTTGGGAGCATCTCTAATCTCAGACCAATAGAAAGTTGCTGATTGCCTTTTATTTTCATATCTTTTTTCCAATGCCTTATAAGCTATTCCATAGTTGTCGTCTGATAATGGCACACCCTGTACAATGCACAGTGGTTCTTTACTAAAATTTGTACTCAAATATTGAAATTTTTCTAAATTACTCAATTCCTTATTTTCATGAACTAAAGTTTTGAACAAACCATGAAAGTTTGGCCATGCCTTGAAATTTCCATCAAAACTTGGAAGTTGAATTTTAGGTAACCTAACGTTACTTACGTTATCAGCGTTAGCAGAAGTCTGACTAACCTGATTAGATCCGCTAGGGTGGTTCAGAGACTTCTTGATCATGATGAATGGTGGATATGTTAAATTAAAGTGAGTCAGTAGTACTTTTGAGAACATCTTCTTTCATAAGAGCTGCTGAGTCAGAGGCAAGCAATGATATCACCCTGGCATGGCTTTCTTCAAAGTCCCCGAACACTGAGCTCAACCTTTCAAATCTCAATTTGAATATGGTATATTTATTTTTATCAGGCAGAGCTTCATTTGCAACCTCGGAAATTTCTTGAAGTCTCTTCAAGGCAATATCTCGAGTTGCTTTGAGAACTTCTATCGGCTGAGCCATTAGGAATTTTCAAAGTAATGAAAGTAACGAATTTTTTATAAAATTGAGCCACCTTGTAAGTAAGAAAGGTGAATAAATTAAAAACCCCCAGAAACAGAGGCAACTCTCAATAAATCCAATAAAAAAACCCATATACGTTTAGGGTCTGCAAAAAACTCTGGCTAGTGTTTACACCCCTTTTTTTTATATTCACTATCGATGAGTTAAATACTCAAATAAAACGATTTATTTCGTGTAATTTGGTGGTGATGAATTATCAAAATAATAATTACAATGATCCTTGGCTCGAATGGACCAGAATGTTTGGTACAGAATCAAATATGACTTTGATTCTGATGAAAGTGGACTGTATATAAAAAATATTTGACGAGAGACCTTTTAAAACTCAAGGGAAGATTGTCTCACCTTCTGCTACCGGCTGGAGGCCGCTGCTGTGTACCCAGGTGGTGCTCTTCTGTCTTGGGTTTTAACACTCTGAAGAATATAGCAACTGGAGGGACTGACTGTCCTTGTCCAGGTTCGATTTCTACTTGCTACTGATACGCGCGTATCCACGCCCGGTGGTCAATGCAAATTGAATTCCAAAAGGCTCATTTACAGGGTGATACGCGAAAGTCCATTTTCATATTATGAGAAAAAAAATTGTAATTTCTTGAATCTATTATTCTTAATACCTATTGAACCAAAGGAAAATCCCAAAATAATTATAATAATAATAGTAAAGGACAAAACTATACACGTGGTTGTGACTAATTTTATACATTTACTGAACATTATTCGTTTACATTTTTATTTATACAGGCTTTTTTAATAAGAAAACTGTTCTTTGATAATAAAAAGCAAAGCTTATTTTTATTTGATTGATTGAGCGAGAACTAATAGTGTATTCGACTGGCTGCACTAATGTGCATTTATTCCAATCTTTATAAAGCTTGCCTGTTCGGCTGGATATACAATGCTACGGTACCAACAATATTCTTAGTCGACTTGGCATGTATTACTCGATGTTAAAGCAAAATCTATGTTCGACTGGCAATAGCGCTCGCTACGAATTCGAATATTTCTGCACTATACTTTGTGGACGGTGCAAACACGGGTTCTGCTTTTTGATAATTTGATCGTTCCAGTCGAATGCGCTTGTCACTTTACATGTGCCTCGTGCCAGTGATAGTTGTGCTACATAAATTCGCATTTTTTGCATGTATATAATCAAGCATTCTGTACCAAATCAGAGCAGCACTAAATACGCTCCTACACCGAATGCGAGCATTTCAGTCGAATGCGCTATAAAGCATAAGTAGTTTCATCCGAAATTATATGTATGTGACAGTTTTTGACAAGTAATATTGAAATGTCCCAAGTCAGTCGGGAATTATACCAGATGATTAAGATTCCAACGATGAATTTCAGTGCACACAGATAAACTATTTTAAAAATGATGATGTTATGGAAAATTCTATAATACCCAAAGACGTATTCAAAACTCAAAGTAAACCACGTTAATTTCAAGAATGTAATATGGATAGATCAGACGATATAGTTTACTTGAGAAGAGAAAATGAGCTTTTACAAGAACTCTTGAAGGCGAAAAATACAATCATATCCAAGAATGAAAAGATAATACTCTAACTGGACAGGTGGATAATGTATCTTAAGAGAACAACAAATACATTTCTGAACCCAATGAAATTCAAATAATTCTAAATGAATAAAATTTTCTGAAAACTGTGATGGTTGATTTAACAGCAGTGCAAGTAGAATAAAGACCAAAAACTGTGAAACTACATCTCATGCTGATGTACTCGAAGAGTGAAAAAAATTATTTAATATTCCTTCAATAATCATAAAATCCAAAAACCAACAGACATGCCAAAAAACTAAAGAAATTCAAACTGAAGTCAATCTAATTTAAGCAAAAGCAAGTATTACTAAAATACAGGATATTACAAAAGGGGGTGTGTTAATAAAAACATTCTGCAGAAGAAATTCAACGTTTATAGACGTGACCAAAGAGGAAATCGGAAAAGACTGTGAGATCACAACTACTAAATTGAGATCACCTAGGATTATTCCCATTGGACCAAAACAATTTGAAAGTACTGATAAAATCCAAGAAGAACTACGCATTTTCAACTATATTGATGAAGAAGATATACGGAATGTGAAATTTGTCAAAAAATGTATTACTTTTGAAAAAATGTATAGTTAATTTCATCAATGAAAAATACGGTTTTGATGAAAATCAATATGGATTTCAAGAAAACAGTGGTACTCAATCAGCAGCATTACAAGTAATTGATAAAATTCGGGAAGGACTTGACGAAGCAAAATATGTGGTTGCAATATTCATGGACGTCTGATACAGTTGATCACTTAACACTTCTGAAAATTTTTGATTCAATGGGAATTAGAGGCATTGTTAATGATCTTGAATCATATTTATCGAACAGAAGTATCATCACCAAATCCTGTAATTTTGAAACTGACAGTCTATTCAGTGATAAAGGAGTCCCCCAGGGTTCTGTTTCAGGTGCAATTTTATATTTACTATGTATTCAAAATATTTCTAGAATAGGTTTAGAAGGTAAATACATCATTTTTGCAGACGATACAGTGATTTCATATGAGAAATCAGATCCTTTAAATTTAGAAACAAACATGTTGAAGTGCGTATGAAAATATGTCTTCACTTATCTCGTGCTAGGAATCGCACGTTAAACTGTAAGACCTTGTTAATCCTTAGCTCGCACAAGTTTCAACTTCTGAGGGCTGTCGTTCGTAGGGGGATGACAGCTGGTTAACGGAAAAAACAATTTTTTTTATTAGGGCCCTGAGAAGATGTCCCAGGCTCAATCCAAAAATTGCAAATATGATTCAACATTTTCATATTATAAGTAGAATCACCTATCTCATACATTTAGGGGGCATGTTTTAAAAATAATTTTGATAAAATTTCCACTTTATATAAAAAGCATTGAAAGTCTTGTATCGTCTTCCGTATGATACACCAATAAGTCAACTCTACATAATTTCAGAAAAATGTTCGTTGGTAGAACTCCATATAATAAAATGTTCAATATCGTGAATAAAACCGTTAAATCAAGTTTCATACTAACTAGAAATTCTGAACTACGTAGTTATCATACTAGGCGACATAACTTGTTCCATATTGAGCCGGCTAGCTCAATTTTTGGACAAAAAAGGTTTACACATTCAGGTCTTGTTAAATTTTAATAGATTGCCAAATGAGATCAAGAATTCTCTCAACATCATTCAATTTAAAATTGAAAAAGTACACGCCTTCTCAAAGAAACAAACTGAATTAGTATATTCTATTATTAGTATATGTTATATTCGAAACCTCCTCTATGATTCATCACAACAACGACCGTTCTTTGTGTATAACTTTTTTATTATTCTATTCCTAGTTTTTTCTCCTTTCAGTTAAAATTAATAATTGTTAAAATGTTCATATCATATATAAACAGTCTTCATACCAGTTTTACGTAACTGCCTGACTCTTTCATGTTATTCCGTTGGAAATATTATATTTTAATTTTGAAATAATTTTTTATATTCCTTGTAATATATATATTGATGTATGAATTAATAAATAAATGGGACGTCAGTTGATAGATCTAAAAATACGGAAAACCAACCGGGACATTGACCCTATTCGTGACCGACTACATCCTACAATAAAAAAGTGTTCAGTTAATCATGTATCTTTCCATAAACTTCCAGACTATAGGTCTGAATTCGATATGTGCTTCCAAAGTTGTTCAGAGACGGTGCGTTGACTGGCTCATTCTCTTGTTTTCATTGTTTAGAAATAATAACAATATATTCTCAAACTTACTCCAATTTATGCTTGCTAACTTAATATATTTTTGTGAATTTTTTCCTACATAGAGTCCTAATATCAGACTATAATTGATATATGATATATCCTTAGATTTTCTCCCAGATATATGGATTCATTTCCATAACCTTCGTCGTAATAATTTTGATTCTGGAAAAGGACTGTTAGAAATAAATATCAATAACAGGTTTTTTTCCAGGTAAATTTGTTGCACTAAACAAATGGGAATGTGCTAACCAAATTGGCTCTATCACATTACATCATTCCCTTGATGGCAAGGCATCTTTAATGATCGCTCAACCTGGTGGTACTTTTATGAGAATAAGATGTCAATCCGATGATCCAATCACCCAGGATTCCATTGAAAACTCACCCCATAGTAATTCAAGCAGGTTTTTATAATTTTTTAACAATTTTTTTTTTATTTCTGTATATATTGAAACACTTGACGTTAATACAAACCAACATAAAAAGTATATAACTATTGAAAAAGTTGAGGATTCAGATTTTTCAGACACACATTCCTGGATCAGACTCATAGATATATGTCGCCAATCTCCCTACTTTGCTTGTTTTTAATACAATTGGTGAAATTTTTTTCTAGGAGGAATTCTCTATTAAGTCTCAATTCTCGAACCTTCGATACTTCCCATATTCGCGTGATAAGAGACCAATGGTTTCAAATGTTCATGATCAATAATTCCACATATGTCAGAGCCAGTGTTTGAAAAAAAAAATTATTTTGACATTTTTCTATCTATATTAAATAACTGCCTAAAATCAATACAAATAATAGCTTATGCCAAGGTGTTTGGTCATCGAATCATCACGCAGAACATGGTCCTTGGAGCCGGATATTTCAGCAACAGTTTTTGTTTGAAACAATCTACACGTGGTGTCAACTTCAGAAATTATGTGCAAAAAACGAGATGCGAGTTTATCCTATGTGAAACTTATATGAAATCAAGCGTTCTAGGACAGTAGGGAAATAATTCAAAAAGATATAAAAATTTGGGGCTGTATACCAAGGTGAATTTGGACACCTTCAAAAACAGAATCCTAGTAGGAGAAAAAACCGATAGCTTTCGGATGCTAGCCTTCTGCTCAACATGAAACCGGCTGCCAAAAGAAACGGGAATACCAAACTGACCGTGTTTTTCAAAGAGGCTAATAAGAGGAGTCATGATGAAAGAAAAAAGGAAAAACTGGCTCACAGCATCTTAACCTAAAAGTTTAAAAATCATTACTTGGGTACCCGTGACAAGTGATGCACAAGTAGCAAATAATCAGCTTGAAATACACTGCCCATACCTGAAGACTGGCTATAAGTCTTCCTGAATGAATTAACTTAAAAAAACCTAAAAGAAATATAATAGAATTTGCCATAATAGATTTTGCTGCTTTGTTTTTATACACCGACCATACGCGGAGATTATCTGACAACTGTTATTTATGTTTCTTTTCTAATGAAAGGACATGAAAAAATTAATTCAATAAACATACCAACCCTGAAAACAAAAAATATATAATCTTCAATAGTTCAGTGCTTCAATACCATGGCCTTGGCTGTTCTGCTCCAGATCAATATGCAATAGTCGGTCAGCGAAGTTACTGATATATATTTCTTGAACAAGAAACACGTTCAATTTGTTCTACAATATTCTATATATCGAAAATAATCTTTATTTAATTTTTTTGTTTATCTTTATCATTTACACATTCTCGTGCGCAAATTCGATCGATTATGTTACATTGGGTCGAAACTAACCATATTTAACTGACTTTGAAAAGGCTACACCGTTTTTTCAAAACGTTGAAGAGAATATCCAAACGTTAGTATACTTCATCGATCACCAATCTCATAAGATCCTTGAACGAACTAAAAATGAAAAATTGTTTTCTCCTTATATTTGTGACTTTTTGTCAAATATTCATTTAGAAATGAAATTCAAAATTAGCAAGTAATTGGGAAGGAACGACCTCTACCATATTCGGTAACACACACAATTTTCTCGAAAACAATTATGCTAAACTAACTTCAATCAAACAGACAAATTTTTCAGTCTTGGTTATATATCATATGTTTTATTGATGAAAATGCTATTTTCGGTCTATATTGATATGAAAAATCCAACTCAAAGATTTATGTAATAAAGTACTCTAGAATGTTACTTCTTTCAAACATAAACCAATAATAGTAGTTTATTGCTTCAATATTTGACTCACTATCATCTGTTACTGTATGTACCCTGAAAATTTTATTCCTCAGGATTTCTACTGATTATATAGTTGGTAGAACAAATGATTTTTCTTTCACATAATTATATTTGCTTTAACACTTGGTTGGAAGTAGTGAAAAATAAGAAAGTTCCCTGTGAAACTGACTTTTGTTGAAAGTTTATAATTTTCAGTTCCTTGGGTGAAAATATGTCGGGCTCTGTGGACTACCAGTCCCTAGGTATCACCAGAATGAGAAATCAGAATATATCTACAGAAATATTAGGAGACTTGAAGTGTTCACGACATAATAATGATATTCTTTCTTCCACCAATGTTACACCTTATGCTTTGGCTACTCTTGATGGAACGATAATATTGGTACAGGACGAAGTTATATTATGGTAAGAAATAGCTGTATGATTTGATTCGTTTGACTCAAAAATAATACTCTATCATATTTAAACTGAAGTGAAAGGAAATAATAATTGTGTTCATTGCTAACTTCCTAACTCAATTAGATTTGCATATATTACGTTATTAATTTTGAGATAATATAACAAAATCAAATGATTGAGAGTGAAATGGTTATTTAACGAACAAGTGTATTAATAAGGGCGATTAACAATTGAGATATTTTAATGTTCGAGATTGTTAATCGCCATTTAATTCGTTACAAAACTTTTCTGTTGACCGTTATTAAAAAAAAATGGTACCACTTGGGGATTGAACCCTCGACCTTGCTATCACCCCAGGACTCAAACCAGCATTTTACCAGCCGGCTACGGGACTATCTAGCTATTAATGCTACTGACAACTTTACTGATATATTTGATGTTTTCTGATTTTTTTTTTACAGAACTTCGTCAATATCCATCATTTGATTTCAAAATAAACGTAGAATTTTAAGAAATTATAACAATGAAATAAATAATGACAGGTAGTACTAACACAGCTACTTGATTTCCAAATAAATGTTTTAGCAGGTAAGTATGAATATGTTTGGTTCCATACGCCACAGGTAACTATATAAATATAATATGTATTGGAGCAATGTACGTTGGGTTGCATATAAGTAAATCGTTGATTAATAGAAAATCATTCATTAACAGGGGTCATTAATCAACGATTTTGAGTGCGTTAAAATACATCGTAAATAAACGGTCGACGGAAAAAGTACAAAAACAGCCAAAGCCAATTTTTGCAGATAAAAATTTTTTGAATTCAAACTCAGTACATTAATAAGGTTGGGAATAGGAATTGAGTTGTGATAGAGATATGTTTCGGTCTAGAAATGAAGCTGGATGTTTTTGAAATAACAATACTTTTCGTTTCGGATTTTTATTAAAGTTCCCTATACCTGCAATAAATATTTTAGGAGAGCTGTTTAATGTCAGTCATTTGGAAGATCATTGCTAAAAATGTTATTCTCCATTCGAGATAATAGCATTTTGGTAGCGACAATCTGGGAAATGAAAGATTGGATATTATTTGTTGCTATGAAAGTAAGGCTCAAGTTATGCAACATTATCATTATATTATCATAGTCCTAATCACAGTCACTGTCTTAATCAAAAAATAAAATTGAAACTGTATATTCCAGTAGTAGCATTTATGCAATTTCCTTAGTTTTGGCCTCAAAAAACAACGATTGAGACTAAAACTGTGATAATGATCGAGACTATGATAATGACAAGTTGCATAAATTGACCCTAACAAATTCTGGACTGATTTACGTAATGACGTACATATCATCAGACAGATTAATGCAAATGTTACATCCACGGCAAAATAATAATAATAGCCGTAAATTAAACGTAACTGGCAACTACGTCCACAGCATAAACAGTGTGAGATATCTGGGTGTCGACAGTGATCACAAGTTGAATTAAAAAAATATATATGTATTAGCAGGAGCAAACATATCAAAAGTTTACTATTCAATAACTCGGGAATAAACAAGAGAATAGCTGCATATGTCTACAGAACAACATGTCGCATCGGGAAATCTTTTGTCGTGATCCGAATCATGTTGGACCAAGGACCACACTCGATTTTTGTAGTGTGAAAAAACGGACGAGCACGCTTTAAGATTCCGAGAATGCCAATTTTGTTGGCGAAACGCACGTCTAGGGAAATTCACGTTGTTTTAGTGTTTTGGGTTTCTATTTCTTGAATATTATCAATACCAAAGGTTCCAAATATTCATTTACCTGATGAGAATTATCTTATAAACTTACACAATTATGATAAAAAAGCATATATAAAAAAGTGGTAATAAGTAACAATAAATTCGAACAAAGTATTAAGTAGTTTAAAATATTTTTAATTTTCATTTTATGTCAGTGTCAAATTAACCTCCTATATTTCATATATTCATATTCTATATTTTGTATGGAGGCGAACTTCAGTACCTATAGAAATGAAATTAAATATTGATTCATCTGAATTGATTCAATCAAAGTTAAGACTGTTAATGGCATGTTCATTCTACAGTGTGCCCAAGATAAGAATGAACAGCATGGGGATATCGGAAACGGTAAGTGATACGGGGTCGATTAAATTAGAGAAAAGTAGCGCATTTATGTGCCTAATAATATGCCATTTAGAAAGTTTTAATATTCCGAGTAGTTTCGGAGATATCCGAGAAAAACCGAAATTTGAGAATTTCGTTTTTATTTTCTCCTAGCTTTATTTTCAAAGGAAATGTAAAACAAATAGCACTTTGCCATGGCCACTTTTTGAGGACTACACGATAACGTAAGCAGAATTTTTCTGCGACGTTTCGTCTTTTAGAAAACATCATCAACTTTGTATTTTTATATGGGCCGAAACTAAAGTATACCCTGTATACGACTCCATATTTCATTGTGAATACAGCAACGTATCAAACAATATGATTTCGGAACAATTTCTCGCGCAAAATGTAATTTAGTGATTACTTAATATGTTTTTCTTCAATTTTAGATAGTAGGCGCTGGAAAAAATGACATATTTTGGTACATGAAATAAATTGATTAGTCCTATTTATACTAAATTTAAACTTACCACTTTCCAGAATTTTTGCGTTGTTGAATACAAAGATGAGTCGCCAAATCAAAAGTTTACTTTATAAATGTAATTGTAATGTAATAACAAGGAGCTGATATGTATTACAGGAAACAAACAGAAACTTATAACAAGTGTTCAAATAACCCGCCGTTATTTTCTAAGCACAAGTACGCTCGTCTCACAGACGAATTTAAAACTTGAGTTAACATATTCGGACAAATATTGTTAAAGGAAGCAGTTACCAATCTTAGCAAATCTTCTTCATTTTGAAAATTATGATTAGAGTACACTTGATTCTTGATATGTCCCCAAAGGAAAAAGTCTAGTGGGGTTAGGTCGGGGGCCCTTGCAGGCCAGGGTGTATCACTATGAGTACCTATCCACTGTCCTGGGAAGCGACGGTTCAAATAATCACGAACAATTATAGCGTTATGTGCTGGAGCACCATCTTGTTGAAACCAGCAGCTGTGAGTAACCGCTAAAGGCAAATTATCTAGAGCATCTTCCAAATCATTTACTAACAAATTTATGTACCGCTCTTTTGTTAAATTGTTTCGGTAGATAAAAGGCCCAATTACATTCGTACCGAGAATCCCAACCCACATGTTAAAACCGAAACGATGTTGGTGTCTGGACACTTTGTGTACCCGCGGATTTTGTTGTGACCAATAATGAACATTCCGCCTGTTAAAAATGCCATTGTTGGTGATCATACTTTCATCAGACCAAATTATTTTGAAAGGGAAATTTTCATCGTCTTGGCATTTTCTAGTGTACCATTCACAAAAGGTTCTTCGCCTTGCATCATCACCTGGCCTGAGTCCATGACAAATCCTAAATTTATAAGGATGATATTTATTTTTTTTTTAAAATGAAGTGAGCGGTGGATTTGGCAACTCCGGTATTATCTTCAATGGTGCGAGTAGATATCTCAGGATTTTCAACAACGGCCTGTAACACATCACGCTGACTTTCTTCATTAGATTGCTTTTGTCGGGAAACCACAGGTTTTTTAAATGATCCGTATTCTTTTAAATTAAAAACTAACCGTCTAAATATTGATTTACCAGGTTGTCGCCTCTCTGGATACTTATTAGAGTACGCACGTTCAGCATCAACACAATTTCTTTGGCACACAATGTAACATGACAACATATCAAATTTTTCAGTATTCGAAAAGCTGCCGTTTTCCATTTTTAACACAAATTAGGTAGGTAGCGAGATGTAAAAGTAGGAACGAAAATGTGTCAAAAATTCTACCAAACTACAGTATTATTATGACAACGGAACAATATGTGTCATTTTTTCCAGCGCCTACTATCTAAAATTGAAGAAAAACATATTAAGTAATCACTAAATTACATTTTGCGCGAGAAATTGTTCCGAAATCATATTGTTTGATACGTTGCTGTATTCACAATGAAATATGGAGTCGTATACAGGGTATACTTTAGTTTCGGCCCATATAAAAATACAAAGTTGATGATGTTTTCTAAAAGACGAAACGTCGCAGAAAAATTCTGCTTACGTTATCGTGTAGTCCTCAAAAAGTGGCCATGGCAAAGTGCTATTTGTTTTACATTTCCTTTGAAAATAAAGCTAGGAGAAAATAAAAACGAAATTCTCAAATTTCGGTTTTTCTCGGATATCTCCGAAACTACTCGGAATATTAAAACTTTCTAAATGGCATATTATTAGGCACATAAATGCGCTACTTTTCTCTAATTTAATCGACCCCGTATCACTTACCGTTTCCGATATCCCCATGCTGTTCATTCTTATCTTGGGCACACTGTATATTTGAATTTTTGTTTCAATCTTTGAAAATACAACTTCTTCCCTTATGAAATTCAAATTATAATTTTGCATACTGAACTTGATTCATTTCTGTAGAAAGCGTATCTCTACTAAAATTAATATACAGGGTGTTATGTAAGTGCATGGCCAAAATTTAAGGAATGATTCTTTGAATTATTCTAAGACAAAAAGTTCCTATTAACATAGTTCCGGTAATGCTTCGTTTTCAAGATACAACATTTTTAAAAGAAATCGTTTTTTTCGTAAATATCTTATTAATCCTTCAACCGATTCAATTGAAATTTGGCAGTGTTATTTAGGGTCGTTAAGGGCTGATTTAGCCCTAACTGTATCAAAAGTATCATGTCCAATGGCGTCCCGGAAGGAACCGTAACCAATATTTTTTACAGAAAAAATGAGCTACACATTGAGCTACTGAAATTAAACTTTTTTATGCCTAGAATTTTTTCCGTATCTTGCTTTGTTTTGGAGAAAAAACATAAAAATTACTTTATTGTAAGTCCTTGGGACAACACAATAAAACATTTCAACTACTGAACCTTCAAAAACTGGGGTGTTACTGTTATTATTTTTATATAAATAGTCTATCCCAGTCTTAGAATTTTTATCACAATTAATGCAATAATGATAATAATAATACAATAAATACAATTTCTTTTGAAAATTTTGACACCCTGTATCGTGAAATCAAAGCATTACCGGACCTATGTTTGTATAAACTTTTAGTCTCAAAATCACTCAAAAAATCACTCCTTCAAGTTTGGCCACGTACTTACATAACTCTCTGTATAGTGATGAATACTTTCACCCCATAAATAATTTTGAACAATCCTTCCTAAATGGGATCAGTTAGATGAAGCTATATCTACATCTTTAAAATTAAAGCTCAACTGTTTTTTCACAAATTCAGTTTCAACTGAGTTATTCGAAAACTTGAAGAAATCATCTACATATAGTGCAATAATTGTGATCGAGTTATCACTATGGTTTTTCATAAATAAACATTTAGACTTGGAGTAACCTATATTCAACAAAATATCATTTTGAAGCCTGTTTGGGACCATAAATAGTTCGTTTCAGTTTGAGAACCCTTCAAATTCTGGACAAACAAAACTCTTCTGGGATTTTCATATAGGTAAATCTGTAATTAAAGAAAACCATTGAGAAAAGCAGTTTTTACATCAAGATGATTTGTTTCCAAACCTAGTTTAACAGATAATGCCATTAGAATTTGAAGTGTAGACTGCCTAATTGCAGGAGAAAAAGTTTCATCATAATCTGTACCTTGTCTTTGCGTAAAACCTTTTGCCACTAACCGAGCCCTATGGTTCACTTCACCTTCACTATTTTGCTTTCTTTTGAACATCCACTTTCACTCTACTACTGTCGCACCTTGTTGGTAAATCATGTAGCTCCCAGGCGTCATTCTTCTCGAAAGGTTCTTCTGCAATGGCACACCTCCTCTGCTCTTTTACTGTTATTGGTTCACCAAAGTTTAACTGATCAATTACGTTACATAATCATCAAACTTTTAAGGCCTTGGCTTCCTTTCAGACTTTCGTACAGTATCTTGATCCAAAATCTGTCTATAAGCAAAATATTCTTCATTTCTAGTGTTTATTTCTAAACTGGTACAGCTACCTATTTCCTCAGAAAATGTTTCGTCAACAAGTGACTAATCTGCAGATTTATTGTGATCCCCCACTGAACCTGCACATTAATTTCCACCGTTTTTATTATCAGGAATCTTAACTTGAACATGATCTCTTGTTTCCTCAGTGATAACGTTTCTGCTAATAACCACATGTTTGGTGTTTGGATCATACAACCTATAGGCTTTGGTTGTTGAAATTGTTAAAAATTGTTGTTGTTAAAGTTGTTATTTCCGTCAACCAGCTGCACACCCTTAAGATTACAACCCTCCAAAGTCTTCGAAAGACTTGTCCGAGCTAGGGAAGACGCAGCCCTTGCCTTTTAACGTGTGATGCCATGCATGTGTTACTATATCCCACTAAAATAATTTCTCTGGATATTTTGTAAAAAAATTCTTGGTTTTCCATATTTCTATTGGAATCTTACTGCCCAAACCAGAAGCAGTACTTCGGTTTCTCAGATGTACGGCTGTGTTGACGGCTTCAGTCCAGAACTTTTTGTCCAAGTTAGCATCAAACAATAAATACTTTGCATGTTCAACCGGAGTTCAATTCATGCGTTTAGAAGAACTGTTCTGCTGAGGAGTGTACGAAGTGGTCGTTTGATGTAATATTCCATGTTTCTTCATTCAAAGTTTCCACTACAACAGTCGCCTCCTTTATCTGATCGCAGTGTTTCGATTTTCATTTCTGTTTGATTCTCTGCCATACTTTTAAATACTATAAAGTGGTCATTCTGCTGAAGTCATCTTCAAAGACTAAGAAGTACTTCTCTCCCAATGGATTTTACTTCCATGGGCCCACAGATATCAGCGTGAACTATTTCAAATACCTGACTTGCCCTTGAGCCTCTCTTCGGAAAAGGTAAATAGTCGTGTCTGCTTTCCTTCGTTGCACTTCACACAGTTATACCTGTCTGATAATCCCAGAACAGATAATCCATCAACAGCACTATTCCTCATTTCCAAAAGGCCAGTGCTATTCATGTGACTCAACCTGCGATGCCACATGACTCCGGTAGCCAAATCAGCACCTGCAAGCATACACTGAAGCGAAGTCTTTTGAAGTTTGTAAATATTGTGTACCTGAAGTACCAAAAACAACTTGATTGCCATTTTTTATTAGCTGTAACTGACAGTAAGTTAGTGGTTAAGTGGGGCACACATAAAACATCTTTTACTGTGATGTCTTAGGTAAGTTCTTCCACCATTGTCACAACGTCTACAGAGCCTATACACTCATCAGAAAGTTTCAAATTGTTCGCAACCATAATTTCATGAATATCTACTGGTTGGGTAAAGCTTACTGTTCACAATCACGATATCCGACGATACGATGATCCGAAAGTGTTACTATTGGTTGATTATTTGAAATCGACCAATAGGATCTCCGAGGTAACACTTTCGGATTATCGTATCATCGGATATCGTGATTGTGAACAGTAAGATTTTATCTTCGATTAGAGTGAGCATCCGAATTTCAAAAACACTCATACTTATTTACTTGGTTTCAGCAATTTTTGGTGAAAAAGACTATTATTTTTTCAAAAAAGTCACCATTCTTCAAAACGTAAACAAATCATTTATGCAGTGTTGGCAACGTGATTGTGATTGTTCGGGTTTCGTCGGTATTTAGTGGAGTGGAAGTATTGTTTTAAACAATATTCCCATTTTGTTTATAACAAATATCTTGAAAGATGTTGAAACTCGATGAGTTCAGTGTTATTGTGCATAATACGAATACATTAATTTCTTTTTTGATAAGAATTGCGAGTGATTACATCTCGTAATGCTGAAGTTAGTTTGAATGTAGAAACATTGAAATATCGATGTCTATCATGGCAAATTATCGGAAGACCAAAAAAGAAGCCAATTGGAAGATTTGTAATTTTTATAAATTCGCCCGTAAAAATACTTTTTTCTAGGGACGTCTTCGTATCCAGAAAATGGCAATGTTTGTCGGCTACTTCCTCGAGCTTCCTCAGCCATGATTCCGTTTCATACAGAGATAACTCAATATGTCATCCGAAGCAGTTTCTGACTGGAGCAATTATTATAAAGTGGCTTTATTAACTTATTATGATATATGCATTTGCATTCCAGTAATCTTTTTTCAGAACTGTATGAAGTGGACGGAAGGAAATATCATCAAACTTGGCGACGAGGGGAAGATTATTGAAATCGATGAGGCCATGTTTGGTAGGAGGAAGTACAATAGAGGAAGAGTCATGGAAGGACAGTGGATGTTTGGGGGAATTGAACGAGGGACTAAAAAAATAGTCCCTGTGGAAGATGGAACTTTCGACACTTCAGTTCAATCAAGCAAACAATGGATTCACCCTGGCACCACTATAATTAGTGACTATTGGAAGGCGTACGACAGACTGACGAATGAAGGATTCCACCATAACACGGTTAACCATTCGTACAACTTCATTGACCCTGAGAATGGTATGTACATTGATTCTATTTCATTATCTATTACTTATCTGCTTTAAAAATTTCAGGTGCGAATACTCAGTCTGTCGATGACGCCAGAGCTGGTATACCAAAAAGTGGACCTCGAAAAAAATATTTTAAAAGATATCTAGAATTATCTGGAATTTTTATTCAAACGGCAAATCCGTCCAGGTGAGCGATTAGAAGACATCTTCGACGTGACCAAAGAAATGTATAACGATTAATATTCCGCTAGTAGGTATTTTATAAGAATTGCAATTTTGTCCTAATTGATTTGTTTTTTGTTCCTTCTGATAATTTACCATTTTGGACATTTCCATGCTTCTACATTCAAACTAATTTCAGAATTATATAAAGAATATAAATGATACAAAAATATATTAAATACATCTGTTTTCCCTATTTTTTCCAAAAATTACCATTCGAATCTTAATGAAGATTATTTAGGATACATTTTCTGAAATACCAACATCTTCGTTCAAGTCTATGTTCCTCATTCTGCTAATATTCGTATAGATTTTAGTTCTATGGAAAGGGTGCATTATAGATATTTCCTTCATCCCTAGTATGAAACGGAACAGATAGATCCATTGGATTTCCACATCTGTTAAGAAAGTAAAAGAACATATTTTAATTCTTTCATTGTAGCTATAAGTCGATGTACTGAGGGCATCTATATACTCAGGTCATGACTCAAAGTACCTAACTACGTTTATCTTGCATTAACCACAGAGCATTATCTGAAAATGATTTAATCCTTGAAACAAAATGATGATGGAAATGCGCTTGCGCATTTCCGATACTACTTTTTCCCTTATTTCTTGATGGAGACCTATAAAAAAAATAGGCGAGACGTGAAGATGGAAGATATGGGAAAAAGTAGTGACGAAAATGAGTATGCGCATTCCGTCATCATTTTGTCCATTATCTTATTGACCTTGAGGTAGGAAGGTATGTCTATTGCGATTTCGCATAAAGATTTCATGGGCTATGCACTCCGCCGATATTTATCAAAGAAATACGCGAGCGAAGATATTTACCAAGAAATAAAAGATGAGAGTTTTTACTTAAGGTTGGAAATAACGGATGAAGTGGTAATAAGCATGCGCGAATCATCAAGTTCGTTTTTTTATTAGAACTTAAGAACTTGCAAAAGTAGTGATGTAAATGCGCGCGCTCGCATAGCTTCGCTCGCGTGTTTCATTCTATAGGTCTCCATCAAGAAATAAGGGAGGAACGTCCATACGTAAAGTTGAAAAACAGGGAAAAAAGTAGTGATAGAAATGTGGAATATGATGGGAATGTCGAGTGAACGCGCTCGCGTATTTCTTTCTATATGTCTCCAACAAGAAATAAGAGAGGAACGTTCATACGTAAAGTTGAAAAACATGGGAGAAAGTAATAATTATAATAATAAAAGTAGTCTTTATTAATTTCAAATTATTTGGTTTTACAAAAAAATATTCTGATATAAATATAAAATAATATGAAAATAAAAGTCGAAGTTCAATTTTTATAGTGACAAGTCACTATTAATTGCTCTTCCACTTAACCTCAAAATCGCTGTGGTGAACAAACTAAGTGAATAAGTAAGTAGTGTACAAATGAAATATGAATGGAATTGAATCAAAGTAGCATCTATGTTACCATACCATTATCATAGCTGACTATCGAATAAATATTGCCTGAATTTCGTTCGAAATCGCTGCAACCCACCTCTTTTTGTGCTTTCAGGGATGGAATTGTAAATTTTACAAATCTGGAAACTTAAACTGCGTCTGAAAATTTCTAATTTGAAATTGGGAGGTGTCAATAATCCTTTGCTCCTAACCTTGAGATTATGTACATCCGTTCGATACGTGACATTTTCATGTAGATAGGCAGGCGTCTTATTCAAAAGTAATTTGTGGAACAATGTTGCAGCATGAAATATTCGTCTATTTTGCATATTCAACCAGCCAATATCTTGTAATTTATGTGAAATTCTTTGTCTTCTTATACCATAAATAAGTCGCAAGCGAGAATTCTGGACTTTTTGAATCTTTTTTATATACTGACTGGTTAAACATGGGCCATACAAAGTATCTGCATAGGTGAAATTTGACAATACCAATGATTCACATAATGTTTTCTTCAGTCCCAAAGGAAAAAAATGCCTCTGACCATAAATGGTTTTCAACATAAAGTACGACCGTTGCAGTAGTTTATTGATATGCTTTTCAAAGCGCAACTCAACATTTAACGAAACGCCCAAACTTTTTGCTTCTTCCACCAAACCGATTATTTATGTTTAAATCAACAGAGTTGTGTATTGTCAAGCGATTTATTCTTGATCCAAATAATATTGCATTTGATTTATTACTATTGATGTTCAGACAATGAAAAGTAGTGATGGAAATGCGCGGCTTGCCTCGCTCGTCGTGATAAGCATATGCAAATTATCAAGTTTGTTTCTTCTATTAAATCTTAGGATCTCAAGATCTTGCGAAAGTAGTGATGATAATGCGCGCGCTTGCATATTTCTTACTATAAAACTTCACTAAGAATTGAAGGATTAGAGTTTCTATTTGTAACATATTACACCCTAATGTGAGGGTGCTGATACAACCAAAAAGAAACACGATTCTGAATGAGCCCACTTTATTCTCTTTCCATTCAGTAAACAATACTCATATTCAATAGAACTGAAAGTATATAAAACCTATGATAGTTTTTTATCAGCTTACTTCTATTCACAACGAAAGACCAATACTTATACAGTGAGGATAAGATCTAGATAATTTCAGCCCTGCATCTTGCAGAACTGACTCTAAACGTTCCAAATGTTCCGCGCGATTTTTACCAGTGATTAGTATGTCATCTAGAAAACATACGACACCGTTCAACCCCTGAAGTAAAGTTTCTAAGATCTTTTGGAATTTCGCGGGAATACTTGCAATCCCAAAAGGTGCACAATTGTACCTAAACAATCCTTTGTGCGTGGATATAACCATGATTTTTCTTGATTCATCATCAAGGCAAATTTGTTGATAAGCATTGGAAAGATCCAGTTTTGAAAAGTGAACCCCTCCCTGCAGTTGAACAAACAAATCTTCAATTTTCGGCAAAGGAAAAGGATCTATTTCAACGAAAGGGTTGACGGTTACTTTAAAATCTCCACAAATGCGGACCGAACCGTCTTTTTTCAAAACTGGAACATTCGGTGTTTCCCATTCCGAATATTCTATTGGTTCAATCACTTCAAGACTTCGTAATCTTTCCAATTCCTTTTCCACCCTTCCTCTCATCGCGAAAGGCAGAGAGCGAGCCCTAAAAAATTTAGGACGAACTTCCGTATTTGATTTTAATTTTATTGACATAGAACCTTTATTGAAGGTGCCCAAACCCGGCGAAAACAGTGATGTATATTTCTTCAATAAAATATTCAAATCATTAGAAATATTCAAATTACTCAGATTATGAATACGCAGTTCAAATGATTTGAAAAAATCACATCCTAAAAGAGGTGGACTACCTTCTTTAATGACATAAAAATTTAGAGGTTTTACACGATTTTTGAATTCAACATCTACAGAAAAACAACGTAAAGGTACAGTTTTGTCACCATTATAAAGATTGAAATGTTCATCTGTGAAAGCTAAAGGTTTTCTAGCAAAGTTATTTTTATAGAAATTTTCAGATACCACACTATAACTCGCTCCCGTGTCCAAATTGAACCTAAACGCATTGCCTTCAATAAACAAATCTATCCAAACTGGATCAGAATTGCCATCAATATTAAAAAGGCAAGAATCATCAGCTTCTAGAAAATTGGTTCTATTCATATTTTGGTTAGATTTATTTATGTTTTGATTATTACTTGGACAAACCGGGGCTAGATGTCCTTTGCGATTGCAATTGTGACAATAACATTCCCGGTAAGAACAGCTGTCCGCTGAATGATTTTTACGGCCACAACATGCGCACTTACTCGATGACGGAGTATTTGTTCTAGAAGAGGACGGAAAAATCCTGCTGCCGGTGTTGCCACTGTAATTTTTCGACTGAAAAGATTGTGACTGAGGAGGGGCTGTCTGCGCCGAGCTCCTGGAGTTTGCGAAGTAAGTTTCCGGTTCCCGCTTAACCGTCTCTGGGCAAAATGGCTGACGATTAGCTGATTTTGAAGAAGCAATTTCGACCACCTTGGAAAAAGTCATATCCGACTTCTCTTCAAACAGGCGATCTTTTACTGATCCATCATCATAACCGCAAATGAAACGGTCAACAAGCGCTCGTTCAATTTCAACTTTTCCTGAAAAACTACACACTGCTACCAAACTTTGAAGTCGCGCTGCCCACTCTTTTAACCGACTCGTGGTGTGCTTTTCGAGCATCATACAATTTTTCACGATTCGCGAACACTGACACTACCGGTTTGAAATAATCATCCATGCGTTTTATAATGTCCTCATACGATATGCTTTCCGGTTCCTCCGGAATACACATGTTATGTAAAAGTTTATAAGCCTCCTCATTCAGAAGGCTCAGTAGTATTGCACGTTTTCGTCCATCGGCTACAATTTCATTTGCCACAAAATAATATCCCAGACGTTTTTTATAGATTGACCAATCTGACGAAATTGGGCAAAACTCTTGAACATGACCGGTATACTGTATGGTCGCCATGATGGACATAAAATTTTCACTACTTTTCATTTCACAATTATATGTATACTAATTTTCCTCGTCGCCAACTTGTAACATATTAGACCCTAATGTGAGGGTGCTGATACAACCAAAAAGAAACACGATTCTGAATGAGCCCACTTTATTCTCTTTCCATTCAGTAAACAATACTCATATTCAATAGAACTGAAAGTATATAAAACGTATGATAGTTTTTTTATCAGCTTACTTCTATTCACAACGAATGACCAATACTTATACAGTGAGGCACAAATAAATGAAATATAAATATTCATACACATATGTAACACTATTCAAAGTTGAAAAGAATGGACGAAGTAGGTATACGCAAATTATCAAGTTTGTTTTTCATTATTGATTAAAAATAAACTTTTTTCTCGTTATCCCCGTCTTTACGATTGAACGCTTTTGTAGATGTCACAGACTTTTCAATGATTGGAACATGAAATTCATCTTAAGGGATTGAAGCGATATTACTAACTCGAAAAAGATTACATGAAATTACCTGCAAGTATCTTCTCGTACTGTAAAAGCACACCACATTTTGGATACTCCTTGGGTATTAAATTTTATTGATGTAAATGAATAAGATTCATTGTCAATGCAATGAAAGACATCAAATACTAACTAAGTTTTCTCATAAAAAATACCATTTCGTTATAAGATGACTAGATTGAAAGAAAAATTTTAATATTTTGAGTACAAAGGATATTTTTTTGGCATAGATAGAAAATGTGAGACCAATTTTTGCATTGAAAAGAATAACTTTGGAATATATTAGCACAAGAGAATTGAAAAAAAAATTGAAAGTCACTTCCGGAGGCTGTGAAGGACATACATTACTGTTAACTAGGTACTAATTCCATTTTCTTACCAAATTCGTTATTATATTGTTATGAACAACATACCATACCAACTGCACACTTTAAAATTTAATAAACGTCACGGTCCATAAAACTTTTTTTTTTCTGTGATGGTAAAAAAGTTTGACATTTTATGTCTGTTGACAAGTAATAAAATATAACTTTTTATATAAAATATTAGACTTTAGCTCTCGGTTTGTTGTCTCCCTCCGCTTCGCGTCGGTATGTATGCTCTCACGTTTTTTACATTCTACCAGTCTGCATTCATTTGGAAACATATCAGGTACCAATATTTTGAAGGTGCAGTTAATGTCATCATAGAAAAATGAATTTGTATATCTATTCATTGTTCATAACTCACTATCTAAAATATTTCATGTGGTAGTGAATTAAATATTTCCGAAGTAAAATTGGCAACGGCGCAAATTTAGATTTGCTATTACGAGAATACGAGAGAGCTGTCATTTGCCATTCAAAATGATTGCTTATGTCTATCGACTAATCACCAGATGGTTACTTTTTTTATTCTTGAGGATTATTTTACTCGTAAATTGCTAGTACTGTGTATATAGAAGTATTTTCGGCTCAACATTGTGCGTTTGAATTCGAAAAGTCGTCGAAAACCAAAAACCCGACGAAACCCGAACCATCCCAATCTCGTTGCCAACATTGCATAAACAAAAAACCAGACATTCAGCGTTTAACAATCAAATCCCAATGATTTGTTTACGTTTCGAAGAAAGATGACTAAAATGTGCTGAAACTGAGTATATAAGTGTTGATTGAAAGAAAATCATATTTTGTGAATTTTCAATAGCAGAAATTCAATCTGTCAATTGGTGGTTTTACAAGGAAATGGTGATATTTTCTGACAGATTCTCTGTCAAATTTTCTCATTTCTCTATCTACCACTCCAGTTTCTTCTTAACGAAAATTTGGCGGTTAATGTGTTAAATACCTGTGTTATCGGCAACAACATTCATTGTTTTTTAAACGGAAAAGTTGAAAAAATCGCATAATTTGAATTTTAAAATGTTAGTATGAAATTATATTTCAAATACTAATCTTCAATAGTTCTGTTGTAACACTAGTTGCTCCAATCGAAGAGAAATTATTAAACAACAGGCAAATGAAAAAAAAAATCACTCTTTGATGTTAACAGTATTCTAGAATCTCAGATGTCAGAAGAAAGTGTAATTCATAATCTGATTTATTTATTCTAAAATGTGTGAATGTGAAATGAGGTAAATCATTCGAATTATACATGACACCGTTTTTCCTAAGCCTTCTTTTTGACTTCACATGTAGGAGAGATTCTTGAAGATTAGTTTTAAAATCACTTTTATAAAAATGTTCACAACAAATCTTTGGAATTACCATAGTAACTGATCCATGTCTGCTTTAATGTATTGTAGTAAAACTGCACTAACTAATTTTCCTAATTTATTTGAAACACTATTTTAAACAATTATTCACTAAAACATTTACTTCAATAACTATTACAATTTATTTCTACTGTGGCTATCTATCAGCGAACTCTGGAACTGTTACCAACTCTGCTATACAGCGGCTATATATAGTAGCATTTACAGTTTTCGATCTTTCCAGTCTGTTCGGCGGCTTCTTAGAGGTTCCTAGAATCTTCGGTTAGAACGTTCGCGTCTCTTCCACGGATGAGTCATGTGTTTGTCAGAAGAGAACTTGTTTACATTTCGAGTGTGGAGTGTAATTGAAAGATCGAGGCCGGTCTCGAAATCGTTACATTGCCCCCTTCTTAAAGACTTTTCGTCCCGAAATGTCATTTTTGGAGTATGGAGATATTTGCATGATTCTCCATATCTGCACCTTGCTGTTTGATGGAAGTAGCACTCTACGGTCTTCAGTTTTGGTTGTGTACGATGATTACATCATACCAAGATCTTGACGCCGGTGGATTGGAATATCGTCTCCAACATGCTCCTTATGACTCTCCAGTCCAGTCCGTCGAGCCCGCAGGGCAATTTTGGGATTGCCAGGTCCACGAGATTCTGCTCCACCATCATGTCCCTTAATTTCTCAAGGCTGTTCCATACGTCTTCATAGGACGGTTTGTCTCGAGACTGCTTCTTGGTGACTAGATAGAAGATGCTTCTCTGGCCTTTCCGAAACTGTAGCACCCCTCCAACTTCCGGGTTTTGTTGCCGTAGTTCATGGAGACGACCGTACTTCTTGGAGAACACCACAGCGATGTCTCTGGAAATTTGAAGGTCTTCCGCTACACAGTGGGCTAGCGCGTAATCCGCAGGCACCTTAAAAAGGTGTCGTGGTTCTTCTCGAGTCACCCCATGTCGAACTTTCTGTCCGTTTGAGTACAAGGACATGAATTTCTGGAACGTCATCGCATCCTCCGGTGGTCTGAGGGTGCGGACTTGGTCGTGGTTTCCAGCGTAAGGAGCCAACCTATTGAAATGGACGACTCTGGGTTTTCCTCTAGGTGGTTTTTTAATTCGGTAGACCACGTCATTTATCCTCTTCAAAATCTTATAAGGGCCTTCCCATGAGTTCCGCAACTTTGGTGATAGGCCACGACGACGTTTGGGGTTGTACAGCCAAACCAGGTCACCAACCTTAAATCCTCCGGCATCGGCCTTGATTCGGTCGCTGGCACTCTGGATGTTCAAACGGACTCTCGTGGATGTCTACCATTCTCTGCGGAAGTTTGCTAACATAGTCCTCTCCCGCAGTGTCTTGTCCTAGTGGCGTCCCAAACTTCAGGTCACATGGTAGTCGCAGCTCTCGGCCCATAATAATACTAGCAGGGGTTTGGCCGGTCGACTCGTGTACTGCAGAACGATATTCCATCAGGAACAAATGGAGATACTGGTCCCAGTCTCTTTGGTGGTCAGAGACTACCTTGGATAAGTGGCGGTTCATCGTCCTGTTCATCCGCTCCACCATTCCATCAGACTGCGGATGTAAAGCCGTAGTTCGCGTCTTCTGGATGTTCAGCATTCGACACAATTCCTGGAACAAGTTGGACTCGAAATTTCTGCCTTGGTCTGAATGCAGTTCAAGTGGGACACCAAATCGACAAATCCACTCCTTTAGCAGGACGTCAGCGACGGTTATGGCTTCCTGGTTGGGCAGGGCATAGGCTTCAGCCCACTTGCTGAAGTAGTCCATTGCCACGAGGATGTATTTGTTCCCGTGGTCAGATTGTGGAAACGGTCCAGCAATATCGATGGCGATTCTTTCAAATGGGCTGCCAACGTTGTACTGACGCATTGGTGCCTTAAGTCGCGTTCGAGGTCCATTACTTGCGGCGCATACAGCGCACTTTCTGCACCAGTCTTGAACGTCTGCCTGACAATTGGCCCTGTAAAACCGTTGCCTCACTTTCTGGAGAGTCATCGTCACTCCCAGATGTCCTCCGCCGACCCCATCATGAATTTCTCGAAGCACTTCCGGTCTTCTGCTTCTGGGTACAACTGTCTGACGTCTTTCTTCTCCACCATCCTCGGACTCCAACACACGCTTCAAAACTCCGTTGTCTAGAGTAAGGGAGTTCCATTGAGCCCAGTAGGACTTGATGGCTGGCGAATATCCTGCTACTTCCTGCCATGTCGGTCTTCGGTTACTCCTCTTCCAGCCGATAACTAAGCCAAGATCTGAATCTTTATCTTGGTCTTTCTGGAGCTTGCTGTCATTCCAGTTATCATCTACCGCCGTTGTTCTACAAACTGTCGCCACTTTCTCCTCTGCTCGTCGGCAATGTGAGCAGTCATCTGGACATGGCCTTCGCGATAAGGCATCCGCATTCCTATGGCTGTTCCCTGCTCGATGTTCTATGTCGAAGTCGAATTCTTGGAGTCTCTCAATGCAACGTGCCACCTGACCCTCAGGATTTTTGAACTATAGAAGCCACTTGAGGGCGGCGTGGTCAGTTCACAGCAGGAATCTCCTGCCATACACATACTTGTAAAAGTGCTCTACTCCTTTGACCACAGCCAGCAGCTCCCGTCGGGTGACAGTAATTTCGCTCCGGTTTACTGAGGGTCTTGCTGAAGTACCCGATGACTTTTTCCTGTCCATCCTGGATTTGAGACAGGACAGCTCCAAGTCCCACGTTGCTAGCGTCCGTGTCCAGAATGAATTTTACGTTCGGAGGATAACTTAGAATTGGAGCGTTGATTAATGCCCCCTTCAGCTTCCTGAACGAATCTTGGCATTCCTCGGACCACTGTAACTTTGTCTGTCCTTCCGTGAGCCTGGTCAATGGTTTGGCGATGTTAGCAAACCCTAGCACGTACCGACGATAGTAGGTACATAGGCCAAGAAAACTCCGAAGCTGATGGATATCTTTGGGGATGGGCCAGTCTCTAACAGCTTTAATTTTCCCAAGATAGCCAAGATAGTGGACTTCTTTCTGAAATAGGTGACATTTTTTAAGGCTCAATTTCAATCCAGAGTTCCTCAGACGCAGAAATACCTCCTCCAGATTTTTCACGTGGTATAACGGTAAATTGCCACAGTCCTGAGCCGATGGTGGAAGCTGATTTCTCTCGATCTTCTGGAGCCAGTTCTACCTGCCAATATCCGCTCTTCAGGTCTAAGGTGGAGAAGATTGTAGAGCCGGCGAGCGTGTCCAAGGTGTCATCTATTCTAGGTAGTGGGTAGCTGTCTTTCTTTGTCACGTTATTCAGTTATCGGTGATCTACGCAGAATCTTGTCGATCCGTCTTTCTTCTTTACTATTACAACTGGAGATGACCAGGGGCTGTCATATGGTTCAATTACTCCTTCTTTCCCCATATCGCTGACTATTTTGTCTGCCTCTTCCTTCTTGGCCAGAGGGAGTCTCCTCGCTAATTGACGGATTGGTCGGGCATCTCCAGTATCAATTCTGTGCTGAACTATATTCGTTCTACCTCCTTTTCCCTGTCCGGTGTCAAAGACGTCTTGGTATCTCCTCATTAAATCTTTCATTCTGGGCTGCTGTGCCGGTTTTATGCCTCTCGATGATATGGCAACTAGCTTTTCTAATTTTGCGGGTAGATTGTTGGCTTGGTTAATGGTACCGCGTACATTCCTGACCACAGATGAAATTGGCGAGCAGTGGCCCAAAGTTGTTCTTCAATGTCACTGAATGGTAATTGACGTTCATGACCCTTACTGGTATAAGTTTATCGGCAATTCCTCGTCCGATTTTTTCATCATGGAGCTCGGGCTCGAACATCACCACGCTCCCGTTGCTCACTCCGCCAACCATACGAGCCTCCAGAATGGTTTCAGCTCTCTCGGGAATGCTCATGTCTTCAGCCAACACAACCCGGATCATTTCTTCGCTTCTCCCGTGAAGTACCAGCTCTTCTCCGTTGACACGTAGGACGCCGTCTTTGAAGTTCAGCTCGAACCCTCTGAAATTCATTATGTCCATTCCAATGATTGCATCGTCCTCGATGTCCGCGACCAGTGCTCGGTGTCTTAGTTTCGTGCTGCCTAAAACCAAGTAGATCGTTAACTCGCCATATACAGTGGCTGGATCCTCTGTTGCTGTGCGTAATTTCCAGTTTGACGGTTCGATTCTTGCCGGTGTTTTGGCAAAAGTAGGTCCGAGAATTGTTCTTGTCGCAGCAGTATCTAGCAGCATGGTGCGAGGCTCGTTGTTAATGAGACCGTCCACGAATACACCTTTGTTCTGTCGTTGAAGGACAGCGTCATATGCGTTGTTGTTAATCGGGGCTTGCTGGATACAGGCCGACGACTGCCCCTCCTCATCGACCTTCTTTAGTTTTCCTGCGTCGATTCTTTGAATGTTGGGCATTTGCTACGCACATGCCCAACTTTTCCGCAATTCCAGCATCTTATCGGTCTTTTCTCACGCATAACTTCCTTCATCACTTTTCGCATCACAGCTTCCATGTTAGTAGGCTCCTGCGGGTCTTCCTCGATCATCCTGACTCTACTGTGGCTTTTGCAGGATTGTTTTGCAGCCTCAAATTCCAAAGCCCGCGCCAATGCGTCTACAAGATGTAAAGGATGAGCTAATGTTAATGCTTGCCGGGTTTCTTGGTCGCGTAGCCCATCCAAAAATGCCTGAAACGCTAGTCGTTCCATTACATTTTCCGGTGTAGCTGGATATGCAAGGCGAACCAAGCGTGCAATGTCTGCTTCGAATTCTTGTAATGATTCGCTTGAATTTTGGCATCGGTTTTTCAGCTGCGAGTGATATACGTGTTCAAGGTGGGCTTGACCATAGCGAAGTTCGAGAGGTTTTACTAGCTGTTCATAGTCCTCCTGTTGTTGGGCGGTGAGGGTCTGTAAAATGTTTGGTGCTTTGCCACGCAATGCCAGTATCAATGCTGAAGCTCTTTCCCCAGCATTCCATCCGTTTGCCTTCGCAGCAGCTTCGAATTGTCGTCGGCAGTTTGCCCATGGAGTATTTCCGTCAAACTGAGGCGGTTTTAATGAGAGCTTTCCAGATTCAGCACTGACCTTGAAATTTTTGATGTCCTCCTGAACTTCCTCCAAGTTCATACTCGTGTCCAGCATTGAGTTTTTGCTGTAAGTTTCTGAGGTGTGAGCAGAATCCATTTGCTTTTTCAGCTTACCGATTGTTTCCTTTATTCTTCCGATTTCTGTCTCGATTCCGTCTTTTATTCCATCGTGGAGCGTTTCCTTGATTTTTTTGATTTCTTCATCCATGTCGTCTTTGACTTGGTCACTTATTGTTTCTTTCAATTTTTCCATTTCTGTCTCGACAGTTCCCATTCTTTCTTCCAACCGATTCGCCACACCACAAAGTTCTTTTTTTTTAAACCTTCAGAGTTTTCTAGAATCTTCATTTCTAGATTTTGCGAACTTTCTTGAAGCTTCACTTCTAAATTGTGCGAATTTTCTTCAAGCTTTTCTTCTAGATTTTTCGAATTTTCATGAAGCTTTTCTTCTAGATTTTTCGAATTTTCTAGAAGCTTTTCCTCCAGACTCTTTGAATTTTGAAGAAATTTATCTTCCAGACTCACCGAATTTTGTTGAAGTTCCTCCTTCAAGCTCACGGAATTTTGTTGAAGTTCCTCCTTCAAACTATTCGAATTTTCCAGAAATTTATCTTCCAAGTTTATCGAAGTTTGTTGGAGTTCGTCTTTCAGAGACTTAGTAGTTTCTTCGAGTTTATTCATAATTGAACTCAAGTCGATTTCTGAGACTTCGAATAAAAACGTTTCGGGATTTTCTCCTTATTCAATGAGTCCATCTGCAAGTCTTTTCTGGAGTACGGCCTTCTTTCCAGTTGTTTCTAAATTCCGCTCCTCTAACTCTCGCTTCAATTCACTAACTTTAAGGTCAACCAGGTGAACTCTCCTCGGAAACATTTTGTCTTTAATTGTTTTTAACCGAAATATTAGTCTATTATTTATTTCACACAAAAAGTTTTCAGCTTATTGTCCCGCGACGCGCAAAACTGTCCACTTTGCAAACACTCAAATGTTTAACGGGTCACTAACTGTCTATTAGGCGCGATAAACGTCTATCAGTTTTTAGACGGCGAACACTTTAACATTTATTTATTTTAAACAGCCACACTTCTGACGCCAAATGTAGTCAAACTGCACTAACAAATTTTCCTAATTTATTTAAAACACTATTTAAAACAATTATTCACTAAAACATTTACTTCAATAACTATTTCAATTTATTTCTACTGTGGCTATCTATCAGCGAACTCTGGAACTGTTACCAACTCTGAATTCTGACTGTCCCGCCATCTGCTATATAGCGGCTATATATAGTAGCATTTACAGTTTTCGATCTTTCCAGTCTGTTCGGCGGCTTCCAGGTTCCTAGAATCGTCGGTTAGAAAGTTCGCGTCTCTTCCACGGATGAGTCATGTGTTTGTCAGAAGAGAACTTGTTTACATTTCGAGTGTGTAGTGTAATTGGAAGATCAGGGCCGGTCTCGAGGCCGGTCTCGAAATCGTTACAGTATTATTCTTGGGGAATCTATGGAAAGTCAAATGATTCAGCAAGATACGAGAAGTGTTATTGCTATATTTAAAACAGAACTTGAAATGACCAGGCATTTTTTTTAACTTCACAGTTGAAACGATTTATAAAAAATTACTCTAGTGAAAACATAACGTATTATACACTAATAATAACAATATAACAAAGACAAACAAGTAATGATAAACTATGAAATTAGGAATACAAAAATACAACAATAGGCATTTGATTTAAATTTTAGCCATCAACTGTGTTTAGTTACTAGCAAATATATCCAAAGCCAACTTATTTTTCCTTCAATGATGTAGTCTCTGCCTTTCTTCAGTCTTTCCCTTGTCTGAATACTCAGTTATTTTGTAACCCCCCCCTATATAACTGCATATAACTGACTTTATATCATAAAACAAGAGTCACAGAACGGAGTGAAACAGCAATACATGTATATAAGATGGCGCTGGTATTGAAAAACTCTTGAACTTCAACAGGCTTCGAAAAAAATACAAGTGATATTTAAAATAACAGCTATATGGTCGGCCTACAGTGTGTCAGACTTACCCATGGTTCGTTTGTCTATCTTCTAGCAATTTTACTTCAAGTAATATATCTTCTAAATGCTCAATTATTTATATTACTTTTATTATTATTTTTGTACCTATCTAAGTACTGACTTGCTGCAAATGTATATTTTTACATTACGCGGGTAAAAAATTCTGTTTTATTAATTTTTTTTCAGGGCTATTGCTGTAGATCATCAGATTTTTGCTCTTACCAAATTGGATGTCACTGGAAATGGATCTGATGACATAGTAGTTTGCTGCTGGGATGGTCAAACATATATTTTAGATCAGGACAAGAATTCTTTGAGATTCCATTTGAATGAACCTGTTCAAGCCTTCGAAAGTGGTTACTATAGCATGATGAATAAACCAGATGTTACTTCTCTTGTTTATGTGACCTTCAAGAATACTGTGAGTATCACTTTATGGGTGTCTAAACATATTGACTAGAAAGGGGTGGACTAACTGATGATCGAACATTACTCCTGATAATGTTATTGTTAGCGAAACGTATGCTGAATATATTGTTTTGGTGAAATGGATACATTCCAATATTCTTAATTCAGTGATACTTCTGTATGACATTCTTACCTAAGGATATCTTCTGGTTCCTACCAAAAAAAAGGAAAATCCTGTAATGTACAGAAGACACGGTGAGAAAAAAAGAAAAGGAGTGAATTAGTTTTTTTTTAACTTCCAAATGCATGTTTCTGGAAAGATCACCATAGAAAACAAGTACTTGAGCTCTGTCGTTCTTGAATGAACGAGGACTGGAAAAGAGATGTTTGACAAAACTCCAAATTGACGATTGAATGGATGTGCCTTTTTTACGGAACAAACAAAATGTATACTGATAAGGGTACTTTAATTTAAATTTTCTCAATAATACAGCTGTCAACGAACTGAAAAGCTTGATATCATAGACATTGAACTGTTAGTCAGTGAACCTCACTGGCGGATCTGAGAGGGATGGCCCCTCCTAGAGTTCTGAATGTAAGTACTTTTATTGGTTCAACAATCAGTTTGGATATGCAACTAAACCTAGATTGATTTTAACAAGAAGAAAAGACACGTTATGCATACCAAAATTATTCGTATTCGTATTTTTCGTATTAAAAATGTTTCCTCAAACACTCAAACATCTCAATTCAACACGTTTTTGAATTTCATAGGATTTATTCATCATCCAATACAACCATAAAACAGAAATATTCTTTTATGCAGTGCGAATATGTGAAAAGAACACAGGCGGCTAAATCAAAGGTCGGCAAAGCAGATTGCGATAGAAGAAAAATAATTACTTTCGGGTACTGGGTGGACAACAGCAAAGGAATTAAAGGAACGGTCTGTTTTGGGTGAATTGTCGAGGCGTGTAAACGCGACGTTTAATGGACACGGTAGGTTAAATACGCATATGATAGTGATGGTCTGTTTTGAGCGACAAGTCCATACAAGTCGCCCCAAGACGATGCGTCTCGCGGCAAAATCGGTCGTCAGGCAATTTAAACGCACACGTTTAACAGTCGCCAACATTAGCTCCAACAAGGGTAATATACTTAGATTTAAGCGGAAGACGAAAAATTGATCCAGGAAGTATCAGTACATCCATCATTGTATAATTTAAATCATAAATTGTGTAAGGACCAAAATGTACGGCATAATGTTTGGAAGATAATAGCAAAAAACATGGACGAAAGTTATTTCTGCGGATATAAGATTTAAAATTTCATTAAACTGACATGTAGTGAGCCTAAAATATTATTTAAACATAGTTTCATCATCCATCAAATGTCTCGTTGTTAGCGTGCGAAAACACCCTTCATTTCTTCTTTGAACAAACATGTTATGAACCTTTCTACGCCCTTTAGGTATTAACAATAACAGCAAAATATCATCATCTTCTGCTTCTTCCATAAGCAACTAGTAAGTAAGTAAGTAAGTAATCATAAGTTCACTGGTAGACATTTTTGTTGACCTTAATCAAGAAAGACTGACTGACGACTAGTCGAAAACGTGTTTAACAGACCACCTCCTGCGATCGGACGAAAGCGATTAAACGTCGCGTTTACACGCCTCGACAATTTGCCCAAAACAGACCGTACCTTAAGTAGTTGTTTTTTATCGGAAACCGCACAAACAAAGAATAATTCTATTCTAGTTGGTTTTGAAGGAAAAGGGTAATTTCACATTAGGTCCCCAAACATATCAGTGAGATTTCAGTTCATATTCTTAAGGATTTTATTACTTTGGTTACAGGCGCGTAAATAAGGGAAGGTAATAGGGATAAACACGCCCCCATGATCGAAGAAAATTAAATCTATTTAATTTCAGAATGCATCTGTTAATATCGTTAAATTAAATTTCATATTAAATAATGAAACAAACTGAATTTGACTTCCTTTTTTCCCACCTTTAGGATACTCCGCTGACAAATCAAACTATCAATTTAAAGGCAATAGAACATGAACAAAAAAAAATTTTGCCTACGGCGCTTTTCTATTTTCTCTCACTTCCGCGCCACGAATTACCCCCTCCTCCCATGAAACACAGCTGTATACGCACCTGTTTGGTTAAAAAAATTTATCAACTCATGCCCCCCCCTGAAAAACTCCCTAGATCCGCCAGTAGTGAACCTGCCCAAATTACAATAAATAGTAGTAGTACAGTAATCGACTATGTTTTGAGTAAAAGTGACAACACCTAGTATCGATCATGGACGTATAAATGAATAATGGACCCAGTTATTTACATCTCCAAGTGAAGTCACTGAAAGGCACCATCCTAAGGTCCTGCTGTTGAGTTGGGCGTTATCATATCGATTCTGTGATAATTCTTCATCAACCATCAACACTAGCTTAAACTCAATTGCCAGCGAATTCCAGTCAGTAACTGAACATTCCGATCCGTTTATGAAATTAAACTCAGCATTATACATTCCAGAATCAAAACTAGTGAAATTAATTTGAAAAATCGGTGCGAACTTCAAAAAAATTCTGTACTGTCCGTTGAAATGCTGCACGTGGGGCAACGCTATTGAAGTAAGCTTTGTTTCTCATAATTTTTTGGTTGTTTACAAATTTCACCACTTTATGTTGACATAGTCTGTCATATACGGTATTTGTGAAAATATTGGTGTTTTGTTGTGTTTGGATTAAAATAGTGAAAGAAAAATAGATAGAGACTGATAATGGTGCTTTACTGTTGGGTTTGCAAGCAATCCAATTATTCTAACAACCAGAATCTCAGCTTTGATAAGTAAGTGCATAGATTGTTTACAAATATTAGATTGACGTTCATATTCTTCATTGGCGTCACAGTGGGTATCAAATTTCTATACATACAAAATGAAATGGTACTGAAATCTTGTTACTTTATATGAAGGAAGGCACATATGGGTATTTTAGGAACACATCAGATCGTATCTAACAAGTTTTTCATAATCATATATGAAATTCCACATATTTTTGTTATTATTAATACCTATATCAGTTAAATTTCGTGCGCAACTGTCGTTGGAGGGTAGGTTACAATCTATCGCAGGTCTCTTCCTTCCCCGCAATCCGTGCGCCTACGAACCAAGCGACTTCAAAACAAACTGTATTGCAAGTATGGGATTACTGAGTCCATTATTAATTTATACGTCCGTGGTCTCGATAGTTAGTTTAAAAAAAATAACAATAATATCTGGAAGCTCTTAAATCAACAGTTGATTTCTTTCAGGTGGAATTGGATCACCAACATTGTCTATTTGATTTATGACAATATTACTGATAAAGTCAAAACTCAAGTGTACTTAATATCTTCATTGAAATTCAATAAAGTAGAAAATTAATTTCTTTAATAGGAACTTGAGGTAATATATCAAGAAAAAAAAATAAAGCATTCAGAATCTGCATATATGAATATAATAAGCCTGTTATTAAATATACACACATTTTTACCGCACACGAAAGTTTGTTCAAGAGCGCTACATAAGATGTTTCAATGCGCTTGTAGAAAAAATCTTGATCCTTACTCCTACGGAAAGGTACTCTCCCGCAGTCGACTGCTTACCCGAATCAAAGAATTTCTGCATACTCAGTATGTAGATATTCTTTGCCCGAACTCCGCTTTGCGTCGTTCGGGTAACGGCAGTCACATGCGGGAATGGTACTCTTTTCGTACTTGTTAGGATAATTACTATTCCCAGTCAGCAAATATCAATCAACTTTATTTCCCCAAGAAACATTACATGTTTATGGAAGGGATAAAAAAAAATCTCAAAAATAACATGAACAAATAAGCATACAAAGGTGTGATCGATAAATATAAAACAAAAGAAAAAAAGTAAAAAATCTGACAATACATTTGCTCAAAATACAAAATACAATATGGTGAATATAAACACAATAAACATTGAAATATACATAATTTTATCAGTTTTCAACTTATATTGAAACTATTCAAAAGTTTTAGTGGTCAAACTCATAAGATATATCACCTCAAAATTTCTTTTTTCAATTTGTTTTTGAATTTCTTTAACGGAATTATAAGATTTTAGTTCATCAGGTATCGAATTGAAATTTACTATTCCATTATAAAAAAAAACGAATTTTTTCCAAAATTTGTTCTGAAATTACTAGCAGCTAACAATTTTGTTTGTCTGGTATTATGAATGTGTATAGTATTCACTTCAGTAAACACTGAATTTGAGGTTTTCACTTTTTTCTTAACTGAGTGGATGAAACAACAAATTTTCAGGGAGTTCACATCTAGTAAACCATTTGGTTTGTATAAATTAATTGTTGGTTCCACATAATTCAATTTATAAATACATTCGATTGTTTCATTTTGAAGTTTCCTCGAACAATTAAAAAAGCAATTACTTGTAGTACCCCATACAGAAACCAAGTATTGAAGATGTGAATAAATCAGAGCAAAACGGATATTTTTAAGAAATTTTGAAAAGAATTCCGATCATTGGTGCTATTTTATTTCTGATTTTATCAATGTGTTTATTCCATGATAGCCTTTCATCTATATACAAGCCCAAAAATTCAATTGTTTGCTGATAATTTATAGTTTTATCATTTAAACTAATTGGAAGAGTTGGAATATCCACCACCTTTTTTGAAATATTCATGAAAGAAGATTTGTTAAAATTTAGAGTCAATTTATGTTTTTGTAACCAAATAAATATATTACCAATATTATTTTTTATTTTATTTGTTATTTCATTATGATTATTGGAAAAATAAATAATCGTTGTGTCATCTGCAAACAACGACAGTACTCCATTAAGAGTCAATTTTGATAATGAGTTAATATACGGGTGGCTACGGAAGTATTGCCTACGGAATATCTCAGTTATTGTATGAAGTAGGTTTGTGAAATTTGGGGCGTCGATATAATGACATAAGAGCTAGAATTTGAGCATATTGACATGTCAAAGTTAACTTCCGTTCTGACCGGAAGTAACATCAACTTTCTTATTTTAAATGGAAACCCTATTTTTTTTCTTTTCACTTTATTCAGCATTCAATTCCCTTTCTAATGACATATCACAAGTTGGTATCTAACCAGAAACTAGATCAGAAAAAAATTATTATTGAAATTCACCGAGTAGGCCGTGGAAGCAAAATGAAAGCCAAAAATTGAAAAGTTGGCTATGGAAACCATACGTCATTTGATAACAGTTGCTACTACTGTGATATTTTATTTTCATTCGTCGGCGTTATAAAAAGCCGCCAAAAAAAATATTGGAAAAATTGGGAAAAAAACAATACTCTGTAGGTCCATAACTTAAATAGGAACATACAACTTTTTCTTGCCTGTACTATTCAGCATAACCATTCCTTTCTAATGATATAATAGAAAATAATTTTTTGAAATGAAATACCAAAAAATCCAATTATTATTATTCATATAACAAAAATACAGATTTATCGAAAAAAAAATTCAAATTGATAGGATTAAAGATAAAATAAATTCAAAACAAATGTTCGAAATCCATTCCCTCAGCGTCAATACATTTATTGACTCTGGTGATATTTTCATGTAAAACGTTTCTCAACATTTGGGGCGTGATATCTTGGAAAGCTCTACGAATTTTTTCTTCTAGCTCATGTAGAGTTGTAGGCTGTGTGGAATACACCCTATTTTTGAGATGCCCCCATAGAAAAAAGTCGCACGGAGGAAGATCAGGTGACCTTGGTGGCCACCTGACTGGACCATGGGTTGTTATAAGTCTCTCTTGAAAGCGATTTTGAAGATAATTTCTCGCTATTCTTGAATTATGCGGAGGGGCGCCATCTTGCTGGAAGTACATTCTCTCAGTTATTTCCGCTGGTAGGTTGTTAATGAATTCCGAAATTTCATTCGTTAAAAAATTAAAGTATTTCTCTCCGGTTAGTTGGCCTTGAAAAAGAATGGGGCCAACAATATGAGTTCCAACTATTCCTGCCCAAACATTCACACCAAATCTCTCCTGGAAGCCACCTTGTCGAAACCGGTGCTCGTTTTCTATCGCCCAGTACCTGAAACAAAAGACCGTTCACACTTTTAGCACTTTACACTTCGACTATCGACAATAATCCAAATAAAGTACAGTACATACCTTGTATTATTCCTGTTAAATAATCCATTGTTGGTAAAGCTTGACTCGTCCGTAAACAAGATATAATAGTTAAATAGGTGATTCTCAGCATTTTGTCGAAGAAACCAATTATAATATTCCAGGCGCCTTTCTCCGTCATTTTCATACAAATGTTGATGCAACTGATACTTGAAGGATTTAAATCGAGTCCTTACTTATAGCTAATTCGGCGCCAATCTGCCTTGAGGAAATTGTGCTATCATATTGTACTAAAGCTAATACATTAATTTCAGTTTCCTCATTAATAACAAATGCTTCTTGGTCTTCGTGAACATCAGGCTCAGTTCTTAATTTTTCTTCAAGCCACTGGAAATACCTTCTTGACGGTTGCTGCCTCCCTGGATATCGCTCTAAATACAATCGTTCAGCGGCATAAGAATTTTTTAAACATTCACCATAAATGAGAAGCATGTCAATTTGTTCGGTTCGTGAATAACGGGGCATTTTTTGAATATTCCACTAACTGATTTCGATTTCCAAACCCTTTTAAAATGGCAGAATCAAAAACACTACTTGGAACGTCAAAATAATATGGATAGCAGCGTTCGTGAGAGCTCTCGTTTCTTTTTTGTTTCATTCCAAAATACATCTTAATCAGCCTACTTGTTAATATTTTGGTTCGAATGATTATTGCAATGGAATGATTATTCTGAATAGCACAAACATCGTCCATAGGTAGATATTAGAATATCTATGGACGATGGCACAGACCAAGTACGTTAATGTTCCTATTTAACCTAGAACCTACAGGATATAATTTATCATTCCACATTATTTTTAATGTAATTTTTGCGTATGGCGATAATCTGTTTTATTATATGAAGTTATGGACCTACAGAGTATTGTTTTTTTCCCAATTTTTCCAATATTTTTTTTGGCGGCTTTTTATAACGCCGACGAATGAAAATAAAATATCACAGTAGTAGCAACTGTTATCCAGTGACGTATGGTTTCCATAGCCAACTTTTCAATTTTTGGCTTTCATTTTGCTTCCACGGCCTACTCGGTGAATTTCAATAATAATTTTTTCTGATCTAGTTTCTGGTTAGATACCAACTTGTGATATGTCATTAGAAAGGGAATTGAATGCTGAATAAAGCGAAAAGAAAAAAAAAAATAGGGTTTCCATTTAAAATAAGAAAGTTGATGTTACTTCCGGTCAGACCGGAAGTTAACTTCGACATGTCAATATGCTCAAATTCTAGCTCTTATGTCATTATATCGACGCTCCAAATTTCACGAACCTACTTCATACAATAACTGAGATATTCCGTAGGCAATACTTCCGTAGCCACCCGGTATATTAAAAATAAAAGCGGGCCAACACTAGAACCTTGTGGTACACCACAACTTATATCTTTCAAAGAACTTCGATGGTTTCCTAAGTAAACAAATTGTTTCCTACCACATAGATAGTTTTGAAACCATTTATATAGACTCCTTCTAACACCAATACTATATAATTTTTTGAGTAATATATTGTGATCAACTGTGTCAAATGCCTTGCACAAATCCAAAGACAAAATGGTACATTTCTGATCTCTATCAAGTTGAATATTCGAAACAACGTCCATCACTGCTGCCTCAGTGTCTTTAGATCTGCGAAAACCATATTGTCTACTATATAGTAAGTAATTTTTTTTCAAGAAAATCGAAAAGTCTAAAATTGATAAATTTTTCTACAATTTTTGAAATAATTGGAAGTATAGAAATGGGTCGATAGTTATTCAAATCTGTTTTTTTGCCATTTTTATAGATAGGAGATACTTTTGCAATTTTAATTTTTTTGGGTATAATACTTGTTTCTAATGATCGAGATATAATGAACAATAAAATAGGTGAAATTTCGAATTTGACAACTTTTATAATCTTTACACTAATCCCATCAAAACCAGATGCCTTTTTAGAATGTAACTGATCTATAATATTTTCTATTTCTGTTAAATTTGTGGGTTCTAAAAACATAGACAAAACATTTGATTGGTCTTCGAATGATTCGGAAGTATTTGAAATAGCAGAGAATAAAGTTTTTCCAATGCTTAAACAAAATGATTATTCACAGCCTCACATTCTTCAATTGGAAATTCAATTTTGGTATCATTCACCTTAATGGCTTTTATATTTACTGTGTGAGAGCTAGTTCTGTTAAGCAATAATGATTTGATTCCATTACAAACCACCTTGGGACTAGCATCAGTGAATTTTTCTTTATAAAATCTGTATTTTTTTTTCTAATAGTTTTTTTCACTAACTTATTGAATTGAGAATATTGTTCCAAAAAATATTCTGACTGGGGATTTTTTTTTTAATTTTTGCCTCTTTTTTTTATCAAAAGTGCTATGTGGTTATTAAACCAAGGTTTAGATTTTTTCTACATTTAATCTTTTTCATAAATGAACAGGAGTCAAATGTTTTTATTATTTCCTCATACGCCATATCTGGATCTTGGTAAAGGTGAATTCTATTATTTAGTTCTACTAATTCCTCTTTAAGTTTATCACAATTGAATACTTTAATTTCAGTGAAAGAATTATGAAAGTATTTTGAATTGTTTTGTTCAATTATGCATGTTATATACATTTTGTGATCACTCAGAGAAGTGTTTGTGATTGATATTTCAATTTTTTTTCAGTGTTCCTAATAAAATGATCAATTAATCAATTTCACTTACTTCCTTAGTAGGAAAGGTTTCATTAGCTAACACTAGATTATTTGATCTATAGATGTCCGTCAATTGTTTTTTCTCCTTACTATCGGATAAAATATTGATTCATGTCGCCAAAGAAGAAAATTTCACAGTTGCATTCGTTAAGACTCTCAAGTGTTTTATCCATGAAATCGAGAAATTTTTGCGTATTCATTTTAGAAGGACGATATAAACTACAAATCATAAAATCTGTGTTTTTAAGTTTTACGGCAATGAATATTAGCTGATCTTCTACTCTTGTTTTAACTTCGAATTCAATCCTATCCCTGATGAAAATTCCTACACCTCCTCCTCGTTCTTTTCTGCTGGCGTATATTGACAAAAAAGAATCAAAATTAGTAGTAGTAGTATTTTTCTTCTTCTTTCCTCCGCCAAGTTTCAGTAATCACAATTATATCTACTTTCAGTTCCTGAATTATTATTTCTAATTCATCCATTTTATTTTTTATTGATCTGGAGTTTAGGTATAACATTCTGAAGGGATAGTCTAGAATGGATGATAATTCACAAATTTTGATATTTTCCGTCTTGTTTGTCATAACTGATGTGTGGGGAGAAATTTCACTGGTTCAATATGAATGTATATAGAGCAACTTTTTTCAGACGCTGAATCATTAATATTTGCCAAAATTATACGGTTGTTAATCATAAAACGCAATTTTTGATTTGTTCAACATATCATAGTACTTAAAACTTTAACAATTTGCAATATCATCTGCTGAATGGTCTGTTTGATATATTATCTTAAATTTCCGGTTTGCTAATAAACAATTTCCACATTTCCTATCATTTTCATGCTTTTTAAATTGTTCCAATGCATGTTCTCCAGCACAAAAAAGCACATTAATTTGTTCTTACAATTTTTAGCGGTATGGTTGAATCCATTACATTTAAAACAACGGGTTAAAATATTATTGTCATGAACGATACAAGACTGCCATCCCAAAAATAGCTTATTGTCTGAATTAATAATTTTTTCAAATAGATTTCCGTTTACTTTAGCGAATACTGTATAAGTGTTTTTGTAGGCAATATATTTAATATGTTCTATTTCAAAATGATCACCTTCATTGATAATATAATTTTGATTATTGAAACATTGTTGGAGTTTATTATTGGATAATTGTTTCTCCAATTTGATACCAGTGATTTTAATTTTGGACTGCTTCAATATATTTTCTTGAATGACGAATTGATTCTTCAATTTACTGGAAATTTCTTCTATCAATTTGTTCGAATCACTTTTTGAATCACACTGAATTTTTATTGCTCCTGGTAGATTATTCAGCTTGTTGATTTTAATCTTCAATTTAACGGGATTAATTTCTTTTCCGAGACTTCTTTTTGAGACTTCATGACTCTGATTGTCTATTGGCTAAATTACAACACTTGTTTTAGAAAAATTCGACATTTCCACTTTATTATTTCCTTTATCTTTACTATTATTATTAAACTGTGAGAATATGTAGGTCTTTGTTTCTCACATTGCTTCTCCACTTCTTCCGAGTAAAATAAGGTATTGTATTTGATTACTTCACTATGATATTAATGTCTTATTTGTCATTGTTTGTTTAGTAATTCTAAGCATAATTTATATATATTCAGTAGGAGGGGTTTCCGACGGGTGGCGGAATACACCGCCCTTTTTTTGCCAGAGATAAAAATAGTTCTAACAATAAGAAGTATACAGTGAAATTGAGTACAAAAAATAGTCTTGCTAATCTGTAAGTATGAATGATAAATTTTGCAGGTGAAATTTTTGAATCCGCAAATTTTCAGCCAGACTCACCGCTATCTGAGATAAGCCAGACTGTTATTTTCATAAACTTTGTCATACTTTAGTAAATGGAAAATAAGACTAGGAAAACGGTTTTTTTTTTAATTTTTTTGAATTTATCCAGAAATTTTAGCCGAACTCAAAAATTCTTTTTTTTTTTCATCAAGAGAACAGATTATTTCATATACACCAACTGGGAAAATAAGTACGGAAAAAAAATTTTTTCTCCTAGATATCTACTTAATACACTTGATAACATCAACAGTGACATCTCTACACTGGTTGGCAAATCTGAAGATCATTGTCTGAACGTGAATGCATATCAAGGGCGGATCTGGACAACTATTCTGGGGGGGGTGAAACGTATCCATTGGGCGATATAGATATAAAGTAAAAAAAAGGATATTTTTTCAATTATAGCTTTTTTTTATGTATAGAATCAGTTTGGAAGGGGTAATTGTTCCAATTACCCTTGATGCAGTAAAACCATCTCAATGGTTTTTGGCTCTATGAACCATAGAACTCTTCTGGAAGATAATGTGCGAATTTTTGTGGGAAATATAGTGACACCTGAAAAGACAATCTAGGAATTTTGGACTGATAATGGAAGATTAACTGATATTCAAATAAAGATATAAATATATGCTATATTTGTGGAATAAGATACATGAACCTAGAGAAAATTCATAGTAATAAGCAATTTTGAATCAAGAAAGCGATATCCATTCTTCGTGTGACCTTGGTATTATCTCACTTCAATTATTGTGATTAAATTTATAGGTCATCCACTGATTCTGATATACACGCCGCCATCAAGTGGTGCAAAATTCGTTCTTGCGACTCATCCATGGTATCAGATGATGACAAAACATCCCATCGATAGAATGATCAAAATTAGCTCAATATTTCGAAAGAATGTTTCTTCATTCAGCCAGTCTATTTCACAGAATCATTGTAACGAAAACGCCCCCTTATCCAATGAAAACATTTAAAATTCCGAGAAGACGTTTATAATAGTAGTCAAAGCACCTCCCATCCACAGAACAACGATTTTTGTATAAAATTTTGCAAAGTTAAAATTATATTCCGATATATGCTGTTCCGATTTCATGAAAAATAGTAAAGGAACTGAGCAATATCATTAAACTCAGTACATATCACTCTTAATGCATATTTGGAAGGATTAATGTGCAATGTTATTATGCTTCTTTAGCGGTTTCTTTTTTATTTTTTTGAAAAAAAAGATGGGAGACTTGTATCACTTAGAGACCTTTGAAGTACTTGGCATGTGACCTTGTGCTGAACTAGCCGTGAATATTGATATTTTCATTTCATTGATAAACAGATTTGTGCTATATTGCAGTCATCTAGACAGAAAGTGATCAAATAAATGAATACTTGGAACCTGCGAATAAACGTAATTATGAATCTGACTCTAGACTTGGAATTTTGAGGTTTAGGAAAGGATCATTCCTATAACTGATATAAAATCTGTATTAAGTTGAGTGTACAATAAAGTGTTCACATTCCATACAAACTTATATATTCCATTTCAATGAAGTATTGATTGATGTGAGTTTACAATTTTATATTATTTCTTTCAGGTTGTGATTTATTACGATCTTCCTCTGAAAGAGCTCACATGTAAAAAATTCGAACCAGATCCTATAAAACTCAGCGAACTTTTTATCGATGATGGAAGAAATCCAGAAGATGCCCTAGAACTGGTGAAAAATATGAGCAAGAAAACAAAAAAAGAACTTATTGAATATCTTTTGTATAATACCTAGTGATGTGCCTATCAGTTAGTTTGAAAAGTATAGAAACAATAAATAAATAAAGACAATAAATTTTAGGTGAATTGTATATTCGCATTTGAGGAAAATTCAGTACTGTATAAACAAAACACTCACTGTGAATTCTATTTATACTATACGTATAGTATAGAGTTCTTTGTGTTTGTTTAAACAATATAACAAAATTTCTAAATTGCTCTTGAGGAGCTTTTGTTCGCCAATGGTTGAAGTGTATTAAACAGGTATTCTCTATCTCCACAGATAATTGCTTTAGCTCCTCGTCCCCAGAAAATCTTCAGCTGACAAACTTGCTCACTGGTTGATCTGCCCCCATGCCCCCTTCTAGAGTTCTGAATAATTAGGTGATATCGTTTCAACAACCAATCTGGATATGCAACTCAACATTGATTTTCAACAAGAAGAAAACACCAGTTATACAAACCAAAATTATTCGTATTCGTATTTTTCCTATTGAATGTTTCCTCAAACATTCAAACATCCCAAACCAACACGTTTTAGAATTTTATAGGAGTCATTCATCATCAACTTAGCAAGCAGTTCAGTGCAGTTGTGAAATATATTGTCCTCCTTTGATGTCTATATATCTAGCAGAGTTTTCTAAGAAAAATTTTGCAATTTTTTATACACATAGTGCAACCCCTGTTCCTCCTTAGGAAAGTTGGTGAGCTGAAACCAATTATGTTATGATAAATCGTAGTCAATCGGAATTGATGACATAGCAGCAAAGTGAGAATATTTTCGACAAAAAAACATTAAAAACAATCCGATAAGTTATCGAAAGAAAACAGCTTTAGTACGGTTACTTTGTATCAATTCTGACTGAAAATCAAACCAAATCATTATGCCTCCTGCCCATCCCGAGGTAACTCTGTCGGATTTATATAATCTATTGAAGGCAGTTGACCAGAAATCCGATAAAACTCAAGAGCAGCTTGCCGAAATAAAACAAGAATTATCAGTCACTAAAAATAGATTGTTCGAACTAGAAGAAGAAAATAAGAAGTTGAAGGAGCAAATAACAACTCTGGATAATAAACATATATTATTATATTATAGGTTTCCGCGGTCAGATATTTGAAAACTAAAAGTTCGGGTTGAACCGCGTCTGGAATTTGTTGATATTCGACGTTTCGGCTCCGATTTTGGAGCCATTTTCAAGAACTGAAAAAGAAAGAAAATTAATAAATGGTTGAACGTAATTCTACGCTGAGGTCTCAATCTGCCTACTCCTCAGGTATAATTACGTTCGGTTTTTGTGACATGACGTCGGGGTCTCAATCTGCCTACTCCCCATGTCTCGTCACTGGTTCTCTCTAAGGTCTCAATCTGCCTACTCCTTCGAGAGAACTGAGGAATTGTGGGTTGAGGAACTGTATTTATAGTGGCCGTGGCTGTAATGGCCGTGTGCAATGTATTGGCGCGAGGTGAACTATGGGCGGGAACTGAGTTGGCGCTAGATGAGCTGTGTGCGGGAACTTGGTTGGCGCTAAGTGAGCTGTGTGCGGGAACTGGGTTGGTGGGAAATGAGTTGATGCATGCAATGAGAGGCTTCCAGGTATTGGGAAGTCTACGTCCGTCGTCGCGAGTGTTGAGGCAATTGGGGCGCTTCTCTATCTCAAGGGCTTCTCGAATGATCCTGGTTTGCAGAGTTTTTTCGGTGGAAATTGTTTTTGTGTTTTTGAAGTCTATTTTGTGACCTGTGTCTTCTCGATGTTTATAAAGTGCGGAAGTGGAAGATGCCTGACGCACAGCAAGTTCGTGTTCGTAGACTCTGGAAGTTACTCGTCTGTTAGTCTGGCCAATATAACTTCTCGGGCAGTCTGAACATGGTATTTCATATATACCTTGAGAATCGTTTGGTATTGTGTCCTTGGGAGATCTGAGGAATTTGGATATTTGGTTGTTGGCCGTAAATATTGTTTTTATCTCGTGTTTTCTCAAGATATTACTGATTTTGTCTGTCACACCTTTGATGTATGGTAGGAAAGCTTTGTGTGGCTGAATACTCTCTAGTGGATCATTTGTTTTTGGAGGACGGGTCAGTTGATGGCGGATAGACTTGTCGATTAGCGAATTGTTGTAACCATTTTGAAGTAAGGCTGATTTTAGTTTGTCCAGCTCTTGTGGTCTATTCTGGTTGTCGGTAAGCTGAATTGATCTGTATATCAGGGAGTTCAATACGGAGTTTGTTTGTGCTGGATGGTGATGAGAGTTTGCGTGTAGGTATCGGTTGGTGTGGGTCTGTTTCCTGTGTACTGTGTGGGTGAAAGAGTTATTGGATTTCGTGATGAGAACGTCCAGGAAAGCTAGGGAGTTGTTCATTTCGGACTCCATTGTAAATTTCATGTTGGGATGGATATCTTTTAGGTGATCTAAGAACGTGTTTAAGATTTCGTAACCATGAGGCCATATGACGAAAATGTCGTCAACGTATCTGAACCAGCAAGTAGGCTTGTGGTCAAATGCTTCTACAGCCCTGGTTTCGAAGTCTTCCATGAAAAGGTTTGCAAGGACTGGAGAAAGGGGGGAACCCATGGGAGCACCTTTCACTTGTTTGTAGTAAGTTCCTTGGAAGAGGAAGTACGTGTTGTTCATACAGTGACTGATGAGGTCCAGGATGTCTTTTGGAATTCTGTGTTTCGTTTTAAGGATTTCTAGCGTGTCCGTTAGGGGAATATTTGTGAAGAGGGAGACAACATCGAAGCTCACTAGGATATCTGTGTTCTGGATCATGATACCTCATCGTCAGCCCAGCGTATTCTCAATAAAGCTAGCCAAGCACTTATTCGAAAAACACTTCACGACATCAGACGTAATTTGGACATCACCAACACCTCACTCTACAAATGTTTTGGCAAATTATCCACCGTAGATATCCATCCAATCATCTGGGACACTTTGACCAGGATATCTCAGGACAAAGCAGATCACATCAGCAATAAGAAAACAGAAACACAGAAAAACAAACTTTGTGCATTGTTAACGAATACCATCAAACCCTTGGTCCCAGCTGCATCACCTGTATTAGTACACAACTTCTCCGACACACCACTAGATCAAACTAGCCTTGCACTACTATCAAGAGGATTCAATTATTCCATCACACCAAACAGAATCCCAACAGAAACCATCATCACACAAATAGAAAGCGCTATAACCCATCTACCAGAAAACACAGCTGAAGAAACTAGACAAGATATTGCCACCACACTTAGGAGAGCGAAACTCCCTCCATCCAACATAACACCTGCCGAAAAACATTGCCTCAGAAACCTCCACAACAACCCTAACATAATCATTCTCCCAGCAGACAAAGGCAACGCCACAGTAGTTCTGAATACCTCAGATTATGTAGACAAAATGAGTACACTATTAAACTCATCCGAGTATCAGATCACCCAACGAGACCCGACAACCTACCTCGAAAAGAAGACCAAAAATCTGATCAATAATTCTAAACTACCAGCCGATATCCCACTCCGACCTATCGTCAGTGCCTTTGGATCACCAACCCAGAACCTCGCCAAGTATCTAGCGAGTACTCTTCAGCCACGAGCAGAAGAAGCTTCATCATACGTGAAAAATTCATTTCACTTCTTAGACCTTCTCAAATCCTATAGAATCCAGAACACAGATATCCTAGTGAGCTTCGATGTTGTCTCCCTCTTCACAAATATTCCCCTAACGGACACGCTAGAAATCCTTAAAACGAAACACAGAATTCCAAAAGACATCCTGGACCCCATCAGTCACTGTATAAACAACACGTACTTCCTCTTCCAAGGAACTTACTACAAACAAGTGAAAGGTGCTCCCATGGGTTCCCCCCTTTCTCCAGTCCTTGCAAACCTTTTCATGGAAGACTTCGAAACCAGGGCTGTAGAAGCATTTGACCACAAGCCTACTTGCTGGTTCAGATACGTTGACGACATTTTCGTCATATGGCCTCATGGTTACGAAATCTTAAACACGTTCTTAGATCACCTAAACGATATCCATCCCAACATGAAATTTACAATGGAGACCGAAATGAACAACTCCCTAGCTTTCCTGGACGTTCTCATCACGAAATCCAATAACTCTTTCACCCACACAGTACACAGGAAACAGACCCACACCAACCGATACCTACACGCAAACTCTCATCACCATCCAGCACAAACAAACTCCGTATTGAACTCCCTGATATACAGATCAATTCAGCTTACCGACAACCAGAATAGACCACAAGAGCTGGACAAACTAAAATCAGCCTTACTTCAAAATGGTTACAACAATTCGCTAATCGACAAGTCTATCCGCCATCAACTGACCCGTCCTCCAAAAACAAATGATCCACTAGAGAGTATTCAGCCACACAAAGCTTTCCTACCATACATCAAAGGTGTGACAGACAAAATCAGTAATATCTTGAGAAAACACGAGATAAAAACAATATTTACGGCCAACAACCAAATATCCAAATTCCTCAGATCTCCCAAGGACACAATACCAAACGATTCTCAAGGTATATATGAAATACCATGTTCAGACTGCCCGAGAAGTTATATTGGCCAGACTAACAGACGAGTAACTTCCAGAGTCTACGAACACGAACTTGCTGTGCGTCAGGCATCTTCCACTTCCGCACTTTATAAACATCGAGAAGACACAGGTCAAAAAATAGACTTCAAAAACACAAAAACAATTTCCACTGAGAAAACTCTGCAAACCAGGATTATCCGAGAAGCCCTTGAAGCGCCCCAATTGCCTCAACACTCGCGACGACGGACGTAGACTTCCCAATACCTGGAAGCCTCTCATTGCATGCATCAACTCATTTCCCACCAACCCAGTTCCCGCACACAGCTCACTTAGCGCCAACCAAGTTCCCGCACATAGCTCATCTAGCGCCAACTCAGTTCCCGCCCATAGTTCACCTCGCGCCAATACATTGCACACGGCCATTACAGCCACGCCCACTATAAATACAGTTCCTCAACCCACAATTCCTCAGTTCTCTCGAAGGAGTAGGCAGATTGAGACCTTAGAGAGAACCAGTGAAGAGACATGGGGAGTAGGCAGATTGAGACCCCGACGTCAAGTCACAAAAACCTATATATATATATATATATATATATATATATATATATATATATATATATATATATATATATATATATATATATATTTATATATATATATATATATATATATATATATATATATATTCGCGAAATCGATTTCTTTTTCATTCCGAATCAAAATAAACAGAACATACTGAAAATCGAGTTTGTTGCCTATTTAAAAAACTTGAAATATTACGAAGCGGTTATAAACTCAAAGATAATCAGATATATATACAGGGTGTCCCGAAACTATAGTGCCAAATTGAAACAGAACATTCCTCTCGAAAAATACATAGGACTTTCCCAATATTTCTTTTCTCAAATGTCGTTCGTTGCAGAGATACAGGGTGATGAATATGAAAAATTAAAAGTGATTTTTATTCATAACTTCCAGTTCTAAAAATTTCTCAAAAAAAATTTAAAGAGTATTTGTGTTTAATAGGTGCTTCATTTAAAAAAAGAAACTACATTTTCAGTTGTTACCAGTGGCGTACTAGAAGGGCATCATTGTTCCATTTCTCCCCTATTTTTTACGCCACGGAGGAAATCAGTAAAATTAATAATTTTTTGCATTCCTCTTTCAATTTTGAGTGAAAAATGTACACCTGCTTGATTCCAGAAAAATCAACCGTTTTCAAGATAATTGCGCTTTTATGAATACAAATATAACTAGTAATGAAAAAAATGTTCGGCTAAAGTGAATTTTACAATCCTAATTACTGGTTAAACTTACAACTGGATATTCTACCAAAAAATCAATGAAATTTCCACATGCATTTTTCCTTGCAGTGGTACAGGGTGTTGAAACTGGAAAATAAAAAGACATTTTTCTCGTCACTTTCATACTTACAAAAAAAAAACAATTAAAATTGAAGGTATACCTTTCTTCAATGGGTACTCTATTTTGGAAAGAAAGCAATAAGATGTTATTTGAGCCAGTAATTGGGATTGTAAAATTAATTTCTGCCGAACAAATTTTTCATTATCTTGAAAACGGTTAGTATTTCCGGATTCGAACAAGTATACATTTTTAATTGAAAATTGAATGAGGAATGCGAAAAATGTATAATTCTTCTGATTTTACCAGTGGTGTAAAAAATAGGGGATAAAAGGGACCATTATGCCCTTCTTGTACGCCACTGGTACCAACTGAAAATGTGTTTTCTTTTTCGAAATGAAGCACCTATTGAACAAAAACATTTAACATTTTTTGTGATGTCATTGTCTCTTTGTCTTGTGAATACCAGATCTATTACAAATGGTTTTGTGGAATTTAGAGAAGAAGCATTTAATATTTTTGATATCATAACTGTTTCTGAAACCTGGCTGAGTGGTAGAATTGATGATGAAAGAATTGCTTTGCCCGGATATGATCTATTTCGTAAAGACCATGGAGGTCCTGGTGGGGGGGTCGCAATATATATTAAGTTCTCCCTAAACGCGTCTCTACTTAGCAACCTCCACAAAGTTACCACTGTACAACTGTGGTTAACATTCTCATACAACTGTGGTTGACGTTCTCATACAACAACTACAAATATGCTGTTGGAGCTCTCTATAGACCACTAAATACAATACCATCTGATTTTTTTACGGAATTCGATGACGTTTTATAGCAAATTGTACCCTTTTTCGATTACACTCTTTGAGCGGTAGATCTTAACATTGATTTTTTGGATCCAACGGATAAGTTACACATACACCTGAATAACATAATCTGTTCATATGAGTTACAACAGGTAATCAATGAACCCACTCGATATTCCGCTACTACGCAGAAGTTACTCGACGTTATTTTCTGCTCCCAAGCTCTGACTGTAAGTGACCGTACTGTATCTGATTGCTCTCGCTTCTCCGACTACTGGTTATCTGCTTGTAGAATTGACATTCCAGTTCAAACTAATATTGATTTTGAGTATACGTTTAGGGATTTCAATCACAATTCCGATGAATGTCACTACACATTAACTCATTCTGATTTTGACTCAATCTTGACAATAGAATACGTTGAAGAAAAAGTTCGGATTTTCTGTTCTTTGCTGATAAACTGCTTTGATCTTCATCCGCCTATCAGAACGGTACGAATAACTAAAAAAAGGCGCCTTGGTTGAATGCTAATCTCAAACTTCTGATGCGCCTGCGTGATAGGGCAATGATCAGATACAAAAGAAGTAAGTCCCAGCATCACTGGGAATATTTTAAACAACTAAGAAACCTCACTAACCGAACAATCAATTTAGAAAAAAACGCCTACCTATAATTCAGTTTGAGAAACAAAAAACATACAGTGTGACCCATTTAAGATGGAAGCACCCTTATAAAACTTACATTTTTCAACCGATTGGAATGATTTTTTTTTGTTAGGTAGATATTCAAAAAGTCTATTAGGACACCAAATATCATGAATAAATCTCAATTTCCAGGGCCAACTAATCTTATTTTTCATGGTCAAAAATCTAAAAAAATTACTAGCGATTTTTTTAGAAAAAATCTGACTACACCACTGGATTCGCGACATTTTCAAATGATTTACTTGTAAATTACGTTGGAATGCGTCAATCAATAAAAAAGTTATAAAGGAATGAAATTTGAAAAATATGCCGTTTAATCAACCCACCAATTCATGTTCAGGAATTTTATGAAAATTCTGTATACTCCACTGGATTCAGGATGTCTTGAAATATTTCTGATCACAGTTTCATCGAAATTTGTTCGGTAATAAAAAAGTTATAAAGGAATGAAATTTGAAAAATATGTTGTTCAATGGAATTTTAGCAACGTTCTTACTACACCACTGGATTAGGGGCAATATTCAACAAAATATTATTCAAATAAAATTGAATGAAACGTTTATGGGAGAATCAATTTCCTTTCATATGTATGTCGAACCATATCAATCAATCAGTTTATCACAACAAACTTTAGTGTCAATAATTTCAAATGAATCTACAAAAAAATAACTGTAAGTACATTTTTCTAATTGCTACAAACTAGCGGAAAACAATCTTTTATTCACAATCAATGTAAAAATAGAAACCAAGAAGATACCGAATTGAAAAATAAATGAGTGCAATTCATATTCTGGTGGCCTCCACCAAACTTCCATCCAATTCAATGCATTTATCATATCGCTTACGAATATTTTTTAAAGTATTCCTCAATTGTTGTGGAGTAATTGCATCGCAAGCTTGCTGAATTCTGGTGCACAGTTCCACTCGATTCCTTGGTCGTGATTTGTAAACCTTTTGTGTAACATAACCCCAAAGGAAAAAATCGAGTGAAGTAAGGTCAGGCGATCTTGGTGGCCATCCAATTAATGTACTCCCCCTTCCTATCCAACGATTAGGGTAATTTTGATTCAGCCAATTCTTCACAATTCCCGCATTATGTATGGAACAACCATCTAACTGAAAATATAAATTTCTTGTTTCTGCAAGGGGAAGTTCATCTATTGCGTCCGAAAATTCATTCCTTAAAAATTGTAGGAAAATTGCGCCATTCATGTTGCCGTCGAAAAAGAATGGTCCAATTATCCTTTCATTCAGTATTCCACACCAAACGTTCACTTTTTCTGAATACTGCCTTTTACAGTTTATCACCCAGTTAGGATTTTCAGTGGCCCAAAAGCGAATATTTTGTGATGAAACCACTCCATTTGTTGTGAAACTAGCTTCATCACTAAATAAAATTTTCTTTAAAAATTGCCTGTCATTAAGATACTCGCCCTGGGCCCATAAGCAGAATTCCAATCGTTTTTCTTGATCACCTAGTTCCAGAGTATGTAAAAACTTTGGTTTAAATGGCCTCAATTTATTTTTCTTCAGACATCGCCTAATATTCTCCCTAGGTAAGTTTAAATCTAAGCTGGCAACCCTCAAACTACTATTTGGATTATTTCTGAAGTAATCTAATATAGTCTGGTTATTTTCGTTCCTTCTTCGTATATTGTTCTTTAAAATATATGTGGTTACTGCTCCAGTCCGATTGAAAACTTGGTTTATTTTATGTACCGTGCTGTTATTTATGGCTGGACGATTTGGGTGTCTTTCATTGAATATTCTAGTTACTTCTCTTTCACTCCGGTAATCATCACCGGAAAGACGTATAATTTCGATTTTTTCTTGAATTGACAATTGAGCCATTATCTGTTTTTATTTTGGAACACAAATTATTCAGTTCACTAATGGTGCGTAACAAAATGACAATTCATGCGCAAATAAATAGATGAGAAACTGTAAGTCACAGCTAACTTGTTTATTGCATTAATGCATTCTGAATAACAGGCAGTTAAAATTGCAACTCTCATTTTTTGCTATTCAACAAAAGGAAAAAATCACAGCTGATGTTACCTACTGGAATGATAATAATTATTATCCATTGCATATTTTTTTCGTTATAATTTCTATTGGGAGTACATTAGACTTGTCTTATATTGTTGAAATTGTTTTCATGAAGATTAACCAGGAGTTCTCTCCTGATTGTACTTGTTTATGTATCTACTCCACTTCGAGAAATACCTATAGACTATTTTTACCATCATGATTTTCAGATGTTATAATTGTTCGACATTGCAATAATCACCCCAATAATTTTTTCAATAATCAACATTGGTGTAGTAAGAACGTTGTTAAAATTTCATTTTACAACATATTTTTCAAATTTCATTCCCTTATAACTTTTTTATTACTGAACAGATTTCGATGAAACTGTGACCAGTGATATTTCAAGACATCCTGAATCCAGTGGTGTATTCAGAATTTTCATAAAATTCATGAATTCGAATTGGTGGATTGATTAAACGGCATATTTTTGAAATTTCATTCCTTTATAACTTTTTTATTGATGGACGCATTCCAACGTAATTTACATGTAAATCATTTGAAAATGTCGCGAATCCAGTGGTGTAGTCAGAATTTTTCTAAAAAAATCGCTAGTAATTTTTTTAGATTTTTGACCTTGAAAAATAAGATTAGTTGGCCCTGGAAATTGAGATTAATTCATGATATTTGGTGTCCTAATAGACTTTTTGAATATCTACCTAACAAAAAAAAATCATTCCAATCGGTTGAAAAATGTAAGTTTTATAAGGGTGCTTCCATCTTAAATGGGTCACACTGTATGTGGAGGGAGCTTTTGGACTTGAATATCCATAACAAAAAGCTGAACACAATACCAAGTCATCTCAAGAATGTCGAAGAAATTATTAATTTTTTCAGAGAATGCTCGATTAGTAACGATGCACCGGATGGTGATCTGCTGAACTATCTCTCAAGTGATCACATAAATGGTCACTTCAATTTCATCTTTCATGAAACTAATGATGAAGAAGTAATTAAAAACCTCTCTATAAAATCTAACGCAGTTGGCCCAGATAATATAAGTGTGAAAATGATTCTCCATTGTTGTTCCTTCATCCTGTCGTACATAACACATATTTTCAATGAACAAATGTTTTTCCAACAAATTGGAACAAGTCGCATATAATTCCTCCAGCTAAAACCAATAAACCCGAAAATTATAACGATTTACGTCCCATTAGTATATTGTGTGTCATCTCTAAAATCACTGAAAAGATATTAAATGAACATATTCCTAATTATTTAGATCAACAAAACATTTTACCCCCGAGTCAATCGGGCTTCAGACCCGATCACAGCTGCACAACAACTCTACTTAAGGTTGTAGACGAATTATTGGATTCCATAGATAATAACCAGTTATGTCTTCTAGTGTTGATAGACTATTCCAAAGCATTCAATAAAATCAACCATCAACTTTTGTTGTCTCTTATGAAATATCTGGGAGTCTCGTTAAAGACCTAAATAATCTTGTGAATATCTCCAGAAACTATTGTTTATCTATTAATTCTTCTAAAACTGTAGTTATGCTCTTCGGTCGCAAAATAATGAGACAGATGCATGAATAATATCAATGTTAGAATTCACAATAAGAAATTAACCCTTTCTGAATCTACCAAAAACCTTGGCCTGATGTTAGATTCCACCTTGAGATTTTCTTCCCATGTTTCTCTAATCTTGAAGAGAGGTTTCAGTAATTTGAAATCAATGTACTCTAATCGAAAAGTCCTCAACCCAAAACTCAGGCAAATCCTCTGCGAATCTCTAGTAGGTACTCTCTCATGCAAATTATGCCAACTCCGTGTGCGGCCCAAAGGACCCCGCACACCTTATATGGGAAAATGGCTCTCCGTCAAATTTCTTGAATTTTTGATATGTTGTAGAATTGATCATTCCGATGAAATGTTTCAACAGGCGCAGCACGATCCTATGACTAGTTTTCGAGATACAGGGTGTTGAATATGAGAAACATTCACTTTTCATCACTCTGTATCTGCCAAGTTACGATTTAGTTCGGATTTATCTTTTGTGGGATCATCATCACATCCGTGTATGATGAATTCATGAGAAATTCATTTCCAAATCTTTTCGTAGTACAGGGCTATTTAACTTGAAAACAATGCTATTTTGAGACTTTCATAATTTAGTTGTTTTATAAAGAGAAAATGCGAGAAAAGGTAGAATTATCACATAATATTATAAATTCATTTCATCTAGCATCACAGTTGATACAATTCATACAAGGTGATTCACAAATATGGAAACAAAACGAATTTTGTTTTTTGGGACACCTTGTAGTAATAAACCAACCTAAAATGACAAAATTCACTTGAAGAATGTTAAATGATATGTTCCATCGTATACAGAGTCGAATGATATCAATTTGAAAAATTAGTTATACTTTAATAAATAAAAACCTTGATTTTTTAAATCACCCTATATCTCATAAGGGAGTCCGAAAAGATAGCGATATTTTTTCATGGGAGAACTCGAAATACTTTCATCCATATTGTACAAAATTTTCAGCGGAATCCTATGACGGGTTTTTCATATACAAGGCGAAAAATGTATTTTCACTCCAGTTTTCGGCGGGTTTGCTGTAGTTCTTTCTCGTCCGGCCGCTTTTACTCGAAATAAAAATATTTCAATAAAATAGTGATCAGTTATTATACCGTACAATAGCGTACCGTATCCCTCGAAAAAAAGCCATAACTTGAATTATTATCTGCATCAGCATCGTCTAGTAGGCGATTCAATGGAAAAGTTATATTTTCATGCTTAGTGTTTCTCAGAAGTTATATTATACTTATTACATCCGCAGAAGTTCGTTTTTTCGAATTTTCACTCTATAAAACAATAAAATAGTGAAAGTCTCAAAATAGCATTATTATCAAAGGAAATCGCCCTGTACTACAAAAAGATTTGGACATGAATATCTCATGAATTTGTCACATAATGAAAATACCACATAGGATAAATCAGAAAAAAATCATAATTTGAATGTAATTATTTCTATCGGCTTATATAGATATATATTAAATCAAATTCTCGGCATATTTTTACACCAAATTAACGTTTTATGTTTCAATCATGTTCTTGTATCTTCGAATCGTATATATGTTTGTATATAGTGTATACCCCCTTTCAGAGAACGTTTCTCTTTCTTTTTCTTGTATTTGAAACATCATCTGAATCATCTTCGAATACCTACTTATTAATATATTCCTCTTATTTCGTAGTAAGCATGGAGAACAATTCAAAGAGGATAAAATCAACAAAATTCTTATGTCAATAGTCGTTTTCTTGTTGTCATAAAGCCCAAGAACTCTTTTTGGGTTATTGGACTAATTGAAGTTTCTTTTTTACTGTTCAAGTTTATGTGATTTTCAGTGTTTGTTGAACTTTGCTGAACAATATGGCCTTCGCAAATAGAGTGAGTTGTTATGTTTGTGACCGAAATGTTATTCCTAGACTCTCAATGCGTTTGAATAGAGGAGATAATATTGATGTTTTGCAAATTGCAACATATCGAAGACAAACTGCGGGAAATCCACCTATTGATATTCAGGATGATACAAAAATATGTTTCAGTTGTAATAACACAGTAATGAATGACATTATTGCTATGGAAAATAACCCGAATTGCCTTCGTCTCAATGTGTTGTCCCGCGTATCAAGTCGTGCGTGCATTATTTGTAATGCTCGTCAAAATATTCAAAGACTTTCTTTAGAATGTAGAGTGGATATTTTTGTTGCTTCTGATATCTATGTCCCAGATTTCTTGAGAATTTGTGGTCACCATCTTGATCATCAAGGTTTCCTTCCAAATTACTTGCATGGAGGTTTAAATTTTGTGAATAAACCATACATAATTTCCAATCTTCAACATTTTCTTCAAAGAATGAGGACATTTGCTAATAGAAACAGGCCACTCCGTAACTGGGAGGATATCAATTGTTTCACTGAAGACGAATTTAAGTATCTGACATCAATCTCAAAAAATCATTTTCGACAATTACTAGAATTTTGTGATATTGTTGAACAAGGTGGCAAGGGAAGAAATGTCGAAAGAAAACATTTGCTGACATTTTTGATCAAAATGAAACATGGAGTTTCAGATGAGTTTTTGAAAATATTGTTCAGTTATCCTTCTCGACAAACAGCAAGCTTCATTATTTCTAATGTGAGATTATCTCTTTTACAAAGGTTCGTACCGAACAATATTGGATTTAATTCAATAACAAGAGAAAATTGTATTAACAGTCATGTATCCCCTTATACGAATCAACTGTACAATCCCACACCAGATATTCCCAAAGCAATAGTTTATATAGATTGTACCTACAATAAAATAGAAAAGAGCAGTAACTTCCGGGTATTGAGGCAATCATACTGTTTCCACAAGAATGAACACTTGGTGAAACCAGAGATCATAGTTGCCCCCGATGGATATATCTTAGCAATCAACGGGCCGTACTTCGCAGATGCTAGGAATAATGATTCAAGTGTTCTAAATCACGAATTACAAGTTGATTTGAATGGAATGAAAATATGGTTTCAAGAAGGAGATATTGTGATAGTCGATAGAGGCTATAGAGATTCAATCAATAGTCTACAAGAACTTGGCTTGCATTACTATATGCCACCATTTCTACCGCCGAATCAAAGGCAATTAACGACAAATGAAGCCAATCAGGCACGTTTAATAACCACTACTAGATGGATTGTTGAAGCTAGAAATGGACATTTTAAGTCAATTTTCAAATTTTTTCGTCAACCCATAACAGCAATACATGCTGCGAAGCTACATGACTATTACCTGATTGCTGGTGCTCTTATAAATAAATTCCATCCATTGATAAATATGCCTGGAACGTTGGATACGGCCACACAAATGTTGGTTGATTCCGATGATGTCAACATTGTTCAGGCACGAGTTGAAGCTGAAAACCTCCGAACTAGGAATGGTCGATAGATTCGTTTAAATCAATATCATATACAATCGTTTCCTCGCCTTGATATTGAATATTTAAAATTACTTACTGGAACATATCATTTACACTTGGCTGCGTCATATATCCAAGATACAACTCGTAGAGATGGTGAAGTAGACAACATTTTAGAAGTCGATGAGTTACATGGGGAACCCAATTTCCTAAGATTCAGAATATTTTCTCGGTTCAGGAATGCTGCTAAACACATGCTTTGGGTTGTTTTCACTGAAAGAGGTGACGAAAATCTAGAAGATCCTGTTCTCCCCATTACGGGGTATTATTGTACTTGTAAGTCCGGTGCTAGGACTTTAGGAACTTGTGCGCATGTTGCTAGCGTGATATGGTTTTTGGGGTACGCTAGATATCAAGAAAACATACATTTTCCATCCAATCGTCTTTTAGATTCCATAGGAGATGCTGCAAATAGAATGCTTCCAGAGGAAATGGATATCGGTCCAGAAATAGTTTAATTTTATTGGTTATAGGTAAGAATCTCCTTCTAATTCGTATTTGATAATGTTTTTTGATTAGGGAAAAATTCAGTTATCCATCATGTATTTTCCTTGTTGTATTGTCATGCACATGCTCGTGCCAACCCAATATCCGAAAGATATATCACATCCCGTTGAACTTCTATCTATGTATATATATATATAGAAGTAAATAGAGTGATTTATGTTTTGATTCCGAGAGCCACCATCATCTGTCGACAGCTGTTTCGTGGTTTCCCACTCATCAGGACAGCTTTATGGTTGCTCTGTGCTATTGTTGTAGAAATGCTCAAAATGTCAAAATTATAGTCAACCTCATTTTCACGTAAGTATAGATTCAAAACCCGACATCAGAGGGAGTATCCCTTATCTTGAATTCCCAATAGCCATGGGATACATATTATGTGTGCCATCTGGCAAGGCCGTACAAGTTGTTATGAGTTGAAATAATGTTGATTTCACTTCACTGAATTCCTTACTTTTACGTTTTGAATAAATATCAAATAAGTATCTTCTCAATCACATCAGGAGACTTTAATGGATAGGTAGAGTGGTCATTTATTAGCGTAAAATAGTGAAATATATGGACTTTTTCACAAATTGTTCGCCTTGTATATAAAAAACCTGTCATAGGAATTTGATGAAAATTTTGTACGATATGAATGAAAGTATTTCGAGTTCTCCCGTGAAAAAATATCGCTATCTTTTCGGACTCCCTTATGAGATATAGGGTGATTTAAAAAATCAAGGTTTTTATTTATTAAAGTATAACTAATTTATGAATTTTTTTTTAAATTGATATCATTCGACTCTGTATACGATGAAACATATCATTTAACATTTTTCAAGTGAATTTTGTCATTTTAGTTTGGTTTATTACTACAAGGTGTCCCAAAAACCAAAATTCGTTTCGTTTCCATATTTGTGAATCACCTTGTATGAATTGTATCAACTGTGATGCTAGATGAAATGAATTTATAATATTATGTGATAATTCTACCTTTTCTCGCATTTTCTCTTTATAAAACAACTAAATTATGAAAGTCTCAAAATAGCATTGTTTTCAAGTGAAATCGCCCTGTACTACGAAAAGATTTGGAAATGAATTTCTCATGAATTCATCATACACGGATGTGATGATGATCCCACAAAAGATAAATCCGAACTAAATCGTAACTTGGCAGATACAGAGTGATGAAAAGTGAATGTTTCTCATATTCAACACCCTGTATCTCGAAAACTAGTCATAGGATCGTGTTGCGCCCGTTGAAACATTTCATCGGAATGATCAATTCTACAACATATCAAAAATTCAAGAAATTTGACGGAGAGCCATTTTCCCATATAAGGTGTGCGGGGTCCTTTATTACAAGTTGATAGAAAGAGGATACAAAAATTACAAAACTCATGCATTAGGTTCATCACCGGTACAAGAAGACGTCAGCATGTGTCGCAACATTCAAATAGATTAGGATGGTTGAATATGGAAACCAGGAGAGTATTCCATGCGTGCGTTCAATTTCACAAAATAATGTTGACACAAAAACGAGTTACCTACATGAAAAAATCAAATATAGAACTGACATTCATAATCCGAACTTGAGATTTAAAAACCAGCTCACTGCACCAGCTCACTCCTGGGGGTCTATTCTCGAGTTCATACGAAAACATTTTCAAACGTTTGAAGTATCATAGAGCGATACAGACACTGCTCGTTTGAGAGAGATACAACATCGAATTCGTATATGAATCTCGAGAATAGACCCTCAGTACCTCTGCTTCTCGTGGCTCTTTTTCATACAATATCGCATGGCTTATCAACCGGTTACCCAATAATCTGAAAGCACTATCCCCAGAAAGGTTTAGAGAACAGTTATTTCATCTTCTCCAAAATGAACTTTTGATTTTACTGATTTAGTTTTTTAATCATTGCATTTCTTGCAGTTGTGTCTGAAACTTGAAAAAAATATATTACCCAAGGGTTGAATGGAAGAGCAAGCTCTGAACATGTGTCTACGACAACGTATTCAGAAATTGAATTTCTACCTTTTGATAGGTACAAAAGTGTGTGATTATGTCCGGATAATTTACTCTGTAAACTTGATACTTATTCATATATATATTTTTTTTCATACGGAATGTACCAGTCAGGCCCTGTCTCCGGAGCTCCGATACTACCGGAGGGCGCGCTGGTGCATTCATTATTATTATTATTATTATTAATACAACTATAAAATTGAAATATTTTTCTATTCCGTGCGAATATGTATAAAAAAAACACAGACAAAGGGCTGCAAAACAGATTACGATAGAGGAAAAATAATTATTTGCGGGGACTGGGATTCAGTAAAGTACACATTACTATCAGCGGTAAGCAGTGAGCGGTGGCGTTGAGCGGTAGAATAAAAAACGAAGCAATTAAGTAGTTGTTTTTTATTGGAAACCGTACAAACAAAGAATCATTTTCCTCTTGGTTTTGAAGGAAAAGGGTTGTTTCATATTAGTTCTTCAAAATAGCAGAAGATTCTGTTCATATTCCTGTAGATTTTATTACTTTGGTTACAAATTTTCATCAACTCATGCCTTCCCGCCCTGAAAAACTCCCTAGATCCGCCAGTGCTGGTAGTATTGAATATTTATTTTCCGGGACTGAAAATCGCCTACAATATTGTGTAGATAATCAATTAATCCAGGAATTGCTATTCATTTAAAAATCAGCAAATTTTTTCCTTTGAAATATCAGAAAAAAATACAGTTTTTTACAATATGTTTTTCATCTGGGAAAACGTTAATAATTCAGTCTTGAGACCCCCAAAAAATTTCGATGGGGGACCGTTTTCTTTAAGAACCCCCAGCAAACTCATATATGTATTTTGAATAATTATTTTCAAATGCAAAATATTTTTAGTGATAATAACTACGAGATCGAAATCATAATTAGAGACGATTATCACAAATACAAAATATTGTGGTATAGAGTTTATTTCAGATATTTAAATAAACATTCAATTAGCTGAGCTGATAAAGCGTTGAGCTTCTAATCAAGAGTCCGCGAGATCGATTTCAAGTCAACATTTTTTTTCATTATAAAAATTCAGTTATAAATTTTGTTGTTGTTTATGCTTCATAACTATTACTTACGTAGCTAAATCTGAAGAGAAATGATATGCTTGACAGCGGCGTTACAGTGCAATTTATATGTTTAGTTTCCGATGCGGTAATAGAAAAAAAAAAATTGTGACCGTAAGAGGGGGAATGCAGAAAAACGGCTACGCAGACTTATTTTTGAAGGTATTTTTGAGCGAATCCAAATTTTAACTTGTTGAAAGAACGGCGGCAGAGATCCGAACATCAAATGGAATATACCTCTAAGAAAGCTGCATCACTTAAAATCCGTGCTAACAAAAATTGAGTTAACTCCGGATGAGGGGAAGGACGTTGCAGAAGCGGACTTCCTTCATTCCGAAATTATTAAAATTGGCCTCGTAACTAAGCAATAGTTGAATAATTGCATCATAGTTTTGTACGTTTATTATGATAGAAAAATACATAGTTTTCGACTTGCTGTCAGATTTACTCTCCAAAATAGCTTTGAATAATCACTGAAGAAAGTAATTTATACGACAATTTGTATCCAACAGATGCTGAATGGTTCGTTGGATTATTTAAAATATGAAGAATTCGAAGTCAAGGAAATGGTATGGTTTGAATGCCAGTCTGTTGAAAATGGTTGCAGATACGCTACATCATCCATTTGCAATCCTCATAAATACATTCGTGAATGAGGGTGTATTCCCAGATATTTTCAAGATATCTCTAGAACATTTGTGATACAAAGAAAAATTATTTAAAGAAAAATGTATCAGCTAATTATAGATCCTTTTCCATTATACCCGTATTGGGCAAGATTTTTGAAATTATCCTGAAGATATAAATTTTAAATTTTTTTGAACAGAAAAAAAACCTGTTTTGCACTAATCAGTTTAGTTACAGAACGGGTATGTTTACTATCATGGCAGTTATTGACCTCTGTGACATTATACTGGACGGTTTTGATTTTATGATTCAACAAGAGCATTTGATACACTCGCATTGATTATCCGGCCCCATTATTGAAACTCAAGAGATACGATAAAAGAGCTATTCCATTGAATCTTATCTTTTCGTATCTCAAAAATAGAACTTTTTTACTATGTCAAATCTTGTATTCAAACCTCGGATGCTGTCCCTATGCAATATGAAGTTCCACAGGGATCTATACTTTGATTGGCAAAACTAGTCGAATCAAGAAACACCTTTCAACCTAGAACAGCCGGAGGTCATTATCAAAAACTGGTTCTGCATCATCTGTCGGACTCTTAACAGTGTGCCAGTCCGGCTCTTAGATGTTTACTTGCCTTCTGTACTCAAGATGTATGAGGGCTTTTAGCAAAAGCGACATTTGAAATATAAAAAATCAAGGTTTCTGTTCTGCATCCAATATTTGAAATAGATTGTGGTTTAATTGTAGGGGGTTTTGCAGGCTGTGCAGCATCACAAGCACCTCGACCTGCAAGGTATTTTGTGCGTGACCCTTTATCTATTCAAGAACCGGGATTCTGAGACTTCGTGCTAAATTTATCAGTTTTCTGGGAGATACGTTTCTGATATCGGAGGGCGTTACGAATGCACCTTCCAGGAATTTCAGACTCTTAGCATTCGTAAAGCACTTGTCTTCGTCCTAGAACTTTATTCCAGTGATATTTCATTTAATCGAATTCCCAGTGTCGAAACTATGTTTTTAATTGGGCTCTTCAGAGTCCACAGAATGGTTCTGGGCCGGCAAAGTGGTGTGTTTGCCTCTTATTTGGCAAGGCAGTCTGTTTCATAATTGCCTTTGATGCCCCAGTCATCTGGCACCCATATCAGGGTTAGCTGATTGTTTGCTGCCAGTCGTCTCGTTTGTTTACAGTCCCAAGTTAGCTTAAATTCACAAGTGTGTGACTTCAGACCTTTTGGTGCTGCTTTGCTATCCGATATTGTATATAGATTTCTGCTCTTCGGGTGCCCCTTTTCGAAACATACCTGGGCACAAATCTCTATAGCATGTACTTCTGGTTAGAAGATGGTTAAGGTCCTACCAAGGAGTTTTGAGAGCATAAAATTTGACCCTGTAATGCCCACTTCAACCCCTTCGTCCATCTTGGATCCATCTGTGTACACTGAGGCATCCATTGCCAATTGAGGACCGTTCTGTGGGTGAATCTGGTGATTGTTTATGACCGCTTCAAACTGCAATTCGAAGTCGCACCTGATCGGCATGATGTCTGTCGGTTTAGACATGGCTTCTAGGAAGATGAGTTCCACATTTTCTTATTTTAAGTTTTTTGTCTGGTACAGTCTGAAGGCACTATTTGCTGCTTCTTTCATTACACATAAGTGCAATGGCGAAAGGTTTAGCATGGCCTCTAGAGCTGCAGTAGGGCACGTAAATATCTGTGGACATATTCTCGGATGGTTTAAGAATATTCTGAGATCATTTCAGGCAGCATATTCTCAAAATGAGCCAACAATAAATATTGGAATCAAATAAATCGAACATATATAAATGAAAACAAATAATTTCAACTTGAGTAGAAAATACGTCTTTCTCTCTACATTTTGTGAGAGTAGAGTATTTTGAAATTATCTGTTTTAATTTATATGTCCGATTTATTTAATCCCAATATTTATTATGTATGCAGTCCTTATATCCATGGAAACAAATAATTTCAATTAAAGTTCAAAATAATCTCTCAATATTTTGTAGAAACTTCCCACAAAGACTTCGTGGGGATAAATGGAGAGAAGGGTATTTTCAACGTTAGTTGAAATCATTTGGTTTCATTTAGTTATATGACAACTCTGATAAGACATTTCAAACGTTGTTCGATTTATTTAATTACAATATTTATTATATATACGCATTCCTTCTATGAATAGAAATATCAAAAATTGCTAAAATATAATATCACTTTAATGAAAAATAAATTATAATCCTCAAAATAAACAGTAGCTGAGTACAAAACTAGTACTTATTAATATATTTTTAAACTTTAATCGAAGTTTCTTAGTGGGGTAAGACAGCAGGAAATTATTAGGTTTCTGCCTACCAGCATGAAACTTTCCACACTTTGGCTCAATGTGTGTTAGATCAAAATTCTGCCCAGACCACATTGTTCAGAGCCCCTGATTCAAAATAGCGGCCAAAATGGCGATGCTACTAGTTTAGAAAGAAAATTTGCTGAAATCGGGCATGTTTGATCATTTAATTTGCTTAAGGGTTATATATCTTGTTATTTTTGTAAATTCCTTAATTTTTTGTCAGTGCCTTAACCGTAATTCCTTAATTTTTTATTGCAGTTAATTGTTGAAGTACAGTAGCTGTCAAAATGTCCAGAAAACGTAAAGTTCAGTTTGTGGATCTGAAGGATGTAACATCGCCTCCATTATCTCTGCAGCCAATGATCTCTTTTGGGAACTCTGTTTTCTGTGTCAAGATGATTCCAGCTTGCCCTTAATTCATCCAAATGATATTGGCTATAAATATGCGTCGGAATCGTTAAAAAGTTTTAGTGATCACGGACTACTTCCAAAAACTGTCCGGCTGCAACAGTTAGATGAAGGAGAGGGGTGGAAAAAATCCTAAAATACCATAATGCAGTGTTTCATAAAATTTATCGTAACAAATATGACAGTTACAAACTTCAGAGGCAAATGAATAAAGTGTGTACGAGTGATATTAATAAACCCTCCACATCAGAGACTACAAGATCGTCATTCAATGTCAATGACCCCAAAACTGTGGGTTTATTTTGTGATGGCGATGCCACAAACGAACGCCTTGTTGAGGCATCTACATTAGGAATTGGACCAACAGTTTACAGTATAGCAGTGCAATTATGTGATGTGAAGTTATTACCAAAATTAACATCCACAGATTTAGTTGCAATGGAGGCCAAGTACCATAAGCGGTGTTATGTTGCCTTCAGAACACAAGGGAGAAGCGCAGAAAGACAATCTAAAGCAAGTATAAGCGATGAGGAAAAACCTTGTATATGGTACAGTTTTGGCTGAACTTGTTGAGTACATTCACGATTTGTATTTATTCAGTGATACATCGCCTGTTTTGAAACTTGCCGAATTGAGCAATTTGTTTGAGACAAGAATGAATTCCCTTAGACTTGAAAAATATTCATTGTACAGGACTACATTGGAGGATGAATTACTGCTATCATTTGTACCTGGGTTGAGATCTGATAAATCTGGTAGGGAGGTTATCTTCAGCTTTGAAGAAAATATAGGCAGTGCTGTCGAAGATGCGTGTGCATATAGTGCAATGAGCGATGGAATGTGCTTGGCACGTGCAGCAAGGATCCTCCGCCGTGACATGTTTCAAGAATATCCAACATTTAATGGATCATTTAAGGACGAATTTCAAGGAAAATTCTGTGTTCCCAATTCAGTGATTACATTTATTAGAATGACACTCGAAGGCTCAAACATAGATACAAATGTTCAGACTGATAGTAAGGCTGCCTTCACAATTGCACAATTGATACGTTTTAATGCAGTGAAACATGCACGTAAGGAATCCATTGAAAATGTACGTCTTAAACTAAGTTCTGAAACTCCAATGCCGCTGTATATTGGCCTATTGCTATTATCATGTGGTAACAATATTATAAGTGAAGTTTATATCATGGTATTGAGCGCCAAATGCTTGAGATTCGCCGTTGTTTTGTGATAATTGGGCGGATGCGGGAGCCTCTTCAATTTTGTCTGCTGGTGGATCGTAGTCGTGTCTCATGTGCCTGTGTTTGTAGTTGGGTTAGCGCTGGTTTAGTTTGTTTTTTATTTCCTTCTGCTGCTTTCCAGACGTTCGTAATTTTTTTTTTTGATGTGTCAATATTTCAGTGTGTTCCACCTCTGGATCTATGGTTACCTTGGTTGTCTCTGTCTCCAGTTCAAATATTTCATGCAGTGTTGGAGAGGCTGGTGCACTGTCGGCTTTCGATTTTTCGACGTTTGTTTCAATATCCAGTAGTTGTTCCGCTGTATACGGTATATCGTCTATATAGAGACGATTACCCTTGATGTATGATTTTGTTTCTGGGTTTTCTCTATATTTCTTCAAATATGTTCTCAAGATTGCATTTTCTTCCCTCTGCTCGGGGGTTAGATCGTGGACAATACTGATGTTTGTGTTTTTCAGTTTTTTGCAGTTTTGGAGTACCTCTACCTTTTTCAGATGCGACACAAATTCAATTTTGATGGAGTTGTTTCGTGAGTTTTTCAGCTGGTAGAAGTCTTTGATGTCTGGTTTCTCAATGTCCACCCCCAATAAATTTTTTATTTAACTTTTAAGTTGTGTAAAGGAGAGTTCTTTTCGTTCTTGGAGTCCAAATATAATTATGTTATTTTTCTTTAAACACCTTTCTAGTCTTTCGTTTTTTTTTGGAGTTCTTGATTTTCTTTCTCTAAGTGTACAACTTTTTCCTTTATTGCTTCAATCTTCATTAAAACCCTGGTTTCTCTTGTTTCTATTGAGGTTTTGAGTTTTTTTCTGTTTTTGATAACTTCGGTTTGTATTTGTTTCAACAAATTAGCTGATCAAGTTCATACACCTGCTACTGTTCTTCACTGCATGGATGTACTTATGAGTGTGGTGAAACATGTGTCACCTAATCAAGTTCTCATTATCACTGTTGGAGAATAGGATGTTGTAGGCATATTCCAGGAATATTGGGTGCCGTCTGGAGATCGATTTCACCAGCATGTGATAGATACCTATATGAGGAAGCTTACAGAGTCTTCCAGTTGTCTTCGATATGCTCCTGTCCGTTTTGCATGCCACGTTTACTAGCTCGATCATTTTATTTTGTGCTCGTATTTATTTTTGTGCAATTCAATGGGTGCTCAAATTTAAAAATATATTTAAATCTACCTTGTCCTTAGACTGAATAAATTGTGCAAATTTACCTACTCCGCAACTTTTTGAAATATTTATTTGAAAATTGATAATAAAAATGATACCCCTTATGAGCACTCTTAAGGTCGTTTCAGATATATGCGTGCCCATGCAGGGTTTTTGAAGCACGGATGATTTAAACGCCTTTTACTCACGTTTCTATCACAATAACATATTTTATTCGGTTCCGTAATAGTTTTGTCAATGTGGAGTAATGCTATTTGAGTTTTTCAAGGCCGATTTAGATACATGTGTGCCCATTCTGCATGAGATGAAAGATACAGAGAAAAATACATCGGGATTAAAGCGTTACTCCAGCATTGACAGCATTATTATAGAACCAAACAAAATATGTTCTCGTGATAGAAACGTAAAAGGCATTCATACTGGTCGTACTCCAAACACCCTGCATGGGCACGCCGGTATCTGAATCGGCCTTTACAGTGTAACCAAAGGAATAATAGTGTTACGTTTTGCTAAATAATAGGCCGAGCACACTACTGAACTGTTTATTTTCTAACTTCACTATAAACAAACATATACAACACTTCACTGACTAATAAAACATTTAGATCTATACAACAATACAACTAGCTAAATATTCCAAACACTTATATACTTCTTCAAAAACTGTTTATCACTTCTTCATAAATTCTTCTTAATATTCTTAATCATAATAAATGTCTTGCGTTTATATAGGTATACTCAAGTGTAACCAGAATCTTTGCGATGCGACGGTTCGGTTATCCCGAATATTAATTACCGACAGTTATCTGCCTTTTTCTACGAAACCATATCGACGATACGCGTGCAAGTGTATCCTGCGGCGTAGCTAGGGGATTTTTATCAATCTCGTAACATCATCCCCCTCTCTATTTTGATCGTCCCGATCAAACAATGTGTCGTTGACTCCATTATAACGTTTAAGTCTCTCTAGGTGAACGACCTTCATTTTGGCTCTCGGGCTGCGTTGAATTCTATAATTCTATAAGACCACGTCGTTTATTCTTTTCACTATCGTATATGGTCCTTCCCAAGATGGTGTTGATTTGGGAGAAAATCCTTTCTTACGACGAGAATTGTACAGCCACACTCGATCTCCTTCTTTGAATCCACCAGTATTGGCCTTAAGATCGTATCGAGCCTTCATTCTGTCACTAGTTATCTTCAATCTTTTTCTTGCAAATTCGTGGATCCCATTCAAGCTATCTCGCAGTTCGTCTGGATAATCCTGTACCTCTTTTTCTTCAGAACTTGGTGATCCGAACACCAAGCCACAGGGCAACCGAAGTTCTTTACCGAAGATGATGCTGACTGGAGTGAGCTTTGTGGAATCGTACACAGAGGCCCTGTAAGACATCAAGAATAGTGGAAGATGTCGATCCCAGGTCTTTTGGTGCTCCTCTACTACTTTGGAAAGATGTTCTTCCATAGTCCTGTTGAACTTTTCAGCCATGCCATCAGACCGTGGGTGGAGGGCCGTTATTCCGGTCTTGCTAATTCCCATCAATTCACAAACTCCCTTGAATAAATTTGATTCAAAATTTCTTCCTTGATCGGAATGCAGCTCCAAACCTTGAAAACATGTTATCCACCAGAGCTCTTGCAACTGTGGATGCTTCTTGATTAGGAAAGGCATAAGCTCCAACCCATTTACTAAAGTAATCCATGGCAACGAGGATGTATTTGTTGTCATCATTCGTCATCGGAATCGGTCCTGCTACATCGATGGCGATTCGTTCGAAGGGAGCACCTACATTATATTGTTTCATCTCTCCTCTCGATCTTGTCTTGGGACCTTTGCTTGCTTCACACTTCAGACATCTTCGGCACCATCTTTCTACATCTTCACGACATTGGACCCAGTAAAATCTCTGTCGTATTTTATCCAAGGTCTTATTCACTCCAAAATGTCCACTTGATTTGCTGCCATGAATTTCCCCAAAACATCACTTATTCTCGACCCAGGCACAACCAATTGAGAAACTTTCTGCCATCGGCTCTCTCTTCTATAGACCATTTTCAACAATCAGGGAATCCCATTGTGCCCACAATTCCTTGAAACCTGGTGATTGTAAGGAGATTTTCTTCCAGGTGGGTCTTTCTGCTCCGCTTTCCTTCCATCGTAGAAAATGTGCAACGTTTGGATCACTTTCTTGGTCCTTCCTCATTTTCGCTGTGGTCCAATTGTCGTCAACCATAAATCTCACTTGGTTGATTCCTTTGCGATGTACAATTCGCTCCCAAGTATCCGAATCCGGTCTTCTGGACAAGATATCTGTGTTTTTGGGCAATTCAGTTGTTCTTAGCCTCTTAAATGGGATGGCCTCGGGGGCTTCATCATTGCTAGTCGGCATGCGCCCTGTTACGAATTAGGTTGTTCTTACCCTCTTCTTAGGTATGACCCAGGGGGCTATATCATCGCTAGGGCATCCTGGGGGTTTCAACTTTGCTAACCGGCATGCGCCCCGAAATGTTGGCTTGTTCTAATTTTTCCTGCCACCAATTTGAGGATTTGCTGGAAGACCTTGTCCACACAGGTGATAGCGAACTTGGTGGCATTCTTACCCTGCAGTCTCTAATAAAATGTCCCAATTTTCCACATCGATAGCAAGCCCTGTTCTCCTGAGTGCTCATTCCGCTGTTCAATGATTTAATCGCATCCAGAACCTTTTCCAATAAACTAGTAACTGCGCCTGAATGTTGTTCGGGTTCTTCTATTGCTACTGCTCGTACTTTCGGCCTCGAGGTGTTGAAGGCCGCCTCCACTTCTAGAGAACGTACTAAGGCATCGCTACTCCTCTTGAAGTGTGTTAGTCGCAGAGTTCTTTGGACTTAGGTTTCTCTCAGTCCATCTATAAATAACTGCACCGCCAATTGTTCCTTGAAATCTCCCGGTGCTTCTGGGTAAGCCAGTTGAATTAGGCGTCTCACATCCGATTCAAATTCCTGCAGACTGTCGCCTGATTTCTGAGTGCGCGTTTTCATTTGAGCCCGATACAGTTGTTCTCGATGTTGATCGCCATACCACAACTCTAATGCAGTAATCAGGTCTTCATATTTATTTTGCTGTTCGATAGGTATCGTTTGTAACATTCCCAAAGCTGGCCCTCTCAAAGGTACTATAAGGGCTGTAGCTTTTTCTTCTTCGCCCCATCCATTTGCTACTGCTGCAGCTTCAAATTGTCGGCGATACATGGACCAAGAGGAATGTCCATCAAAAGTCGGTGGTTTCACGGAAATTCCTGATGTGGCAACCCTGTCTCGACGATCTTGCTTCTTGAGGAGTGCTATCTGATTTTCTAGTCCTTTCATCTCCTCTCGCACTGTATTAAATTTCTTATTAACCTCATCGTCGATTTTCTTGACATCTTCCTTTAGTTCTTCTTTCAGTTCTTCTTTCATTTCCTCCATTTGTCCTTCGGTTTTCTGTAATACATGTTGGAAGAACTTGTCTTGATGTTCTAGAAACTTCTGGAAGTCTGATTTCCTTTGTTTTTCTATTCGTTCCAATTCATTCTTTTGTTGTTCGAGAATTTTCTGAAGTGCCTCTTCTCGTTCTCTCTTTTCAACCAACCGTCTCATTTCCTCTTCCTGTTTTACCTTTTCTCGCTCTTTTCTCTGTTCTTCGAGAATTTTCTGGAGTGCCTCTTCTAGTTCTTTCTTTTCCTCCAACCGACGTGTTTCTTCTTTTTGTTTTTCATTTTCTCGTTCTTGTTTTTCCTCCTGGCTCCTTCTTTCCAAGTCTGCAAATTGATTTTGGATAAATTTCGCAATGTCCTCCATCGTATCGTACGATGTACTCCTTGTATTCACCATAAATAGTTACCCTTTTTCACTAATATCCCGCTTCGGTCACCACTGTTACGTTTTGCTAAATAATAATGCCGAGCTCAGTACTAAACTGTTTATTTTCTAAGTTCACTATAAACAAACATACAGTTCGATTATTATATCTTTACCCGTGCATCATCATCACAATACCATAATTCTTAGCTTAGCAGACAAATGTAAACGAATTTTGAATCGCTCATAGCGGTTGTTAGAAAGAGATGTTCGATAGAGGATGTGTGATTTCTTCGATCATAAATTGATGACGCATGGGCAAAGATACAATAATCGAACTGTACAACAATTCACTGACTAATAAAACACTTAGATCTATACAACAATACAACTAGCTAAATATTCCAAACACTTATATACTTCTTCAAAAACTGTTTATCACTTTTTCATAAGACGGCTATTATTATTCACATTTCAGCTGTAGGAAAACCTGGAAAATGTACAGCACCACCCCAGGTGGTCGGTGTGTCTTCTTACAGGACTGATTTTTTTGGTGATTGGATATCAAGTAAAAAACCAGTAGAAAGTTTTTTCAGTAATAATTATAATAATCAGTATCCACCAAATGGGATGTTATATTCCCTGATGATATTTTATTCAAAATAGAGCTTATACAGCTTGTGCTTATAACTTGTTCAATACCTACCTGCCAATGTGAAATCTTTCATCTTATCAAAAAATTAAAAATGTCTCGATTCTTCAAGAGAAAACGCACTACCACAGCTAGCACGGCCCATTATCGATGCGAACTTCCAGATAATTGATCGTCAGGGCCACACAAAATGCAGAAATGATAACTGCTATAAGAAATTCTAAGAAAGAATATAATTTCCAAGATAATCCAAAATCAGTAGATATCGATATCCCAGCAGAGTCTTTCATAATAGAGTTGATGGAGTTGAATGGAAAACTTACTGACAAAACATAGTATTTTTTACTTCCTTCACAATTACTTTGATAGTGCTTGTTGTTAAATTGTTATTAGTGCACTATAACTGAAAAGATGTAATAATTTTATTTATAGATGACAAAGCTTCTTCATGTTGGACGCATCAGTGTATTAGGTGATGTATGCCTCAGTTAGTTGACGATGATGTTTTAAGGCACCTTTAGCTAGGTTGGAGGAAATAGAAGGAAAAAATTATCTAATCTAGACATGGCTACTTTGATAAAAGGTAAAAATATACCACAGAGAATCTCAGATGACGTCAATTTGAATTAAAATTTACCTTCACTTAACAAACTTCACAAACTACTAGGTATGTAGTTTAAGATATTCAAAAAACTTTTTTTTTTCAATGTTGACCAACTGTTCTCGAATATTTAATATTTTTTCGGGATTTCCATAATCTGCATTACTATATGAAATATAATAAGAGATATTGTATATAAAAATTAGAGGCTTGGTCATTACTTCAATTTAATTAAATTTTAGACTAACCTTACCATAGTGTTTTTACAATATTTTAATGTCAAATATAATGAATTTACTTACATCATTTTCAAGTATTCCCCCTTTATAAAGTGTTGCAAATATCAATATGCTTAATTATCAAAATAAATATAATTCATCAATTCTTTTCGATAATATATTGATGGTATTTTTAGGAGTATGTAAGGAAAGCCCACTCGCATAGTAATTTACTGAGAAGTCAAAGAAAAACATGCTATTTTCCTGCTCTAAGCTACTGAGAGTTGCGATAGGACACTAAGTAAATTATTGTATAATGAGGCTTATTTTCTTCTAATTGTTTTTTTACGATCAAGAAAAACGAACAAAGATCCTGAAGAACTGAAAAGTGCAATGAGACCGATTTGAGTAATTTGTGAACTGAATTTCCAAAGGTCTTGATAATTGCCAAGAGAGTGTATCAGAATACATATGTAAGTTGATTTGTCGTTTTTGCAATAAATACTTTTTTTCTGTATTAAATTTTTTATTCTTATTCAACATTGGACCTCATATTTAATATATCAAGGGTAGTTTATTCCATATATAACCTAGACACCCTAGATACGTTCTGCATTCATCTTCAAGAAGCATACAAAATATATTTCGGGTATGATTTTATGGTAAGAAAACATATATATATAGCATGTGCCATGAATGTGTTTTAGGATATTCCTGGAATATGTTTGGAATATGTTTGGAATATTCCTGGAATATGCGTATCACATGTTTCGCCAGTAACTACCCAAAACATCGCGAAGCGTACATTTTTGAGTTTCTATAGACAGCCTCAAAGCGAATTCACAAAGCAGCGGTTTTTTGAAAGATTATAAATATAAATGCACCTCTCACGGAAATTAAATGAATGTTCACATTTGTAATTACTGCATTGAACTTTTGAAAGCATTCCTTTTATATTTACCTAATTGATGAAATAAATGTAGGTTTGGGAATTTCTCTGGAATGAAAAAATTGAAAGCAATTTGATATAATTTTCAACATATTTATTAACATATTATTTATTAATATATATATATATATATATATATATATATATATATATATATATATATATATATATATATATATATATATATATATGAAAACTAAAAGTTCGGGTTGAACCGCGTCTAGAATTTGTTGAAATTCGACGTTTCGGCTCCGATTTTGGAGCCATTTTCAAGAACTGAAATAGAAAGAAAATTAATGAAAGGTTAAAACGTAATTCTACGCTGAGGTCTCAATCTGCCTACTCCTCAGGTATAATTACGTTAGGTTTTTGTGACTTGACGTCGGGGTCTCAATTTGCCTACTCCCCATGTCTCGTCACTGGTTCTCTCTAAGGTCTCAATCTGCCTACTCCTTCGAGAGAACTGAGGAATTGTGGGTTGAGGAACTGTATTTATAGTGGACGTGGCTGTAATGGCCGTGTGCAATGTATTGGCGCGAGGTAAACTATGGGCGGGAACTGAATGAAATACCATGTTCAGACTGCCCGAGAACTTATATTGGCCAGACTAACAGACGAGTAACGGATCGTGAGCTCTCGGAGTTGAAACGAAAATACTCTATTCACTTTAGATTCTGCTTGCGTTCCTCATAACGCACGAGAAACTTGATTGAGTCTTGGGTTGGACAGAACAAATAAACATTTGTCTGCCTGTCAATGTTGTAGGTAAACATCTACCTTTGGATTCCATGGCTCGTGTCGAATTAAGTTTCAAACTAGTGACTGTAGATGTCACAAGTTACTATTCATTTATACTCTCTTTGCCTTATGGTACTAATTCAGAGTGCATTCGTTTCAACTTCGAGAGACCTCATAAAGCCGTGCTGATGAGTTGGTAACAACGAAACAGCGCTGTCCACGGATCGTGAGCTCTCGGAGTTGAAACGAAAATACTCTATTCACTTTAGATTCTGCTTGCGTTCCTCATAACGCACGAGAAACTTGATTGAGTCTTGGGTTGGACAGAACAAATAAACATTTGTCTGCCTGTCAATGTTGTAGGTAAACAACTACCTATGGATTCCATGGCTCGTGTCGAATTAAGTTTCAAACTAGTGACTGTAGATGTCACAAGTTACTATTCATATATATATATATATATATATCATATATATATATATATATATATATATATATCATATATATATATATATATATATATATATATATATATATATATATATATATATATATATATATCATATATATATATATATATATATATATATATATATATATATATATATGTAAAATACTTGTTTCAAGGAGCAAATAATGTCCAAGTGACTGTAAAACAGTCGATAACAATCCTTTAGGAAGTGACTATAACTTTGTATAGTATGTATGGCATGTGTCCGACAGAAAACAACTACTTCTCTGGCTAATACCGCGACAGATATTGAATTATATCAGTCAGACACATGTGCAAAGATCCTTACTTTGAAGGAACAACTTTGCAAGAACTCTCTGAACAAACAGCAGGACTTCACCCGATTCAAATGGTAAACCAACTACAGACCGGTTTCGGAATGTTGTCCCTCATCAGTGCAGTCCAGGTTATCACAAATTGTATACACGCGAGGTCTCGCTGTCCGTCACCGTCCGCCGAGATGAATACTGCAATTGCTTACAGGATCCACCTTGACGACAGATTAGAGAGCACTCCAGAAGGACATTTCGGATACGAAATGGTATATGTAAAATACTTGTTTCAAGGAGCAAATAATGTCCAAGTGACTGTAAAACAGTCGATAACAATCCTTTAGGAAGTGACTATAACTTTGTATAGTATGTATGGCATGTGTCCGACAGAAAACAACTACTTCTCTGGCTAATACCGCGACAGATATTGAATTATATCAGTCAGACACATGTGCAAAGATCCTTACTTTGAAGGAACAACTTTGCAAGAACTCTCTGAACAAACAGCAGGACTTCACCCGATTCAAATGGTAAACCAACTACAGACCGGTTTCGGAATGTTGTCCCTCATCAGTGCAGTCCAGGTTATCACAAATTGTATACACGCGAGGTCTCGCTGTCCGTCACCGTCCGCCGAGATGAATACTGCAATTGCTTACAGGATCCACCTTGACGACAGATTAGAGAGCACTCCAGAAGGACATTTCGGATACGAAATGGTATATGTAAAATACTTGTTTCAAGGAGCAAATAATGTCCAAGTGACTGTAAAACAGTCGATAACAATCCTTTAGGAAGTGACTATAACTTTGTATAGTATGTATGGCATGTGTCCGACAGAAAACAACTACTTCTCTGGCTAATACCGCGACAGATATTGAATTATATCAGTCAGACACATGTGCAAAGATCCTTACTTTGAAGGAACAACTTTGCAAGAACTCTCTGAACAAACAGCAGGACTTCACCCGATTCAAATGGTAAACCAACTACAGACCGGTTTCGGAATGTTGTCCCTCATCAGTGCAGTCCAGGTTATCACAAATTGTATACACGCGAGGTCTCGCTGTCCGTCACCGTCCGCCGAGATGAATACTGCAATTGCTTACAGGATCCACCTTGACGACAGATTAGAGAGCACTCCAGAAGGACATTTCGGATACGAAATGGTATATGTAAAATACTTGTTTCAAGGAGCAAATAATGTCCAAGTGACTGTAAAACAGTCGATAACAATCCTTTAGGAAGTGACTATAACTTTGTATAGTATGTATGGCATGTGTCCGACAGAAAACAACTACTTCTCTGGCTAATACCGCGACAGATATTGAATTATATCAGTCAGACACATGTGCAAAGATCCTTACTTTGAAGGAACAACTTTGCAAGAACTCTCTGAACAAACAGCAGGACTTCACCCGATTCAAATGGTAAACCAACTACAGACCGGTTTCGGAATGTTGTCCCTCATCAGTGCAGTCCAGGTTATCACAAATTGTATACACGCGAGGTCTCGCTGTCCGTCACCGTCCGCCGAGATGAATACTGCAATTGCTTACAGGATCCACCTTGACGACAGATTAGAGAGCACTCCAGAAGGACATTTCGGATACGAAATGGTATATGTAAAATACTTGTTTCAAGGAGCAAATAATGTCCAAGTGACTGTAAAACAGTCGATAACAATCCTTTAGGAAGTGACTATAACTTTGTATAGTATGTATGGCATGTGTCCGACAGAAAACAACTACTTCTCTGGCTAATACCGCGACAGATATTGAATTATATCAGTCAGACACATGTGCAAAGATCCTTACTTTGAAGGAACAACTTTGCAAGAACTCTCTGAACAAACAGCAGGACTTCACCCGATTCAAATGGTAAACCAACTACAGACCGGTTTCGGAATGTTGTCCCTCATCAGTGCAGTCCAGGTTATCACAAATTGTATACACGCGAGGTCTCGCTGTCCGTCACCGTCCGCCGAGATGAATACTGCAATTGCTTACAGGATCCACCTTGACGACAGATTAGAGAGCACTCCAGAAGGACATTTCGGATACGAAATGGTATATGTAAAATACTTGTTTCAAGGAGCAAATAATGTCCAAGTGACTGTAAAACAGTCGATAACAATCCTTTAGGAAGTGACTATAACTTTGTATAGTATGTATGGCATGTGTCCGACAGAAAACAACTACTTCTCTGGCTAATACCGCGACAGATATTGAATTATATCAGTCAGACACATGTGCAAAGATCCTTACTTTGAAGGAACAACTTTGCAAGAACTCTCTGAACAAACAGCAGGACTTCACCCGATTCAAATGGTAAACCAACTACAGACCGGTTTCGGAATGTTGTCCCTCATCAGTGCAGTCCAGGTTATCACAAATTGTATACACGCGAGGTCTCGCTGTCCGTCACCGTCCGCCGAGATGAATACTGCAATTGCTTACAGGATCCACCTTGACGACAGATTAGAGAGCACTCCAGAAGGACATTTCGGATACGAAATGGTATATGTAAAATACTTGTTTCAAGGAGCAAATAATGTCCAAGTGACTGTAAAACAGTCGATAACAATCCTTTAGGAAGTGACTATAACTTTGTATAGTATGTATGGCATGTGTCCGACAGAAAACAACTACTTCTCTGGCTAATACCGCGACAGATATTGAATTATATCAGTCAGACACATGTGCAAAGATCCTTACTTTGAAGGAACAACTTTGCAAGAACTCTCTGAACAAACAGCAGGACTTCACCCGATTCAAATGGTAAACCATGAGGGACAACATTCCGAAACCGGTCTGTAGTTGGTTTACCATTTGAATCGGGTGAAGTCCTGCTGTTTGTTCAGAGAGTTCTTGCAAAGTTGTTCCTTCAAAGTAAGGATCTTTGCACATGTGTCTGACTGATATAATTCAATATCTGTCGCGGTATTAGCCAGAGAAGTAGTTGTTTTCTGTCGGACACATGCCATACATACTATACAAAGTTATAGTCACTTCCTAAAGGATTGTTATCGACTGTTTTACAGTCACTTGGACATTATTTGCTCCTTGAAACAAGTATTTTACATATACCATTTCGTATCCGAAATGTCCTTCTGGAGTGCTCTCTAATCTGTCGTCAAGGTGGATCCTGTAAGCAATTGCAGTATTCATCTCGGCGGACGGTGACGGACAGCGAGACCTCGCGTGTATACAATTTGTGATAACCTGGACTGCACTGATGAGGGACAACATTCCGAAACCGGTCTGTAGTTGGTTTACCATTTGAATCGGGTGAAGTCCTGCTGTTTGTTCAGAGAGTTCTTGCAAAGTTGTTCCTTCAAAGTAAGGATCTTTGCACATGTGTCTGACTGATATAATTCAATATCTGTCGCGGTATTAGCCAGAGAAGTAGTTGTTTTCTGTCGGACACATGCCATACATACTATACAAAGTTATAGTCACTTCCTAAAGGATTGTTATCGACTGTTTTACAGTCACTTGGACATTATTTGCTCCTTGAAACAAGTATTTTACATATACCATTTCGTATCCGAAATGTCCTTCTGGAGTGCTCTCTAATCTGTCGTCAAGGTGGATCCTGTAAGCAATTGCAGTATTCATCTCGGCGGACGGTGACGGACAGCGAGACCTCGCGTGTATACAATTTGTGATAACCTGGACTGCACTGATGAGGGACAACATTCCGAAACCGGTCTGTAGTTGGTTTACCATTTGAATCGGGTGAAGTCCTGCTGTTTGTTCAGAGAGTTCTTGCAAAGTTGTTCCTTCAAAGTAAGGATCTTTGCACATGTGTCTGACTGATATAATTCAATATCTGTCGCGGTATTAGCCAGAGAAGTAGTTGTTTTCTGTCGGACACATGCCATACATACTATACAAAGTTATAGTCACTTCCTAAAGGATTGTTATCGACTGTTTTACAGTCACTTGGACATTATTTGCTCCTTGAAACAAGTATTTTACATATACCATTTCGTATCCGAAATGTCCTTCTGGAGTGCTCTCTAATCTGTCGTCAAGGTGGATCCTGTAAGCAATTGCAGTATTCATCTCGGCGGACGGTGACGGACAGCGAGACCTCGCGTGTATACAATTTGTGATAACCTGGACTGCACTGATGAGGGACAACATTCCGAAACCGGTCTGTAGTTGGTTTACCATTTGAATCGGGTGAAGTCCTGCTGTTTGTTCAGAGAGTTCTTGCAAAGTTGTTCCTTCAAAGTAAGGATCTTTGCACATGTGTCTGACTGATATAATTCAATATCTGTCGCGGTATTAGCCAGAGAAGTAGTTGTTTTCTGTCGGACACATGCCATACATACTATACAAAGTTATAGTCACTTCCTAAAGGATTGTTATCGACTGTTTTACAGTCACTTGGACATTATTTGCTCCTTGAAACAAGTATTTTACATATACCATTTCGTATCCGAAATGTCCTTCTGGAGTGCTCTCTAATCTGTCGTCAAGGTGGATCCTGTAAGCAATTGCAGTATTCATCTCGGCGGACGGTGACGGACAGCGAGACCTCGCGTGTATACAATTTGTGATAACCTGGACTGCACTGATGAGGGACAACATTCCGAAACCGGTCTGTAGTTGGTTTACCATTTGAATCGGGTGAAGTCCTGCTGTTTGTTCAGAGAGTTCTTGCAAAGTTGTTCCTTCAAAGTAAGGATCTTTGCACATGTGTCTGACTGATATAATTCAATATCTGTCGCGGTATTAGCCAGAGAAGTAGTTGTTTTCTGTCGGACACATGCCATACATACTATACAAAGTTATAGTCACTTCCTAAAGGATTGTTATCGACTGTTTTACAGTCACTTGGACATTATTTGCTCCTTGAAACAAGTATTTTACATATACCATTTCGTATCCGAAATGTCCTTCTGGAGTGCTCTCTAATCTGTCGTCAAGGTGGATCCTGTAAGCAATTGCAGTATTCATCTCGGCGGACGGTGACGGACAGCGAGACCTCGCGTGTATACAATTTGTGATAACCTGGACTGCACTGATGAGGGACAACATTCCGAAACCGGTCTGTAGTTGGTTTACCATTTGAATCGGGTGAAGTCCTGCTGTTTGTTCAGAGAGTTCTTGCAAAGTTGTTCCTTCAAAGTAAGGATCTTTGCACATGTGTCTGACTGATATAATTCAATATCTGTCGCGGTATTAGCCAGAGAAGTAGTTGTTTTCTGTCGGACACATGCCATACATACTATACAAAGTTATAGTCACTTCCTAAAGGATTGTTATCGACTGTTTTACAGTCACTTGGACATTATTTGCTCCTTGAAACAAGTATTTTACATATACCATTTCGTATCCGAAATGTCCTTCTGGAGTGCTCTCTAATCTGTCGTCAAGGTGGATCCTGTAAGCAATTGCAGTATTCATCTCGGCGGACGGTGACGGACAGCGAGACCTCGCGTGTATACAATTTGTGATAACCTGGACTGCACTGATGAGGGACAACATTCCGAAACCGGTCTGTAGTTGGTTTACCATTTGAATCGGGTGAAGTCCTGCTGTTTGTTCAGAGAGTTCTTGCAAAGTTGTTCCTTCAAAGTAAGGATCTTTGCACATGTGTCTGACTGATATAATTCAATATCTGTCGCGGTATTAGCCAGAGAAGTAGTTGTTTTCTGTCGGACACATGCCATACATACTATACAAAGTTATAGTCACTTCCTAAAGGATTGTTATCGACTGTTTTACAGTCACTTGGACATATATATATATATATATATATATATATATATATATATATGTGTTCAGATAGGTTTCCGCGGTCAGATATTTGAAAATTAAAAGTTCGGGTTGAACCGCGTCTAGAATTTGTTGAAATTCGACGTTTCGGCTCCGGTTTTGGAGCCATTTTCAAGAACTGAAATAGAAAGAAAATTAATGAAAGGTTAAAACGTAATTCTACGCTGAGGTCTCAATCTGCCTACTCCTCAGGTATAATTACGTTAGGTTTTTGTGACTTGACGTCGGGGTCTCAATCTGCCTACTCCCCATGTCTCGTCACTGGTTCTCTCTGAGGTCTCAATCTGCCTACTCCTTCGAGAGAACTGAGGAATTGTGGGTTGAGGAACTGTATTTATAGTGGACGTGGCTGTAATGGCCGTGTGCAATGTATTGGCGCGAGGTGAACTATGGGCGGGAACTGAATTGGCGCTAGATGAGCTGTGTGCGGGAACTTGGTTGGCGCTAAGTGAGCTGTGTGCGGGAACTCATTGCACGCATAAACTCATTTCCCACCAACCCAGCATTCAATTCCCTTTCTAATAACATATCACAAGTTGGTATCTAACCAGAAACTAGATCTGAAAAAAATTATTATTAAAATTCACCGAGTAGGCCGTGGAAGCAAAATGAAAGCCAAAAATTGAAAAGTTGGCTATGGAAACCATACGTCACTTGATAACAGTTGCTACTACTGTGATATTTTATTTTCATTCGTCGGCGTTATAAAAAGCCGCCAAAAAAAATATTGGAAAAATTGGGAAAAAAACAATACTCTGTAGGTCCATAACTTAAATAGGACCATACAACTTTTTCTTGCCTGTACTATTCAGCATAACCATTCCTTTCTAATGATATAATAGAAAGTAATTTTTTGAAATAAAATACCAAAAAATACAATTATTATTATTCAAATAACAAAAAAACAGATTTATCGAAAAAAAAAAAATTCAAATAGATAGGATTAAAGATAAAGTAAATTCAAAACAAATGTTCGAAATGCATTCCCTCAGCGTCAATACATTTATTGACTCTGGTGATATTTTCATGTAAAACGTTTATCAACATTTGGGGCGTGATATCTTGGAAAGCTCTACGAATTTTTACTTCTAGCTCATGTAGAGTTGTAGGCTGTGTGGAATACACCCTATTTTTAAGATGCCCCTATAGAAAAAAGTCGCACGGAGTAAGATCAGGTGACCTTGGTGGCCACCTGACTGGACCATGGGTTGTTATAAGTCTCTCTTGAAAGCGATTTTGAAGATAATTTCTCGCTATTCTTGAATTATGCGGAGGGGCGCCATCTTGCTGGAAGTACATTCTCTCAGTTATTTCCGCTGGTAGGTTGTTAATGAATTCCGAAATGTAATCCTATCAATTTGAATTTTTTTTTTTCGATTAATCTGTTCTTTTGTTATTTGAATAATAATAATTGGATTTTTTGGTATTTCATTTCAAAAAATTACTTTCTATCATATCATTAGAAAGGAATGGTTATGCTGAATAGTACAGGCAAGAAAAAGTTGTATGTTCCTATTTAAGTTATGGACCTACAGAGTATTGTTTTTTTCCCAATTTTTCCAATATTTTTTTTGGCGGCTTTTTATAACGCCGACGAATGAAAATAAAATATCACAGTAGTAGCAACTGTTATCAAGTGACGTATGGTTTCCATAGCCAACTTTTCAATTTTTGGCTTTCATTTTGCTTCCACGGCCTACTCGGTGAATTTCAATAATAATTTTTTTCTGATCTAGTTTCTGGTTAGATACCAACTTGTAATATGTCATTAGAAAGGGAATTGAATGCTGAATAAAGCGAAAAGATAAAAAAATAGGGTTTCCATTTAAAATAAGAAAGTTGATGTTACTTCCGGTCAGACCGGAAGTTAACTTTGACATGTCAATATGCTCAAATTCTAGCTCTTATGTCATTATATCGACGCTCCAAATTTCACAAACCTACTTCAAACAATAACTGAGATATTCCGTAGGCAATACTTCCGTAGCCATCCTATATATATATACACAATACATACAATATTTATACACAATATATACAATATACAATATATACAATATTTCGTCAACCTTTATTGACTTCTTCAGGAAGAGCTACAATTAAAAAGGAATATAAGTTGTTGAAGGACTACGTAAAAATAACATGATAACTTACAAAATTCACAGAGTTAGTTCTAACCTATGGAACATGAACATTTGTAAGTTATCATGTTATTTTTATGTAGTCCTTCAATATATATATATATATATATATATATATATATATATATATATATATATATATATATATATATATATATATATATAATTGACGCAACTAAAAAAAAACTTCATTGCATGCAGCCTCCACAAACCTGAAATGAAAAGTTGAGGATAAGTACCTGCGCTATTTTAAGGCAGTAGTTGTGGGAATACATTCAATGAGCGTTATCCTAAAGGCACTGCCTGTAAAGCCTACACCACTACATAATCTTCAATATTTTTTCTCCTTCTCAAATAGAATATATGAGTGAAAACATAATTATTTAGAGAAAACAGCATCAGAAATCAGAAAATGGAGCTTTTTCAAAATTATGAAGTGGGGGTGGAAAAAATTATCGAATACTCTTATCAAAGAAGAGTGAACGACCCTACTTGTCGGTATATCCGCATAGACCTATACATTTTTTGTTTGCCAGTATTGAACAGTGAACAATTATTGATTTTTTATAATTTTCAGTAGCTCATTTTCACTAAAATGATTTTTAGCCACCCTGTATAATTTGAAGGCATGAGAATGGATAAAAAATATCACACATCTGTCTATCAAAGGTTATTATAAGTATTTCCTCTATTATTATTTTTCACTTACCTTTAGAAAATTTGTAACTTTTCTTCACCAAGGGACTAAACAATGCACGAATACCTACAAAATACACAACTTTATAAAGTACCGATACAGTAATTAAGTTTTGTTAGCAACTTAAAATTCTAAAACTAAACAAAACAATAGCGCTACAAGCTTAACATCAAATGATAAAGTCAAAATGTCTGCCATGGGCCGGCCGTTGCCAGTTGATATCCTCTGCCGCTAGTGTCGAAAGAGGCGCTGTTCACTTCTCAAAAAAGTCGCCCGATCATAATCCATGGAACTTCTCGAGTAATATATTATTGAAAATTCAATAAATATCACGAAATGAACGTTAATATAAAACAGTGAAAAATATGTGGCATGGTGGTAACATTGTGAAAGTCGTAAGGACTTCTCTAGATCGCATTGATTTTAACTGCTTTTGAATGGTATTTTGCGAAATCACAAGGTTAGTATTTATTGCATATCATTGTCCGCAAAGCGAAATCGCTGGTACTTATTTGTAAAATCGCATTGTTGATCCATATAGAGACATTAAATTGAATTCCTGCCATTTACTGCGACTTCGCTGGTTGACTGGGTGCCAATATGCCGGTGGAAGATGTATGGAATATTCCTGGCATATATATTTCATGGTGACCTTGAATATCCATGGAATATGCATAGCACATGTTTTGTAGGATATGGCATATCCCTAAAATATGCTAATATTCCGGTGCAATATGCCTAGGATATTCATGCAATGTGATTGTGCCGTCTGGGGTCTTGTTAAGAGGGAGGCTCACACTAATAGGATGGTCACCCAGTAAGCTAAGGTAAATATCATTGGCTTACACCGGTTTCCCTTCTGTATCAACCATCACTGCCATTTCGGTAGATACCCGGTTTTTTGCCTTAGCCTTTTCCGGGGTTTACATCGGAACAATCACCTCTGACCAAATTTAGACGACAACGCAGTATCTACATTGAATGCTACCGAACGACGACATGCATAAGCTTTGCAGGAGGCATGTATTATGCGAGCTACCACCGCTATTTGATAAAATGTTCGACCTACCGTCACCATCAGCAGAGGCGGATACCAGCGCCCCTTTTGTCGGGACCCTGTGTACCCCTTGGCACAAGCGCTCCCCCGCTCCGTAGCCAGCAATGTCTGCGGAGTAAGGGAGGCGGCTCTCAGTGCGTCCTCCCGCCCTCTTCCCTCCTGAGCCCTTTTGGGAGAAGCGTTGGCTGAGTTTGCTGGAGTAATGAATATGTTATTGAATTTGTAGAATCGACGAAAAACTTTGTAAAATAAACTTTATCTATTTATTTATTTATTTCGGTAGACAGGTTGTGAAACTGAGCTAGAATCGAATGTTCGTTAGCTGCTCGAATTTCTGCGTAGTCAGATTTGAAAATTATTTTACAAGTCCGAGTTTACGAACGATCCAGACTCCTCAGAATCACCAGAAAAAATATAAACTATAATGAGCATTCGCCATATATGATTTCTTTTTGAATGTTCATAAAATCTCAATTGTACATTCTGAAATCTTAATTTGCTGGGTAGATCTACGGATTTGCATTTTAACTTAATTTTTTAAAGAGTTCATAGGTGGATTGTGATTTTCATACTGAGAATTGTGAATATTCACACAGATACGAATATGTAATATTTGCAACACAAAGGAAATGTGATACTTCATAAGTATGTCCTAACATAATGCTAAAATGGGTTTACGAAAGCCAGTGGTCTCACAATGGAAACAAGTAATGCGATATTCCTTTACTACATACCTACTTCGATAACCACGTTACCTTCATCAGTATTACTACAGTTTAATAAGTTCTCATATGTTTCCCGAACAAGAGTTCGCTCACTTGATACTGACAGGGACAATTGCTCATCTTGAATAGGTCTTCTTTTCTTCACAGGGCCTGACTATTATTTCTGCTTTGGAGGTACTGCAGTCAAGAAAATTTATTATGCTGTTGATATAATGTACAGGAGATATCAGGTATATCAAATATTATAAATACCTTCAAGAAGTCCTTCACTGATTTTCCATACAATAAATCAAATTACGGTAACATTGAATTTCCACCTCGTACATTCAAAACCTCTTTTGCCTCTCAGTCACTACTACCGAAATTGAATTGTTACTGAAAAAATCTTCACTGAAACTCTGCGTTGGTATTGACGAGATGAGTGAAAAAGTGCTGAGTGCAGCTGCTCATGCTCTCTGTGTACCACAGACTTATCTCGCAAATGATTCCTTGAATGGGCAATAAGCCAGGATACTGAAGTTGTCGAAATCAATAACGATTTATAAAAATAAAAGAACAAAAAATGACCCAAAAAACTACAGAAACGCTGTTTGCAAAGTCAACTAGCCGAAATCGTTGATATATGTTGTTATTCAAAATTGGTCGAGTTTCTTGAATCAAATGATGTTATGTAGTAGTAGTACTTATGGGGAGGCTGTTGGTACAGCCAAGCAAGTAGGCCCCCATGGGCCCTTTTTGCTATCCCCTGCTCTCCTGATGCATGTTGTTCTGCCTGCCTGTAGTTTCCACCTGCTCTCCTTGAAGTCTGGGTGTGTAGTTTGTATGTGCTTGTCAAGGGAGCGAGTTCCTTCAATCCGCCACTTCAAGCCCTGGTAGAGCTGGTTCTCGGTCGGGCGGTGTGGAGGCCGCGGGTGATTATATCACCGGCTACCAGACCCGAAGTATCCGATCCGAGGCCCCTCCTCGGCTTTCTTTGGAGACTAGTTCTCCAATTCTCACTGCGAGTTCCTTCCATCTTCCTCCTTGGTAAAGTCCTGGTAGGGCTGGTTCTTGATCGGATGGTGCGGAGGCCGCGGGTGATTCATTCACCGGCTACCAGTCCCGCAGCACCCGAACCAAGGCCCCTCCTTGGCTCCCACCGAAGACCAGATTTTCCAGTTCCCGCAGCGAGTTCCTTCGATCCGTCTCCTCGTGAAAACCCTGGTAGGGCTGGTACTCAACGCGGCTGCCGCGGGTGACTCTATCACCGGCTACCAGTCCCGCAGTACCCAATACGAGGCCCCTCCTTAGCTCCCACTGGAGGCAGATTTTCAAGTTCTCGTGGGCATGTGTTAAGTGTGTGTTTTTGACGTTGGTGTACGGTAAGCTAGGGCCCACGGGTTGCCAATCCCGTTGGCTGCAACGCCTCAGCCACCCTTGGGGAAAATGATGTGATACATAACTTCCAGCACGGCTTCAGGAGAGGAAAATCTACTACTATATAGACTACAAGCCCAGGCCAATTTTGGGGGGGTCATTTGACCCAGCATGAATTATATTCAGAATTATAGTGCAATACGAAACAACTCCTTTCCGCACTGTGCCGTCAGTTGTGAGCGGTGCGGATGAGTACGGAGGTCAAAAAAACTTTACATCCAGAGGAGGGATTTTTCGACAAAAGATTCTTGGACGGCATTTCTCAAGATGATAGATAACTGAAAAATAATCAAATAGGACCTAATGCCGTACAAAGAGAACGGTACTGAAATCCAGGATTTTTTTTTATTTTTCGCAAATTTTTCTAATGAATCCAGGTGATTTATTACTGTACGGCATTTGTACAATTGAATTTGTATAACTACATAGGTTAATTTTTTAGCAACGCCGTACATATTTGCCCGTACAGGGGTGGGGAGCCCCGCACTTAATCCCCCACCCCTAACTAGTATAGTTGGAATCATTTGATACAACATCAAACACAATTATCTGAATACTTTTCTATGGAACGATGTAATTTTTTATTATGCCGGTTGCCGTATTGCACTTTGATTCTGAATATAATTCATGCTGGGTCAAATGACCACCCCAAAATTGGGCTGGGCTTGTATTCCAATACTGCTATAGCTCAACTCACCTCCTTTATCTAGCTATGACACACCGAATGAAAAAGAATTCCCAATCGCACTCTATTTTCATCTGAGTAGGGCATATTTGAATCGTAAGCTATTCCTTGATAAACTGGAGAATCTGGGAACAAGAGGAATAGGCAATGACTGGCTACGCTCCTATCTCGATGAAGGCAAACCGTAGTACTGAACGATGATTCATTTGAAAACAATATGTTACATAGGAGGTACCACAGGGTTCACTACTTGATCCACTAGTGTCCATGAATGATCTGACTCACTCAGTTACATAAGCAAATATAAAATTATATATGCAGATGACAAAACTTCTGCTTGTTATTTTACAAATAACAGCTTTGATTATAGTCTAACTATTAAAATGAATCACCAAATATTTCAACAAACTGAATCGATAAAATTTCTATAGGAGTTTCAATGGATCATAAGATAACATAATAATATGATAGCCAAATTAGGCAGTGTCTGTTTTTTAATGAGAAAACTACGAAACTGCCAGTTTTGAAATCTTGAGAATGGTTTATTTTGCCCATGTAGAAAGCATACTGTCATATGGTCGACTTCTTCAAAATACCAGAAATTTAGAACATTTGACAGAACGTCATAATATGGAAGTGCAGGGTCGTTTTCGAACGCCAACTCCGTTGCCAAGTCGGTGAATTAAACTATAAGTTCGTCCTCAATTGTCCAGAAATTATTCAATAATATAAATAACAAAAACTGAATGACTCAAATACAGACTTCATTATTTGTTTGCAAAAGAAAAAAGATATACATGATTTACCACCACTTACACAAAATTTGTCAATGTGCTCTTTTCACCAAAAGGAGTTGAAAACCAGGAGGAATTACAAAAATAGAACAAAAAATTACCTGATCAATTGTTGGGCTCACTTTCCCTCCTCTCTCTCTCTCTTTCTCTCTCTCTCTCTGTCTCAATCTCAATCTCAATCTCAAATCTCAAATCTCAAATCTCTTTATCTCTTTATCTCTTTATCTCTTTATCTCTTTATCTCTTTTAAGTTTATACAAAGTATCGCCGATGCCGAGGTACCAAGAAACATTGGTGTTGTGTGTAGTTTTGTGGCTCAATAAAATTCATTCTATAATTGGAAGTTCAAAGGATTTTGAGATAAGTGAGTTTTATTACAGCATTGCAAGTCGTGACGAAAATTGTGATAATTTGTTAAATTATACTTCTCACGCCAACACTTGGGATGAATTTCAAAGAACAAGTAAAAAATCATATATTCTTTAGTATTCAAAAGAGGTGTCAAGTTATTATAAGAAATATGCTTCAAACTGTAAAGTTTGAATTAAAAATCATATTTTTGTTAGTATTGAAAGTTGATAGCAAGTTTGTTATTGAAAAATGTTTTAAATGATTCAGCCTATGAAGAAAAATCATGAAAATTAGGTGCTAGCGATGCAACAAAAAAAAAAGAAGTCCAAATGCCAGCACGCAATATAATGTAAATAAAATATTCAGAGCATGAAGGTGATAGAATAATAATAATGATGATTGAAAAAACGACGGTTGTCAGTTTAGAGAAAAAACATATATATATATATATAGTTCCCGCCCATAGTTCACCTCGCGCCAATACATTGCACACGGCCATTACAGCCACGTCCACTATAAATACAGTTCCTCAACCCACAATTCCTCAGTTCTCTCGAAGGAGTAGGCAGATTGAGACCTTAGAGAGAACCAGTGACGAGACATGGGGAGTAGGCAGATTGAGACCCAGACGTCAAGTCACAAAAACCTGACGTAATTATACCTGAGGAGTAGGCAGATTGAGACCTCAGCGTAGAAATACGTTTCAACCATTTATTAATTTTTTCTTTTTCAGGTCTTGAAAATGGCTCCAAAATCGGAGCCGAAACGTCGAATTTCAACAAATTCTAGACGCGGTTCAACCCGAACTTTTAGTTTTCATATATATATATATATATATATATATATATATATATATATATATATATATATATATATATATATATATATATATATATATATATACATATATACACAGGCCGTTTCTTTTATCATGTGGTAACATTGTTACATTCTAAACCGTAATAGATACAAAGACGATTAAATGGGAAAAAATGTAACTATTGTGGTGAGCAGTACATTGGTCAGAGAAAATCTACGGGGACTCTCGCCCTTCCCGACTTATACAGGGAAAACTAAAAATGCTGTTTCGGTTTTTTACGAATAGAATGGTTATTTCAGAAAATATAAAAAATGGAAGAGGAAAGTTTTATTGTATTCAAAATGTACTAGAACTATGTAATGATAAATTTTCAATTAAACGCTAAAAACCGAAAACAGCATTTTCAGTTTTCCCTGTATAAGTTGGGAGAATCCCCGTAAATTTTCTATGATCAATTTACTGCTCACCACAATAGTTACCTATTTTTCCCATTTAATCGTCTTTGTATCTATTACGGTTTAGAATATAGCAATGTTACCACATGATAAAAGAAACGGCCTGTATATATCTATAGAGTGTTTCTAAATACGTCATTAAAGAAAAAAAAAAAAACGTGGTGGTTCAACGGGGTCATAGCATTTTAACGTGTGATCTCAATGGGCTACGGGGTGTTCCAAAATTAAGCGTATAAGAAAAAAACATGCCGGTTCGACGGGAGTCTAGCACTTCAACATGCGATCCCAATGATAAACGTATAAAGAATACCTCAAAATATACCGTTTGAGAAAAAACGTGTAAGTTTAACGGGGTCTAACGTTTCCACGTGCGATCCCAATGAGGAACTTATACTAAGTATCTCAAAATACATCATTTGCTAAAAAACATGCCAGTTTAACGGAGGTGTGAAGTTTCAACATACGATTCCATACATTCCATCAACGGTCGAAAAAGACGTAGCACTCTCATTTTAACGTGCGATGAGTAAATACTACAAATGAAAAACATAGTAAGTGAAGAGTAACATGGCGTTAGCGTTTCAACGTACAATAGTCCCAGACAGCACTAGATATTCCATGAATAATCCTAGAACATTCTTTTTGGAATATTGAAATATTCTAGGAATATACCTGGATATTCTAGGATATTGGGGGAATATTCTCTGAACATGCTTATGGGAATTCCTCAGATAATCGTAGAATATTCCCAAGAGAATATTTCATGAATATCTAGAATATTTCTGGGATATTCCACGGACATTCCATACAAAATATTCCTATAATATTACCAATGAATATCCTCAGAATATTTGGAATATTCCAAGATTATCCAAGGAATATAAATGAAGAATAATCATAGAATATTCTTATTAAATATTCAATGAGTATTCTTTGAATATATGGTATGATCCAGGAATATTACTGTAATATTCCCAGAAATACCTTTTCGAATATTCGAATCTATATAATCCTCAAATTGTAGAGCAACCACAGACACATGTTCAAGACTGTTGGTCATCAGTACAGGGAAGCCAAGTTAAAAAGTTTTATACATCTTTGCACTACACTACACCTTACTCATGATGCCAACAGTCTGAAACACGTGTCTACAGTTTTTCTACAATTTGAGGGTTATATATAATTCAGGAAGAAAAGTTCATCTCTACAAAGGTAAAATTACTTTATTTTCAAATTTCAACAGAGTGTGATATCTAATTTTAAAATAAGAAAAGAATCAAATCCTATTTACTCGTCCATTTCTGGGACATCCGTTAAGGCTGCTGAATTGAGAACTCTGAAAAAAAAAATATTAATTGTGTGATTTGATATTTGGTATGTTGGTAAATGAAATATATGTTCATTTGTACGTTTAATGTGTAGAATTCGAAACTGAACAATGCCTCTTAAATCTGAAAATGAATGGGAGGTTATAAAGGTTTTGAATTAACTCTTGAGATGAGTCTTCAATGAATATATTGTTACTGAAAAATATGAGGCAAATATATTGGTCTTCTTCGAATTTTACTAAGAACCATAATCTATCAATAATGGAGAAATATACAAGTTTATAACTTCTATACATACTTACTAATTTATTTTCAATCGGTCGGAGGATTTTGCGAGGTAACAGTTACCACCACTTCAATGTTCTATGAGGTTCTATTGAGGCAGCGTTGAATTGCATCTAGAAATGAAAAATTCATTGATAGTGTGTGATTGACTAGACTGTAATATTTTCCTGATAATCTAATTCAGTGTGAACATTTCAAATACATTAAAAACTTGTTGATTTTATACTGTATTTATAAAACTACTTCTATTTATATGGGAATAATCGTTCGAAGCAGAACCTAAATCTATACTGCTATTATCATTTTCAATTTGCTTCTCTGAATGGCGTTCGTCAGAGTCTTTTGAATCATTATGACACAGGAATTCTTGAAAATTTAATGAAAATGATGCAATCAACAGCTACAATGTTAGGCCAGAACGGTGAGACATAACCTAAAAATTTTAGCATAATTATTGTTCCCAATATTAATTATAATCAGATTGTAATGAATGCTTTCAAATTTCGTTGAATCATCTCATGAACAGAAATTATTGGACATAACTTCAGATGGTTTCTATCATCGAAGAGATGATAGGTATATGGCTCACCTACCCGTAGCGATAAAAATTCCTATTTTGTTACCAGCCATTCCATTCTGAAGAAAATTATTATTCAAAAACTACTTACGTTTTATATGATAATACTACACAAATCACTAAATAAAAAAAAACAGTTCAAAGACTCATTAAAACAAGTTGAAATGAAATATTAAACCTGAAACTTCCCAGACGACAGACGACACTTGTTGAAATGCACGGAATAACATGAGATCTGTAGCAATAACTTATACTGAATGAGGGCTGTGTGATTGGTCACTGTAATGGCGGGAAGTTTAAATAACAAGGCAGCTGCATGCAAACTAAGTTGAAATGTATAAATTATTAGTAATTATCTGTCAAATGTGAAGTTTGCTAAGTACTTATCAAAATAGAGATTAGGCCATAGAGAAGCGAAAATCATTTATGAATCAAGCATCAGCGCGCTAGTATGGAAACATTAATAATATTTGGTCCAAATATGGAAACGTCTCGTATAGAATAATCTACGAATATTCCTTGCATATCATTCCCTGAATGTACTATAAAGAATATGCAATAAGTAATATTCCAGATATATTCTTTCAAGAATGTTCTTGAAATATTCTACTTTGTATATTCCTTGAATGTGCCCAGGGTATATAGATTTTCCAGGAATATTCCATGATTATTCGGAATATATATATCCTATCTGAGACATCTGAGGAATATTCCAGGGATATACCATGCTGTCTGGAGTGTTAAGTTCATAAATGGGAAATATTTGAATTGTACAGTCTATGAGGAAACATTATAACAAATATGTGTTATGGATGCAAAAAATGTCAAGAAAAAAGTCTGAATTTTACGGTATATGAGAAAGCATTGTAAAAATTCATGAGTTATGGATGCGACGGGGTCATAGCATTTTAACGTGTGATCTCAATGGGCTACGAGGTGTTCCGAAATTCAGCGTATAAGAAAAAACATACCGGTTCGACGGAAGTCTAGCACTTCTACATGCGATCCCAATGATAAACGTTTAAAGGGTGCCTCAAAATATATCGTTTGTGAAAAAACGTGTCAGTTTAACTGGGTCTAACGGTTCCACGTGCGATCCCAATGAGGAACTCATACTAGGTATCTCAAAATACATCATTTGCGAAAAAAAAAACAGTTTAACGCAGGTCTAACGTTTCCACGTGCGATCCCAATGAGGAACTTATACAAGGTATCTCAAAATACATCATTTACGAAAAAAAAAAACATATCAGTTTAACGGAGGTCTGAAGTTTCAACATACGATTCCATACATTCCATCAACAGTAAATACTGCAAATGAAAATCATAGTAATTGGAGAGTAACAGGGCGTTAGCTTTTCAACGTACCATAGTGTTGAGTTCATAAGTGGGTAATATTTTAATGGTACAGTCTATGAGGAAATATTATAAGTAACAAATATGTGTTATGTATGCAAAAAATTTCAAGAAAAAAGTCTGAACTGTAGGTGTCAAGTTAACATAGGAAATATGTTTCAAAAATGTTACGGTATATGAGAAAGCATTGCAAAAATTCATGGATTATGGATGCGAAAAAATATGGAAATTTTGGGTAATAATTTCACTTAGCTGACCGTTGGGTGTGCTTTTGAAGGTGTGTAGTCTTGCTTGCAAATCCCGATGTTATGTATGCATACACATTAATCAACAACTACAATGGAATGTTGCAGACTCCCTACTCACGTTCTTTAATAGTAAATTATAACATTGGAAATCAAATTCAGGTAGGTTATAATAAAAGTGAGACATATTTTCATTATTTATTCAGCATATTTTGTGTTATTCTAAAGTAACGGTGTTACAGCGTCGGCATATTTTATCAAATTATTCATAAAAAGATGTCAGTTTCATTAATAAATTTCTAAGATCATCCATCTTCTTTGGAACTCATTGTACTTGAAGTATGTATTTCCCTTGAAAAAATACATATGGCCATCTATATAGCGAAACGCTGAAGTGATGTCATTGGGGATTTCTGGGAAAGCATCTTTAATACGACCCCTAGTGATAATTCCGGCGGCTGCATTAATATTCACTCCATCAAATTCAATGAAGGAAGTATTATCATAAAAGATAAAATATTTTCCTGCATGTGTTTGAAAAAGTGCATTTATTTTAGCGTTTGGAGGTAGAAGACGGATTTCTACATCTTTATCGATTTGTAAGGTCGGAAATAAACTTGAATATACTTTTTTTTTTGCTGGCAACCAATAAATTACTATTAGCAGTTTGGAAAACGTAATCTACGCCATAGGGTCTTAATTCATTCGGTAGATAATTCTGTAGTTTTTCAGGTTCAGTAATTTTCTTCTTTTTATCGCTAATATCTAACTTCCATATCATATCCTTCACAATAACATACAATCGATAGCTTGGAAAGCCTGGAGCCAAAAACATTATATCTGGTGGAGCTTTAACTTCACATAAAGTTTTATTGAGTTTAGGTGGATGAGGAAGGTGTTGTTTGCTTGTAGTATGGAGTGGGAGCGTAGTTTTGAGGGGTGTAGTAGTTGTATCTGGCGGTATATACTTAGGTATAGCAACAAATCGGTACTTTCGACCATATATTACCTCAAGTCCATTTATGTCATCTTGATGGATGGGGCGCATTTTTTGTTGATACCATGGATACATGATTGCGTCCTCCGTATCGCAAAGACCTAAACCTAAATGATGTCCAATTTCATGAACGGCTGCCATTAAAAATTCGAATATCCGTAAAGCGTTTTATTATATCCTGTATACCATTTTTCTTCATCGTCGTAAGCAATTTATTATTCCTCTGCGCATAATCTTATAAAATGAGTTTTAGTTCCTCATTTATTTGAGGGGCATTAAGTGCATCAAAATTTTGTGCGATTTGGTATTTTTTCAACAATTCGGTACGGTTTTCTTTCGATATTCGATAGTGAGTCCAACGAATGACAATTTCATCGTGGAGTTCGGGGCCTGAATTTTCCATTTTACCTGGATTGTTGCCCAACAAAGCAACAAGGATATTTTCTGCAGGTGCCAGATTTTCATCAACAGCTCTGACAGATTTATCCTGTTTGTTCTCCATATCTCTGTCACTTGATGATTTTGCCGAGGAATCAGTTGACGCTGTATAACAATAAAAAATATTGTTTTACAAAATAAATTTTCAAATTCCGGTATAACAACACGGGTGTTAGGTTAGGTGAAATCGAGTGATTTTGATTAGTCATCAACAAATAAAGGATTGCGGTGTATAGGGAAATTCAAGTGACTCCCACCCCATTCTTGTAAAAGCAAACAAAACGTTCGCGGAGTATTATAAAAGTCAAGTGACCTACTCCTCGTACAACAACTATTCTGTACTTACAATCAGAAGAACCCGAAACAGCCAATCGTTTTTCCAGCCGTGACATTTTCCTTCGTAATTCGCTGAACTCTTGTAACATTTTTCGTTTTTGATTCGGCATATAGTATAGCGTATTTTATTCTCTAACTTCAATTTACGTCTGTACGTGAAGGCACCAAATAATGAACTGGCCAGTCGATATAGATGGGTTGGTTATCAGAATGTAAAAAAGCTGAAACTTCTTTGAAAAAGTGGAGCGTGATAAACCGAATAATGGAATCTACCAGATGAATCATGGAAAGACGAAGATGCAATGAATAATTGCAAATACTTATCGCTTCCTCAAACGAAGCGAGAAATGTATGATCGAAGACAGTGGTGTTAATATTATCACTGCAATCTCGATTCTGTCTAAAGCCAGATTAGTATTCCGCTAGTATATTGAAAGTTTCTGCCCATTTCGTTAAACGAAAATAGATACTTAATACGCATATATACTTTGGTGATACTGTTCATTAATGCTATGCCTCGATAATTGTGAGGGTCATTGGTGGGACCTTTTTCGTGTATCATCTTCAAAATAACTTCAGATCAAGATTTGGGGAAAGATACGTTGTCTAATATTTGATTAAATAGTGAAGTTGAATACAAGATCCAATTTTTTGGAAGATATTTCAAAAAATCAAATCTGACTTCATTGCTACCAGGGATTTGTTATTTTTGCACTCATTTAATGCATCGTATAATAATATATCCTGTGCCGTGACTGGTAGATCAAAATGTGTGTTTCTTGCATCAAAAAAATTCTTATTATCTATTACAATAATATTATGAATTTTTGAGTAGAAATTTTTCCATTCGCTAATACGCAAGAGAAAGAATAATATTGCGTTCATATCAATTCTTCTTATTTTTTACTAGTTTTTTGTAATGTTTTTTCGAATCTAGATACTTAGATTTGAGTTCCGGGGAGAAATTGCCGTTTCTGCATATTTTGAGATCATTCTTGGTATGGAATTTGAGTGCTTCACAGTGATGATCGAACCAGGGTTTGTTATCAAAGGTGCGATATATATCGTTGCTATTAAGTTGTTAAGCCGCTCTTCAATCAATACGTTGATTTCCATATTAATCATGTGCATTTTGTAGGGAAGGATATCTTCCTATAGTTTTAGGATTCTGGAATCAGCGCATCCAACGGTGAATGAGGCGCCACACAGTGGGGCAAGATACCCAAAAAAATGGACAAAAAATCAGGAAACAGTATTACACCTTATAAATGTTTTTTTATTCATTTATGAGGAGCGATGATGCTCATTAAAAAATCAGTGTTTGAAAAAAAAACGGAGTGAAAATAGCGGATACTAAGAATTAAAACTTTTAATAATGAATAACTTTCTCCAATGAAAATAATCATCTACATCAGGTACATACTTTTATTGATAAATCAGGATCGATATCATCATCAATTTCTTCTTCCTCCCCTCCCACCAATTGCAAAGCTCCCACTGCCATTTTTTCAAGTTTACACTTTTAAATTTTCCTTCTGCTTGTGAAGAATGGATCTACTTATAAGCTGAAAATTGATTTATTTCTTTTGGATTTAGTACACTTCCTTGAATGATGTTCTCTGTATCTTTCAAAACCTTCATTCCGTGCTTTCTCACTCAACTGTCGAATAGGTAGCAGTGCGCAGGATATTATTTCAGGTCCATGTATCAAAGATTTATGCATGGTTGGTGAAAAACTGTACCAACGAATCAAAGAAGTCTCTGCTCGCCACCATGGCCCATGGGTAGGAAAAGTACCAAGCCGTTTCATGAACATAACATTGAAATCCATCAACATCAGTTTCAACACTACATGCGACAGCTATCATTACGTTATGCAACAATGTTGATCCAAGTAGGCAACATGAGAAGCCACAACTTCCTCGATACTGTGCAGTAATCTTTGTACAGTATGGTTTAGTAGATCCTATAAATGTACATCCACTGATGTTTCTTTCGCTTCAATATTTTCAGAGTATCGATATTTTTGAACCTTATATCTCTCTCAACTCCTTCAATCAACATTATATTTTAATCATGGTAAAGAGACCTTTTCTTTGATATACTACATGATCAAATTTAAAATATTTTTTGGGCCATATTCTGGGCCGTCAGTTATTCGTATAATTATCAAACACTTTATTCATCTTTCCGTACAAATATCTCTACATAAAAATGAATCTACCAAAGGAAATATAAATAAGCTAGTTGTATGAACCTCGGAGCGGGATACGTTGCATTTCCTTTGAGCATCAAAATTACTCATACAATAATTGATGTCTTACTGATTTAAAAAGGCAAGAAAAGGCAAACAAGGAATAGCATATTTCAAATAGGACTCCTTAAGTTTTCTGCTGAATATAAAATAAAAACGGTATCTCAATAAATAAAGTTCCAAAATATGTTTGTGAAATTCAAAAATATCAAAACTCTCAACATCTAATGTAAAAATGCATTATTGAACAGCTCGTTTTGATTATATTGTAACATTCAAATAGTAAAATTATCGTCAACTACCTGAAGTTGAAGGATCCATACTTTGTCACGACGTAATAACCAACTAACTATTCAAAAGTTGAATAAACAAAAAAATAAGGTTGACTGCAGATCAATACATTTTGATACGGTTACAATTAGTCAATTTGTAAAGGGACATACTTATTCAACCAATAAATATCCTAAGAAACTTTTCGCACATCAAAGAATTTTGAAAAGAGGTTATTAGAAAGAAATGTCAACATGTACATTGAAAGTAGTTTTCTTTTAATTCAAGCTGAAACAGATTCTTCGAAATATAACAAGAGCAAACTTACCTGTATATTTTCTTTGTTCACATATACATTTGTAAATCAGATTTTACGTCTGTGCTAGGATAATTCTAACATTATCACTTCCGTCCATGTTCAAGTTTTTTGAATAGAAATAAAACATGGAATTCAATGAAACAACATTTATTGTCAAGTAAATACAAAAGATATACTCAATTTGGGATACGTAGTTATTTCAGAATGAAAATTAGATCACTAGTAATATAAAAAATTGAGAGGTGTTCCTTTGGAGAGTAGCAATTAAATGAAAATAATTTTTACCCTTCTCTTCACATACACTGTGGAAAATTATATCTAAAACAACTACTTTCCCTTACAGATATTGGATTATATCATATCATACTGCAAATATATACATTCAAGAATGGTTATTTAAGTTTATTTCAAACTAAATTATGCATATCATATGTACTAAATTATGTACATTCATACAAAAAAATAAAAAAATCACACATCTATATCCATGATGGAAAAATGCCCCAAAGGGAGAGTTTCGTAGGTATTGGCGAGAGAATGTTTTTTATCATCCAGGGAGCTGAGAGCTATTTTCTCTTGGGTGATTGAAAACACCTGATGTTTAGCAGATCGAATGAGGTTTTGTGGGACTGTGGGACAGTTTTCACTACAGAGGATTCCAGGCAGTCAATGAAATCCTCAAATGTTATATGATTGTCCACTGCACATTTCTTCAATCCCTTAGCTTTTTTCGTCACTCCATAATTTTTCAAAATGTTCTGGATCTCCACGTCATCGTATTCTTCGTTTCTGAGCCTTTTCTCTAAAGCACTAGTTTCGTCATCTGTCGTTAAAACTTTGAAGGTGTATAACTTCGAGCGCAGGCCCACGAAATCAGTCATTGGCACCCCATTAGTTTCATCCTTCATCAGTCCAATAATTTTTTTGTTGACTCGAGGTATTCCATATTGGTTATCGCTTGGATAATCTAAAGTATCGAAACGAGTATGGCAGTCTCTCTTCATAACTTCATACGGATCTTGAGCAAGTTCATAGATCAAGCTATCAGTATCCGTATAAAGAATGCTGCATCCTTCACCGTATGATTCAGTCATATATCTATAATGGAAGTAGTAGAGTGTAGTCTTGGCCAAATCCAGAATAGACATTCCCACATAGATTGGTTTGTTCAGCACAACCTCCAGCTTCCTCAACTCGACCGCAACCAAGTTTTCATTGAAAATGGTACAGTTTTTGAACTCCGGCTTGGAAATATAGGATTCAGCACCATACCTGCCAGTCCACTCAGTTAGGAGACGAACGTTGAGCCGCTTCCTGATGTTTTCCATCGTTTTTCCTGGAACAAAACCGTTTTGAGTATTTCATAATAATAATTATTATTATTATTGGATTGAAAAAATTCTATAAAGAACATAGGCAGCAGTCAATCAAACAGCAAAAAAATTGTCATATTTGTTTCTTAGTAATACCTAGTCACGAAACAGGTCATTGATATTTTAATATGGAAATATATGTGAGTTAAGTAGATCCACAAGAAAATTTCAACAATTATTATTATTACTATTCATATTATGAATCGTTGAAATAAGTGTAATTTATAACACAATGTTTGGGTTTAGAAATTAAAGAAATATCAGATGTTTTTATGAAAATATAGCTGAATGTTCATAACTATCGAGTGTATATTTGTGTTGAAGTGATAATAATAACAATAATAACTAGTTATATTCTCATAAGTATTAATTTTTAATATGAATTAAGACTGAACTTATCAAAGACTGCATTGTTCATGAGTTTGAACAAGTTCTTCTCAAAGTCGGTCCTCGCCCGGGTGCGTAGTTGGGTGTTCAGATCGATGTAGGATTTCAGCCAGGGTGATTGTTTGAATTTCAAAACCCTATGGATTTTAGTTAAAACCAGTCCGTTGTTCAAAGCCATCTTCAATCCTCGGTAATGGATAACATATTTCTCCTTGGAATGTAGAGTAGCCATTAACTTTGTCAATTGTGAGGGACTTGTCGGAGGTTTGCCTGTCTTGGGATTAATGTGTTCAGCACAGAAAGGCAAATCTTTGTGTTTGTCGTGGAGGTGTACGGGATATTCCAAGTTGACTTCGAGTATGTAGCCATCTATCATCATCATTTTTCATCCTGTTATGTATCACTAATTATTCTTTAAATACTTTGCGTCATTGAGTGTACGCAAACATTTTTGAAATATAATGCTCATTTGATACACATACCTATACTACTCTTGGCGGTACTCGACAGCTCTCGATGAGTCTTGGAGACGGTGACAGCTCTCTCTGGTTGGTTCTTGACAGTTCTAGGGGATATATCGACAGCTCAAACGGATCAGGTGGCTCTGGCGGCGGCTTTAATGACGACTTTGGTGACTCAGATGACTAATATGGCGACTCAAACAGTCACTGGCGGCTCTGGCGGTTCTATACGAACTCTGGCAACTCTATGGCGGCTCTATACGAACTCTGGCAACTCTATGGAGGCTCTGGCGGCTCTATACGAACTCTGACAACTCTATGGAGGCTCTGGCGGCTGTATACGAACTCTGACAACTCTATGGCGGCTCGATCGGCTTTATACAAACTTTGGCAACTCTCTGGCAGTTCTGGATTGGCAGCTGTGTACGAAGTAGTTGGCAAACCTGTATGAAGTTAGCTTTAGTTATCTCGTTTGAAGTTTGGCTTCTTTACTTTTGATAGTCAAAATGAAGCGGGTTATAAATAGAAGTGATGTATGATGTATGAAGAAAACTCAGTTGTCATCCAGACGTCCTACTGTAAACATCATACTGTTTATCTCATGAAGATGTATATTTGCCAGTATTGTTTCTCTGAGTTCAAGTGGCAGAACAGTTTGAAACGTCACATGAATACTCATGTTGATATGTTTTTTAGTTGTCCACACTGTACACGAAACTTTACAAGATCACATAGTGTCAGAAAACCATGAGGTTATATTATTCTCCTTTTATAGTGAACAGGCCTTACAGTGGCACATTCACATTTGTCATGTCATACATGATTGTACAGAAATGGTGTTGCATGAACCACGATATACACGTGTTTGTAAATGGTTATTGTTATTCTAAATAATAAATATAATAATACAACCAGGTGTTTAAACTTAACATAACATAATATAACAAACTTCAAAACCCATAAATGATCAATCAGAATTGATAGTAAAAAACAGTAACAAATTGAGGAAACGTCGGCAGAACACTATTCAAAATAAGTCATCAAATATAAAAACTCAGGTGTTCAGTTCAGGGGACGCATCGAACATCGGTGAAACACAGTCAGACATTGAAAACATGGAAACATATGACGAAAACGATCAGGTTGAAGACTTGCCAAAATTCCTGACAAATGACTCCAAGGCTATCTCATCTGTCGATGACTTTGCTGATAAGAACACTCAGTATTCCACAGATTCGAGTGATTCGTCTAATGCTTCTAGTTTGACTGATATGAATTACCGAATCGAACTGATTGACAAACTAAGACGGATTTACCCATCGCCATTCTATAATGATAGAATTCTTATGATCCTAGATACATTGAGACAATGTGGTTACATTGGAGGGTCCAAAGATGAAGATCAAGAAGATGTAGGTCGCGGATTCAGAGGTAGACTTGTTTTCAACTGATGATAAATTAAATGAATACGGGGAACTCTTCGCGTTTTCACCTAGTGGAAAAATAAAGGCAAATATCTGTCAGAAAACTTTCCTGACGGACATTGAACTACATCTGACAGATATTTCTGCAACGTTCTTCCAAGAAGATCCAAATGCAAGTGTTTGTCTTGTTATTAAACAGATGATAAATGTTTATTAATTGAGAATAAATGTTATTTATTTAATTGACAATAAATGATATTTATTTAATTGATAATAAATCTCGTTTATTGAATTCGAGTTTAATTCATATTCCACCCCAGTCAAAATCCGAATGTTTGCATCAGTCATTTATCTGCAATTCACTTTTTTTGTGAAAAAAAATTGCACGAAAATTATGCTATTTTTTTGGTCTAAAAAATAGTGTTCAGTGTTACTGAAATTTCACTCAACTTTTCATACAATACGTGTACCATGTTAAATTTAGGTATCTCTCTTCGAGCAAAAATGTACCACTTTTTCCACACGAAAAAAAGTGTACTTTTTACCTCAAAAAAGTACACTTGAATGAGCTCTATGTATCAAGCCATACTTGGTAAGCTGCTCACAATAAAATTAATCACACATTTTTACTATTCAAAAACCTTATCCTTGAGGAACACCATTACTTACTCCTGAAATATTGAATTGTGAGAGAAAAGAACTTGAGAAATGCGTTACTTTACCCTCCAAATGTCTATGTATAATATGTGATTAAACCTTGAACGAATCGAATCGACAATAAAGACAGATATAGAAAAAAACCTTGAGTTGAAGTGAGATACATAGTCCGTCTTCCTGAGGCCAAAAACATGGTTTCTTCCGATTCATCTTGATTTTCACCTCATTCTTATTATTATTGTAGCAGCTAATTTCTCAAAGATGTGTTCATGTACTACGCAAACGTGGAGAAGATACCTTTTAAATAATCCCACTAAACCCTCGATGATAATCTAAGATTAAACGACTTACCTGTAGGAAGTTCAATCTAGATTATATGAAGAACCACTTCCGAATAGACCACCCAGTAACATTCCCTTGTGTGAAACCAACCACTTTTTATCAACCAACAAAAACTAATCAACTTATCGCTCATCGCTCGCCAGCTCGCCTGCCACCTCATTATGATTTCTAGTACCCTTTTTAGATCGCATAATCGGGTAGTACTAGTCGAGGGGATTGGGGGGGGGTGGTCTATTCGGAAGTGGTTCTTCATATAATCCAGATTGAACTTCCTACAGGTAAGTCGTTTAATCTTAGATTATATCTCAGAACCACTTCCTTCATAGACCACCCTGTAGATGTTGAAAGCCATAAAAAGCGATCTAAAAATACGATCTTTCTGTACTAGTTATATTTTTAATGGAAGTACAAACCCACTAAAATAGTTGAGTATATATCATTACTATATTATTAACATTTTATACTTTCGCTCATTTATGTATCTTATATACATATACGGTAAATATATCAGTCTATGGGTAACTATATTTCAATAACAATAATGGTGATAACGACAAATAATCACATAGTCATAAACACCTATATATACATACAACGATGGATATTTTGAAGTGAAATTTTACGGTCAGATAGTACACGATGAGATCTTCAAAATGAGGTATCGCAACACCCCGCATCCCTATTCAAAATCAAGGGGTTGTGCTCACCCCCGTTAGGGGGTTGAAGTTACGGGGATGAAAACAGCGGAAAAGTTGTTCCCCCTCGTATTAGAAATTGACGGGTCCGAGCGATTTTCCACATTTTCATTTTAAAGCCGGAAAATCGAGGTGTTAAGTTTTCGTTGAACCACACTGTATATAAACTCATATATACATATCAACAACAAATATAAATCCACACAAATTAGTTCCGAACAATTCATGAATGTACATGAAAAGAGTAAGTACCTGAATAATAATAACTCATATGCACACACACACAAAAAGAAATAATCTACAGTCAAGGTCATTATTTATTTCGATAGATGCGATATTGTGTCTGCAAATGTGTGAGTCTCTTCTAAAAGAGGTTTATTATAAAACTTGGCAAAGACCCTGGATCGTGCTGTCCATCCAGCAGCTAGACGAATCATCTCTACGTTGGCACCAACCCGATTGGCTGCTGATGTAGACGCATGCCTCGTGGAGTGAGCAGAAAAGAGGGAAGGAAGTATTAATTCCACTTCTGGATAGTGTTAATTTTATCCACCTTGATAAGCTCTGAGCTGAGGCTGCATGATGCGGTTTTTTATGGGTTAGGAATAACTCTTTTATTTCACCCCGTATATCTTGAGTCTTATCTAGATAGTCTTTCAAACACAAAGCGACACATAACCCAGGTCTTTCATGAAAATAAGGTAAATTGAGTATAGGCTGGGGCCTGTTGGGATCCGATGTCTTGATCAGTTCTGTTATTTTTATTTTTACCTTATTTTCCGACCTGTATATGTTCGGTATTTGTATCTTGGATAGCATTTGCACTCGTTGGGCAGTTATCAATGCCAAGAGAGTTACCAGTTTGTATGATATGGAATCATGGGGAAATAAGTTTCCAGCATATTCTAATACCGGAACAGGATCCCAAGTGACATTATATTTGGGGAATACTGGCCTTAATCTAAAAACACCCTTCATGAACCTTTTTATGATATCCTGTTCTGTTATTGTAGAGATAAGATTCAGAGCTGATCGATGGGTGTTGATAGTATTATACCCAGCACCCTTATCAAATTGGTCGTTTAAAAAACGAATTATGGAAGAAGTCGAAGGATTGAATACCTCAATATGATGTGTGTTGCAGAAATCCCACCAAGCTTTCAGTGATGTGTTGTATTGTCTGATAGAATTCGGACTGAGTGATTCCAGTAAGATAGGGAGGCTGTCTTCTGGAAATCCTCTTCTTATATAAACTTCCCTGATAAGCGAGCTGCAACCAGGGTAATCCGTTGCCAGATCGGATGCTGCTCTCTGAAAGGATTTAGAATGAGATCAGGTCTAGGATCAAAATAAATCGGTTGGCACGCTAGCATTTTGATAAAAATGGGATACCAAGGCTGCGTCCGCCAATCGGGGACAACAACTATTCCTTCCGCCTTGTCAGAAATAATTTTTCGCAGTGTTTTCAAAATAATTGAAAATGGTGGAAATGCATAAAATTCTAGGTTTGACCAAGATAAAGTGAATGCATCAACATAGCTTGCCTCTGGGTCTGCCTTCCAAGATATATAATTCAAACATTTCGCATTACACTGAGAAGCAAATAAATCAACTGTAGGTTGACCAAATCTCCGTGTTATTTTTTCGAAAGCACCGGATCATAATGAATATTCGGTTTCTATAGATAAACTACGTGACTCAGCATCGGCATGAAAATTGTTTTTCGAACTTATATACGATGCAAAAACCCAAAGATTCCGGGATTCGCACCACTGCCATATATCTTTTGTTATCTGATGGAGTTTGGGGTATTCAACACCCCCCATTCTATTTATATAACTGATTGCTGTGGTATTATCTATCCTTAGCAACAGATTACAGTTCTGTTTATGCTTAGCAAAACATCTCAATCCATTGAAACTAGCTAATAATTCTAAATAATTTATATGGTGCCTTTGTTCCTGCTCATTCCAAAAACCGTGGGTTTTTTGGTCCCCACAGAAAACTCCCCAACCCCAAGGGGAGGCATCAGAATATATTACTAACTCGAATGTCTTCTGGGTAAGGTCGGCTCTAGCAAAGGGAAGAAAGATGCTGTATCCACCATTCAAGGTCAGTCCTATCAACTTCAGTCAAGTTTATTGAAGTATCATAGTTGTTGTTTCTGTTTTTCAGAGTTATGTACTTCAATCGTTCCATTTGCTTGGTATACAAATATCCATAAGTCACTGCCGGACATAAAGAAATAAAGTACCCTAATACTTCTGCCAGTTTCCGTATTGAACAATATTTGCTTTTCAACAAATCCTTAGCTTTTTTAATTGCCACAGATTTTTTCTCATTTGGCAATTCAATTACCATTTTTGAATTATCGAACATGAAACCTAGATACCCACATATCTGCGTTGGCAAAAAAATGCTTTTTTCCAAATTTATCAAAAACCCCAAGGATTCCAGTGTCTCTCTAACAATGCCGGTAGTTTTCAATTTTTATATGATTCCCCGAATATAAGAAAATCATCTAGATAATTTATCAAGATGACGCCCTGTGATCTCAAGTATTGTAATACTGGTTTTAACAACTTTGTAAATACAAAAGAGGCCGAACTGAGCCCGAAAGGTGAGACGTTGAATTGAAAAATTGAACCATTGAACGTGAAACATAAATATTTTCTGTCTTGTTTCCTCACAGAGATTGAAAAATATGCATCTTTCAGATCGATTTTACACATGAAACATTCAGGTGTTATTATGTTCATAACTGATTTTATGTTTTCCATTTTGAAGTGGGCCACTTTCAAAAACTCGTTGAGTTTCTTCAGGTTCAAGACAAACCTGTACATACCATTAGGTTTTGAAACAAGAAAAAAGGGTGAAATTGGTCTTTCTTTTTCTTACATTTGACAACAGCGCCAATATCGAAAAGACTTTTTATGCTTTTTGAGAAATTTCTCTTTTCGGTTAAACTCAATTTTCTATTCTTCAAAAACATCTTAGGTTGAGACGGTTTACAAATGAGTGGTATTGAATATCCAGTAACCCAACTGAGAATTTTTCTATCATTACAAATTTTTTGCCAATTCGAAATAAATAAACGAATTCTCCCAGAGTAAACAGATACCTCATTTAATTGGTCCTTCTGTATTGTGGCTGACGTTTCCTGGACGGTGTTGCTATGGTTCGTCTGTATTCGGGCCCCTTCGTCCTGTTTTCGTTGTTCTTGAATCGTTGTTTGTAATATGGTCGTTTGGAGTTTGAAGAACTCGGAGGCTGTACGTTGTTGACCCTGCATTGTCCAATGGAAAGTTTCTCTTTTACTTTGAAGTCTCGTATAGCAGTTTGAGTTGCCTTAGCAGCCTTGCATCTTTCTCCAAATTCGGCACCAAAAAGGAGACTGTCGGAAATTGAAGTTTCTGCCACCTTTTTGACTGTCTCATTCAGATTGTGAACAACTTAATTTTTTCTGTATCGAGCAATCAGAAAATGAGAGTCGCAAAATAATTTTGCAGAGTCGACAAGAGCAGGTACTACCTCATTGTTAACATTTAGAGGAGGGACGTCCTTCAATAATATTTCCAGGGCCATACCTAAAGCAGCAAGTCCCTTTCCTACTTTGTCTTGGATAAGGGAGATAAATTTATCCTTTTTCAACTGAACTGAAGTACAGGTGCCTTCGATTTCAGAATTCAGCTTTGGTGCTGCCAGCAATGTGCAATTTTCAGGTATCTGCCACTTAGTCAAAATGTTGTCCCTAATTTCCTTTTCCAGGCCCTTGGTCAGGTAAGATGACCACCGTAGAGAAATATGCTCGTCAATTGGGGTACCCCATTGTGTAGTAGCAGAGGGGTTATCTCCTAGCAACTCCTCGATTTCCTCATTGGGTCTGTGAACTTGAGCCACTGTGATAGATGGTGCAACATTACCCCTTTCATCACTAGAGGAAGATATATCAGTTAGGATCCTGCGCTTCGAAGCCTTCTGGTTGTGACTTGGTTTGATCAAGTTTTCGGTGAAATCCGATTCTGAACTACCTAAAACCAATAGTAATTCTCCTTATTCATGTTCTGCGCCTTGTTATTTATTTTTATTTGTCTTAGGAAATATGAAATCCACAACAACTAAGTGAATTTGTAACTATCCAGATCGGCAATTCATTTGCCGTCGGTAGTTTCGTATTTAGTAATCCGGATCTGTAATTCATTTACAGTCGGTTACCAAAGTTCACTGTGCATTTTCAAAGTCCTGTTCTGCAATTCATTTGCAGTCAGTAGGTATATTGGTATGTTGTATTCCAGTCGGAATCACAGATATCCTGTCAAAAAAGGCAGGATAAGGCCGCAATTCCCTAAGGACTGGGATATTCATGAAGTTTTCTATGAAGCACTTGTGCTGTTACTCTGTTTGGCAAGACATTCTGTCCAACGACAACTGAAATAATCATATGTAAATTGTGTACTTACTTGATTCGGATGATACATCATTCAAATACGATTCTAGTTTCCTGACTTTGGCTTTTATTCGTTGCAGTTTTTCCTTAGTTTGTCGTTTACTTGATATTTTATTTCCTGTCGATTTCACACTAGAAAACATAATGAGGTGGCAGGCGAGCTGGCGAGCGATGAGCGATGAGTTGATTAGTTTTTGTTGGTTGATAAGAAGTGGTTGGTTTCACACAAGGGAATGTTACTACAGGGTGGTCTATGAAGGAAGTGGTTCTGAGATATAATTTTGAATTTTTTTATCCCTTCACCTACCACATAAATCCCACTCCCCAAATTGACCAAGTATATGAACGTAAATTTAAAATTGAAAAAACTACACACGAGAACCGTCAGCTCTAGAATTATGAAATTGGTCCAATACGTGAAAATCGATAACTATTAACTTGATTCAATTTCGAGCGCCGTCGGCTCGAGAACCGCCAGCTCGAGAACCGTTACCCAAATCATTCTTACCATTCACCCACATAAAATTATGGTTCCTTCAAGCGTTATTATAATTTTTTTCGATGAGGAATATCCCAGTCAGGCCCTGTCTCCGGAGCTCCGATACAACCGGAGGGCGCGCTAATGTGTCATTAACCCCAGTAAGTAAACATTCCCCACGTCTGTAGGGGTGAGTGATTACTGGGTACGAGAATCATGTGCCCTGTGTAAACGGAGTGAACCAAGAATTATAGCCTTCTGCATTATTTCGGCTACGTTTTCTACCGCATCACGGCAAGCCGTTATGATTTTCAGATTCGAGAGCAGCGTGTCCCATCATTACACCAAGTACCGTTTTTACCGAATTGTTTGGGTAAAGCCTGCGGAGTTCAAAGAGTAGATCTCGATATTTAGCCCGTTTTTTCTCCTCTTTTCAGACGATGTTCGTTTCGCCAGGAGCCGAGAACTCTATGACGAAAATCATCCTACTTTAATGGTTGAGAAGGACTACATCAGGCTTATTGGCTTGTATTTGACTGAGGGTGGGGAATGAGTAGTTCCAATAGATCGGCACTTCTCATTCTCCACAACGGACTCAATATCCCTCGAAGCATAAAGCAACACCGGGTCTCGTCTATACTGTACGAGTGTCATGGTATTATAATTATCATTATGAATTTGTAAACCTGAACGGAAAATGTCAACCAATAATAAACATCTAACCAAAATTCTAAGACCTTACTCTCAAACTCGATTACTCACAATTATCACTACATGTTTCAGGAAAACATTATTACTTTATTCAAATCATTCATACCATTCACCTACATAAGCGTTATTATTATTACTATCTATCTAAGAATATAAATCAATGATTTTTATAGTTTTTTTTATTTGTAGTCTATTCCTATTTCATAGATACGAATTCCCGCTTGTGAACGATTGAATGGAACGCATTCCTCCACTGAAACTGAACCAACCTTATATCCCAATCATAATTTCCTACATTATCATAATTATTATTGTTTGAAACTTAAATAGGATGTCAAGAGGGCTTTTACATTTTACTTCGAAAGGGGTTTTTTAAAATAGTTTCATTATATTGTTTATTTGTTAATTTTTATCGGTACACATAATATCTTATCATAATATTCTCAATTTCATCAAATATCTTGCATTGAATAGCAAATATAGCACGTCGGCGACTTTCCTAAACAGAGTTGCCAATTCGTCTGTGAATACTTGAATTTGCGTTAAAATGTCAGTAATTAATTTGATTCAATTGTCTGAGTAGACTAAATAAATTTTAATCTTTTTGATATTTCATAAATTTTTATATATCCCAAAAAAAAACACTAAACAAAGATGGTGTAATTCTCTGCGTTTCTAGTTCTACATATAAGTAGTCATTTACATTTGGTGATAATTTCAAATATTAAATCCCGTGTTTTTAGAATTATCGAAGCTATCGTATTGAAGAGGCGTGATATTTCTTAGTTAAAAATATACGTATCTATATTGTCGAAAGAATTTGCTAGATAATACAATAAAAATCATGCTAGAAATTTCAGTCCATTGGAAACGTTCTAGTCTTCTACCCAGAATTTGGATAAAATGATATTATGTACGTTTAAAGAACATGAATAGACTCACCTCTTAGGTACGAAGAATTCAGCTGACGGAAACTGTTTTCTGTTCTTTCCACTCGCTTCCTGTAGACAAAACATTTTTTGGTTGAAAAAGATTTTCGTAAATTTTTGATCTATTTGCCTATTGTGTACAGATTCAGACTTTATAGAAAAATCATTAGGTGTGTGAACTCTACAAAAAAATTAGATATCTGAACCTAGCGGATTAAATTTAATGAAAAAACTAAAAGTATATTTATTAACAGAGCTGTATATGAAAAATGACTGCGAAAATTCAATAATGGGAAATTACCTAACATAGACAATAATTGAAAATCACTTTTATAATTATATGAAAATCACAATGAACAACGCTGCAAAAACACAATAGGTACACTTCTTTCACATTCAAAATACGTGACAATAATGATTCACTGATCCAAGACGTTGGACCGCTTAGGCGCCTGAGCCTTTTGCGCACGATACTACAGAGTTTTCTGGAATGCTGACTTAGCCACATCTGGTGGTCCGCTTGGACGTCTGAGCCTTTTGCGCACGACACTACAGAGTTTTTTGGAATGGTGACTAAGCCCCACATCCTGTTCACCTTATAACGATTCTATTATAGGCTTTCCAAGAAATAGTCTATGACGTCATCTGTTTACAACTCTTTAAAATCTCATAGAGAAAATTGTTCTTCCCCGACATCTCAAAAATAATTTCCATGGAAAAAAGAAATATGAGTGTAATTCTCCCTAATTCTGAAAATTTTCTTTGGTGATTGAAAATGCATGCGAAACATTTCTTCTCAGTCGAAATACCCAAGGTACCTTTTTTCTGTAATATTGAAAGCGCCTTATTTCTAAGAATTTATCGAATGCATCTATTTTTCATATAGCTGTGGAGCTGTTGGCGGCTCTTGATGATTCGTACTCGTTTTTTATTCTAATTCAACTTTTTTTCTGTGACTAAAAAATAATGTGAAAAAATTTATATTATATATATTTGGTATATTTTTTATATTACATTATAATAAATGTTGTTTTATTCAATTCCGTGATTTTTTTTTTATTCAACATAGTTGATTTTGATATCATATTACAGTATTTCACAAAAAATTTCCTACAATGAAATATAGCCGATGGTATTCTATATTACCTAATAAATGTTTTATTTTTTAATACATATAAATCAGCTGTTGCTAGAACATGGACGGAAGTTATACTGTTAGAATTATCCTAGCACAGACGTAAAATCTGATTTACAAATGTTGATGTGAACAAAGAAAATAAACAGGTAAGTTTGCATTTTTTCTCGATAGTTGAAATACCTAATGCGGCTTTTTCTCATAATATTAAACGCCATTTTTTGATATAACTGTAAAAGTCTCTTCATAACTATTGGTAAGCTCTCGTGGCGTTTCTTTTTTTCTGAACGTCATCTATGTAAAATTATGTAAAGTTTCGGCTATTGAACGATAGGTGTCACCCTCTGTATGGCACATACATATTCAATAGATCTTCTGTGGGAATCCCTTATGAAATATAAGCAATGGCAAACACCTATATTCAGCTAATAATGAAATATGGTGGATTACGTAATCCAATCTTCCGCAATAAAACCTATACAATAGGTAAAGTCGTCGGCAAGTATTCAACAAAAAACAACTACTGCCGCCTACGACCATTGAATTATATTTGTTTAATACTTGGCAAAGTTTTCTACAAGAACCACTTTGCAATGCATTTAAAATATCAAAGCTGAAATTATTTTTCGACTCAATTGGGGGAACAACTCCGTACCGGTTTCATGGTCATTGCCAATCATCAGCGAAGGCTAGTTCGACCCAATTGAATCGAAAAATCCTTTCATCCTAATTGGAAATCCCTGAGACAAACACTGAGGTATGAATTCAGCGCCATCTCTGGGTTCCAGTTTAAAATGCACTCCGACTACGTCTCGACTTCAATATGAAGCAATAAACATCATGAAAGAGGGGCGACACCACTTGACGGAAGACCATAAAACTAATAATGAAATATGGTGGATTACGTAATCCAATCTTCCGCAATAAAACCTATACAATAGGTAAATCGTCGGCAAGTATTCAACAAAAAACAACTACTGCCCCCTACGACCATTGAATCATATTTGTTCAATACTTGGCAAAGTTTTCTACAAGAACCACTTTGCAATGCATTTCAAATATCAAAGCTGAAATTATTTTTCGACTCAATTGGGGGAACACCTCCGTACCGGTTTCATGGTCATTCTCAATACAGTGTAAAGACCAGTAAAAGAACAAACGTAACACACTATTTGGTGATGCCTGAAAAAATTAATACAGTAGGTAGCAGTAGGTAGCTTTTACAAGTGCATACAAGAATTGAAAATTTAATTTGAAAGCCGGTATACATTATAAATGGACAAAAAAAGTTTTAATGTTTACGTTATCAAAAAAACTACTTTACCTGTATAACCACATGTTTCCATCCACTGCTCCAATGCAATGAGGGTAATTCCATAGCTTTTCAAAGTCCCGGGCAATGCATTTACATTCTTCATCATCAGGAATTTTTAGTTGACAGCACGTCAAGTGTTCCCAGATGGCTTCACATACTTCCAATATTATTTTGAAAATAGCTTATGAAGAGAATCGAAATGCATACGATAGCGAAATTATGCTATCACCGGATGCTAAATACCGTAAAGTTATTGCCAATCTTATTTCTGATGGAATGGGAGCTCTAACAACATGTAGCATCGAAATTTGGTTTTAATTTTTTTTATGTAAGTCATTAAAGAAAGTGTGGCTCATCCTAAAATAATTAAAGTATTCAATGGTGTCACTCTCCTCCAGCTATCTAATAAGGGTATTCTCACAGCCATATTTTAGCCTGTTTTCCTCCATAAAAATGTTTCTTGTCCACATTGCTTTTTTTGTTTAAATCGCTTCGTGCCCAAGGAGGAGCCTTCACTAATTGTCTGTTTAAACAGACAATCATTACAGTCCAATTATTACCACTAACACGACAAACACCCATAATTTAAAATGATCAGTGATACAGTACTGACAAAAATAATATACATTTTGATGTTGTTTGAGGTTAGTTACCATAAACGAACGCGTAAACGGATTGACTCATGTGGATGATCATATTTTCAGCTGTCCGGGAAACGCACACGTACGTCCGTGATCACGGATGCATATGGATCCAGCCTATCAGTTCTCGGAACGGATAACTAATTTGGCGCTAAAAACTGTAGCCCAGACTACAACACGTCTGATTCCGTTCTAAGAGGCCTATTCTGTAAAGCATAATTATTTCGTTAGTGAACGATAATCTGTAATTAACGATATTTGCGATTCGAAAGCTAAATATCGTTATCGTTTTATCGTTATTCTACGATAGAATTTATCGTTTGTAGGTATACGACGTCGATGGAGGTATCTTTATAATGTCGTTGGTGGATATCAAACATAAAACATGATTTAATTCACAGAACATATTGGTAAAGGTGATATTTGAAATTTGAATTAGAATCCAAATATTTGGAAAGAGTGGTTAGCACAAATTTTGGATATTTCAAGGTGGTGTGATTGTCCAACAAAAAATTAATAACCAAAGACAACTAGTGAGTACAGCTAGTTATAGAAAAAGAGATATTGCGCAGGTGGAATACATAAATACTACGATATTTTCAGCACTTACTACATGAACGTTCAAAAATAATTCATAAAACTATTTTAGACAACATTGACAGCTACCCACAATACTGAGGGACACAAGCAACCCGTTTGAGTTACCAGATATATTCTTTTTCGGCAAATGTAGGTAAAGAAGTTGTGGTGTTCATGTTGCCAGCACAGAGAAACACAAGAACAGCTCATGTTATCAGGGTTAGATGAAAATAGATGAATAGGTATTGAGTGTGTCATTTGTATGTTCAAAGTTTTTAAGCACATTATTATTTCTGGCGCATGTAAGCGCAGGCAGACACAACAGTTCATCTCAACCGAATGTCAGCAGATCTGTTCATGAGATTGTTGATATGTGAAATATCCACAGACTGCTGATGAAATATTTCACACGAAACATGGGTATGTAACAGATGTTTAATAATAACAAACTCCGGTCAAATAACACAACCTAGATGAGTAACTCGCCGCACTCGCATTAAAATTTGTGTGTAAGGAAGATCTTCCCCCAACGGCAGTGTCATGCGTTGTTAACAGAAATATTGAGGATCAATAAAATAGAAATAATGGATACCAAATATGGAATTGAAACCTAAAATTATGATGGAATAATGTCCACAGGATTTTGAGAACATTCATTTTACTCTTTTCCAATTCGGTATCCCTTTCTTGATAGTTACGATACTGGTAGCTTACTTATGAAATGACATATTTTGATTTCCAGCTTCAAGTGGTCTTTTACACATTTCACAATGCTTCACTATTGCATAATAATGAAAACTAACGATAGTTTAACACAAATTAACTCAGAATTTGCCCTTTATTCAAGAAAAATCACTCCAATAAGCCAAAGACGAAAAAACAGATATATTTTGTTGTTGTTCTGTAATATTCGACATTCGATATTCCAAATGCAGTGTTGCCGTACTGACCAAACTATATCGACAACGAAGAATTCCGTTCGGCGATGGAAATACTATCGTTTTCACATGCTCCCAACAAGCTGCAATTAATGTTTGAATTGCCTTCTTATTGCTATATATTAAATCCAAGACAATATTTTTGGGTTTTTGTTGCCATGAATATACCCGACAGAAACCAAAATCTAGCTGACGTGCTTACTGTATCCTTAAAAAATTGCGACATGGCAATACTGTCATGATTTGAGGGATAACATTATGAAAAGATGTTACCTTCAGTACTTTTTGAGTATTACTCATCTAAGTTGTGTTACTTGATCGGAGATGACAAATAATTGATGATGAAACATGAGATACCAAGAATAATAGCAGGTATAGATTGCACCTATATAAAAATTGTTCCACCTAGTTTTCAGAATTATTAGTTCTAATTTCGTTGAGAAATGCCTCAACTTGACTCCTAGTCGTCTTCAGACCCCGTTGCTTCTTTGTTATCGGTTTGGCTGTAGTCAAAGTGAAGGCTGGATGAAAACAATAATTATTTATTACAGATTATATTAAATTGTTTATTATTATATAAAAATCTTACAGATATATGTATGTATATTTTATTCAAACTGTAACCAAATTTCATTATGCTGAGACAGGAAGTCCTACTGACAGAAGACAAAACTTTGTTCAAATGCGCGCACAAGTATCGTCAAACGTTTTTTGTCACAAAACATCAAAGATCTAATACTATGTTACCAGGTTTTGTTCTAACGACATCGATACTGAATATATTTTATCGTTAGAAATGTCGTTAATGCAACAATATCGTATCCTGACGACAATTTACTGAAAAAGTCTGTAAGTGTATAAGTGTTCTGTGCTTGTTATCATTAGAGACTCACCAAACTAAACAATATATTGAAGTTAAACTGTAAACTGTACTAGTTGATTCATGGTCACTTCTGCGGGAGATTTTCCAACAAGCATCAGGTTCTTTTGGGCAATTAGGTACAATTTGCTCTCTGCAACAGTTCACATGATGAGAGAAGGTTGACCAGTCTCCATCGAACCAAACTACTTCAGTGTTTCTTATTTTAGATACATTTTATATACAAAATGAAATACACAATCATCAGTGAAGAGATAATCGTGGATTAAAACTTTTATTGGAGTTTCTGTGGAATGTTCGTCTATAAGGCAACCTAAAGATTAAATTTTTCCAATCAAAACTTCATTTGAGTTCGATTCTTATCGTTAAGAATTCTCTTCCGAATGAGTTTATTTCACGAATAATTTGACGAAGCTGTTCAATATGACCTGGGGATTAAAATTCAATAAAACTCATACTTATTAATGATCATGGAATTAGAGCAAAGAGTGAACTTTCCAGCGTTTTATAACCCTTTGCTATAGGAAACTTATTCAATTAAGTTGATTTTTCAATTTTGAGCCTTGTATTCAGTTCACTCGAAGAACTTCTTAATATTTTTTAGAAGTTCAGAGTGGTTCAATTTGAGTAGCGAAATACTTTTAGGGAAAATTCCTGAATGTATCCAGCTGCTTGTTTACAGATTCTGAAGAGAGAAATGAGAAATTCGTTTTTAATAATTTATGCTCATATACTCATTGTGTTTCAGTATTGTTGTAGCTCAGTTATTTATGAATAAGTACCTTTCGAACGTGCAATGCTTAATGGGTTTGTGAGGTTTCTCACGACATTTCGTTCGCCTCTGCCATCGTCTTCAGGTAAATACTGTCAAAATTAGGTGCTACGTGGGATTTCATAGTAGTCTTTTACTCGGTATTTGAATATTCACTTTACTTTATTTGTTCAGTTGTCTGGGATAATTTGAAAAACAAATTTTGTTAGTATGTCAGAAAAAATAATGAGTTATTGTCTAATAAAACAAGTTCTTTGACCACAAAAATTGCGACAGAATGGACACACAGTCGAATTCGGTACAAAATTGTCCTACGAATGCCGGTACCTACTCACTAGATTCAAATTTTGAGTGGCAAGTGGGTTTTGGTAATAGTAATGTGATTTCAAACGACAATGATGTAAATGAACCTTTAGACCACATCATGACGTACAATCAGAAAGCCTATTCCTTCCAAATCACTAAATCGAGGCTCTCTAATACCAGTCCAGATAAAAAAAAACAGACTTGCCTTTGAAGCTGAAATACAAAAACAAGACAAAGAAAATGAAATGATGGAGATGAAAATGAAAAAAATAAAAAATCTGAAGCAACTGAAGCTTATTGAAACGGAAAGTCCGCTACAAGAAACTGAAATTATAGAAAATGAGGAGAAAAGGTCACAGCAAATTTAAGTATACCGGGAAATAGTGTACCCTGAAGATATTGTTTATAGACGAACGTGGAATCATCATTTGAACCAACTGCAGAAACTCAACAATTAATCAGATATTGCGTATGAACTCCTATATTACTGACTGGGTGAATGCTATAGTAGACTACGAGCCCAGGACAATTTTGGGGGGTCATTTGACCCAGCATGAATTATACAGGGTGTTCCTTAAAGACATGCTAATATTTGAGGGGGTGATTCTTTGACTTATTTTAAGGAAAAAACTTTCTGTAAACGTATATCCCTAACTTTTGAGATACAGGGTGATAAAGTTTTGAAAAAAAAACAGTTTTTTAATAATAACTGGGATAATATTGTACGCATCTTCATAAAATTAGGTATATGTCTTCTGTGCATCAAGGTGCATTTTGTGATGTAAAAATTTTCGTTTTCTCTGCCAGTGGCGTCCGCGCGGGTTTTGCATTGAATATTCTTGAAGAAAAAATACTACGCTACTGCTTTTTCTCGAAATAAAGAATACATTTTAGATTCCCATTAATTTTTGAGCAAATTTAATCTCTTGGGTTTTCTTTGTTCGACGCATAAAAATCGTTTTACTTCAGGATCAATTCATCAAAAATCTGATGTGGTGTGGACAATTAATTAAGGGATCAGATTTGTTCCAAAATGAATGAGAATCCAAAAAATATGGATTTCATCTTGTACGAAATAGAATTTTATGTAATAAAAGTAAGTTTAAATGAACGGATCAAATTCATTAAATATTGACAATACTAACACTGATTAAAAAAATTGTTGGAAATTGCCACCTTCACTTAATAGGCTTGCTTCCGCCCGTCTACGCCTGGAATTACGCAAACGTTCAAATATTCTCGACGTATTTCGAATAGTTTCACACGAGGCAACTATTCGCTCTCTTAAATCTTCTGAAGTATTAACGGGAGTTTTATACCCTAGAGTTTCAAAGTCCCTCCATAAAAAGAAATCTGAAGTGTTGAGATCAGGGGATCTTGCTGGCCATTGCTGAGGTCCTCCGCGACCTATCGAACGATTATGATAAACTGTATTTAAATGGTCTCGGACAATTACACTGAAATGAGCAGGGTCTCCATCGTGCATGTACCATATTAGATTCCTTAATGCAATTGGCACATTTTCAAGCAACCCATTTAGTTCTTCTTCGAGAAAGTGTAAATAAGACCGACCATCAAAGCGTCCTGGTAGAAAAAATGGGCCTATCAGATAATCTTCAATAATTCCTGCCCATACATTAACCAAAAATTATTATTGAAAATGGGTTTCGATATGGGGGTTTTCATCCGCCCACATATGATTGTTATGAAAATTTTGAATAGCATTCCGAGAAAAATTTACTTCGTCTGTGAACAAAATTTGTGACTCAAACTGCGGATTTAGTGCAATACTCTGAAGATACCACTGACAGAAGTTCACACGCTGTGGAAAATCTCTAGGGAGTAATGCCTGTACTCGTAAAATATGGTATGGGTATAACAAAAAATCAACCAAAATACGCCAAACAATTTAATATTCAGAGTTCTAGCGATCTTCCTCGTACTCGTCTCAGGATGTTCTTCGATATCTTGCAGAACCGCGTCCTCATTTTCAAGAGTTCTGACGCTTAGAGGTCTACCTTCCGAAGTACCTTTCTGGTACTGGTAGTTTTACCAGTTTCCCTAAGTCGGCGATGAATATTTGAAAAGGTAAGGCTGTCTGGTAAGGCATGATAAGGATATCTTTCCTGATAAATGCGTCAGCGAGGCCATATACGTAATGCATTGCCGCCATTTCTGCATTCGTGTAATTCACCATATTTACCGATATTCAGAAAAACAGCGGACAACCAAAGTAACTTCAATAACACACTTAAAAATCAAATAAATTACGCGTTGTGATTGTCTCTAAGGGTCTTCAACCCTGAGAAAAAAGGGAGTCAGAAACGAATTTTCCTTTATGATTGATAGAGGGATGTATGGATGTATGAAGACAAAAATAATTACAAAAATATTCTTCAAGTATTAAATGAATGTACAGCATATTTCCCCTCATTTTTGGGCATTTTTGTTCATTTCCACCATCAAAACGAACGAATATTTTTGTATGGTTTTATCTCAGTAATGAAGTCCATCATTTACTTTGTTAAACTTCTTTTTTCGAAGCTTCAATTTTTGTGTAAATAATTTTACAAAAATGTATTTTTTTCGCCATTTTTGTAAAATTATTTACACAAAATTGAAGGCTTCGAAAAAAAATGTGAGAATGACATTTAACTAAGTAAATGATATACTTCAATACTGAAATAGAACCACATAAAAATATTCGTTCGTTTTGATGGTGGAAATGAACAAAAATTACCAAAATTTAAGGGAAATATTCTGTTCATTCATTTAATACTTGAATAATATTTTTTTTGTTATTTTTATGTTCATACACTTATACAACTCTCCATCACTCGAAAAAGAAAAAATCGTTTCTGACCCCCTTCTTTCTGAGGGATGAAGACCGTTAACACCAACAACTTACTTTAAGTCAACAGCTATTGTTTTCATCGACGTTTGTAAAAACGTCATTTATTTATCGGTATTGCAATATGAAGCCATTTTAATTTGATTATTTCAATCAAGAACAAAGCATCTGACAAGAAAAACATATTTTCTGGATTCTCATTCATTTTGGAACAAGTCTGATTGCTCAATTTGCTTTCAGTCGATGCACAAACATTTCCACACCGCATCAGATTTTTGAAGAATTGGTCCTAAAATGAAACGATTTTAATTTTTTTAAGCGAAAACCATGCGTCGGACAAAGAAAACTCAGGAGATCAAATTTGCTCAAAAATGAATGAGAATTTCAAAAGTATTTTTTTTCAGAACCCGTACGGACGCCACTGGTTGAGAAAATGAAAATGTTTGTTTGTACATCACAAAATGCACCTTGATGCACACAAGACATGTACCTAATTTTATGAAGATGCGTACAATTTTATCCCAGATATTATTAAAAAAACTGTTTTTTTTTTCAAAACTTTATCACCCTGTATCTCAAAATTTAGGACTTTTAGGATATACGTTTATGGAATGTTTTTTAAATAAAATAAGTCAAAGAATCACCCCCTCAAATTTTAGCATGTCTTTAAGGAACACCCTGTATTTAGAATTATAGTGCAATACGATACAACTCCTTTCCGCACTGTGCCGTCAGTTGTGAGCGGTGCGGATGAGTACCTACGCAGGTCAAAAAAACTTTCCATCCAGAGGAGGGATTTTTCGACAAAAGTTTCATAGATAGATAGATAACGGAAAAATAATCAAATAGTACCTAATGCCGTACAAAAAGAACGGTACTGAAATCCAGGAATTTTTTTTATTTGTCGCAAATTTTTTTATGAATCCAGGTGATTCATTACTGTACGGTATTTATATAATTGAATTTGTATAACTACATAGATTTATTTTTCAGCAACGCCGTACATATTTGCCGGTACAGAGGTGGGGAGCCCCGCACTTAACCCCCCACCCCTAACTAGTACAGTTTCGGCCATTTGATACAACATCAAACTCAATTATCTGAATACTATTCTATGGAACGATGTCATTTTTTGTTATGCCGTACATTTTTCATGGAACATATGCCTAACCGGGAAAATGTATTTCCCTCTGAAAAGGGTAATTTTAAAATAATTTGTTTTTTTACGGCGTATATATATTTTACTGGTAAGTACAGCAATAATCAAGAAAAACTCTATGCCGTACAAAAATACTAGTTCTATACGACTGGAATTGGTATACAGTGAGGGTCAAAAAGGTTGCACCTGGAGAAAACTTATTTATTATCCATTTTTCAGAAAATTTTATAACTCATAAAATTTGGTGCATTGCAAAAAACTTGCACGAAAGTTATCAGAATTTTAAATTTCTGAACGGTATACAGGGTAGAACAAAAAATAGAAGATTTGATCAAATATAAACTACCCTTATTTTTTAAATTATCAAAAAAGTTTATCTAGAAAAGTTGTTTAGAATCAGATCCAACACTCAAATTCAGAATCATAGCCACCTAAGCGGAAAAAATTAATAAAATCACATGTTTTATGATCAAAGTGATGGTATACTTGAATATTTGTATCATTTAATCATTTACCAATAATTAATTAATTGATTCAATAATTTCCTTCCATATCACACTGATAGTTATTATGGACATACATACAGAGTGAAATAGTTATCCAATTTGCACCAAAAAACTAGTAAAAATTCAACAACCATCGATATTCCAGTACAAATGATAAATAAGACCAAATTTTGCATTGAAATATAAGTGGGTCTGAGAATCATGTGCCCTGAGTATTTATTATTATTATTATTTCCTTAAGGATTTTTTAGTCAATCTCTGCCCGATACTTCCGGAGGGCGCGCTGGATCATTAAGCTATATAACCACTCCCCACGTCCGTGGGGTGAGTGATTACTGCGTCCGAAAATTATATGCCCTGAGTAGCCCTAGTGAACCAAGGATGACGGCCTTCTGCATTTGTCTGGCTAAGATTTCTGCAAGCTAGTATGATTTTCAGGTTCAAGAGTAGTGTAATCATCATTCCACCAAGGATTCCTATGATCAGACCAACCATTTTGGATAGAGGAAAGAGTAAATCTCGATATTCGATATTCTTTTCTGACTATGTTCGTTTCGCCCGGAGCCGAAAACTCCATGACGAAAGTCGTCTTAACTTCATGACGAAAATCGTCTCAACTACATGACGAAAATCATCTTACTTTGTTGGTCGAGGAGGACTACATCAGGCATATTAGCTTGTATTTGCCTGAGGGTGAGGAAAGAGTAGTTCCAATATATTAGGCACCTCTCATTCTATATAACGGACTCAATATCCCCATAAGCATAAAGCAACACCGGTGTCTCTTCTATACCGTACCGTAGAATTTTACAAGAATAATGAAAAATTATTTGAAGTTATTTTGGGTAAACTCACAATATTCTCCCATACCTTAAATCTATGTATCATTTAATGCTAATTTATTAGGATTCAACTGCAAGAGAACTATAGATACGAGTTCCTGTAATTTTAGCTTGAAAACCATATTGAATAAATTATATCAATTAGACTCCAACAAAGGCCCAGGACCAGATGGAATGGCTCCACTATTTTTAAAGAAATTTTGATTTACCTTAGCAGCAAAACCTTCGTTCCTACTTCTTACTAAACCATTGAACTTAGGGAAATTTCAACTTTTGTGGAAATCTAGTTTCATTAGCCCAATCTTCAGTCAGGAGATTAAGCAAATATTCAGAATGATAGACCGATCACAATTCCACGTACTTGGGCCCCTTCATATTCATTTATCATACCTTTGTCAAAACATATTTTTGAATTGAGTATCCGCTAATGAATGAATATAATCTGTGAGGACATTCTTATCCAGATTGAGAATCATATATATATTGTTTCAAAAAAGCGACAAAGTGAAATACTTGAGTATAAAGATTGTAAGATACAGTAGGATAATTTACATTGAACTGAGGAAAAAAGGTCAAATTTTCAAGTTATACGGTTTCAGAGTAGGTATTGTATGTTCCATCTGATATGAATGGCATTGTAATTCTCAATTATTATTTTATATTGCCAATAAAGTTTTCTGAATGCCGTACAATATTTTAATATTTCGTAAAAACATAATGCAAAATCTTATCAGCTGTGAGAAATCCTTAAATCTTAAATTTACGGCATCAATTTATTTTTGTTTAGGGATGCTTGAGAAATTAAAAGAGCAATGATTTTCTAAAAATTTCTTCTCTAATAAATCACAGTGCAATTTTTTTTTATAAATATTTTTATTTAGTTCCATCAATTATAACCTGCTATTACATAAAACAAAAATATTTTGCCTAAAAACCGGTTTCCTTACGGCATTTATAACCTCTCTTTGAACAATATTATATTCAACCCCCCCTAATAGAGGTAATTTTTCATTTTATTTTTTTATTTATTTTATGCACCAAAATGTTATATGTTGAATAATAATATGGAACCGATGCCGTACATTTTCCAATGATCTTGAAACATACAGGTATATGTATGAATTTACGTGCAGGGTTCCCCACCCCTGTACCGGCCAATATGTACGGCGTTGCTAAAAAATTAATCTATGTAGTTATACAAATTCAATTGTACAAATGCCGTGCAGGAATAAATCACCTGGATTCATAAGAAAAATTTGCGCAAAATTAAAAAAAATTCCTGTATTTCAGTACCGTTCTTTTTGTACGGCTTAGGTCCTATTTGATTATTTTTCAGTTATCTATCATCTTGAGAAATGCCGTCCAAGAATCTTTTGTCGAAAAATCCCTCCTCTTGATGAAAAGTATTTTTGACCTGCGTACTCATCCGCACCGCTCACAACTAACGGCACAGTGCGGAAAGGAGTTGTTTCGTATTGCACTATAATTCTGAATATAACTCATGCTGGGTCAAATGACCCCCTAAAAATTGGCCTGGGCATGTAGTCTATAGAACCATCAGTGAAAAACAATTACCCAGAATTCAAACAGCCAAGACGTGATCAAATTAGATGTTGATAAACTATGAGGTGATAAAAAATATTACACAAAACCAGACATCCACAATTGTGAAGCCTACTTAATGCTTTGTTCGCGAGACAATCCGTCGAAAAGAATTTCTGAATAGTTGATGAAAAATCAGAAGAATGACCAATACTTATATCTCATTCCAAAAAAATTTCTTCCATGTGCGAATGCAGCCAGGTAGAGTAATTGATAAAATTACAAAAATGCTTTAGGAGAGAAGCAAAACAAGCCATTGCAGGAATGATTGTCAGTCCGAGAAAATGATATGGAAAGTCTAATATACAGTTCGCTGGTCACATTAATTCTTCAGTCAGTATATACGATAGAAACTTTGCGCTATGATGCTCATTTGCAGAATCCCAATATTTTGAAAACGATGGTTCGGAAATTGTCCGACATTTTAAAACTTTGTTGGGGGAAGGAACTTTTGCAAAAAAATGGTAAAGTCAATATTGAAATATTGTTGTTTCAACACTTAGGTGTTGCCTTAAATCTCAGAAACAGCACCCAAATTTACAAAATTCCATAACAGAAAACTCGAAAAAACTTGAGTGATTTCAGCAGGACAATAGTTATTTGTTTTACTAGGCATAAAAGCACAAGATTTAATGCCGCGGCTGGTGTTTCATATTTAAATTGCGTTTCATTATCAATATTCAAATAACTAAATTATTTCATCAAAGGTAACTGGGCCCTGCGTTACTATGTTTACCGCTGATGACGTTTGTTGAATTTGTTTGTTTACTGTTTACTTTGTCATTGTCAATTTTAATAACCAGTTTTATTTAAATTATTACTTCGAAGGTTGCCTAGCAACGAACTTTTTCTACCTAGGCAGAAAAAGTGGACTTTTTCTGCCTAGGCATTAAAAGTACAACTTCTAAGCCTGCCAATTGTCATTAAAAGGCCGCTTTTAAAGAGAAAATAAATTATTTCGTACCTATGTATTGTAATAGGCACTGAACACAAAATTAGTAGCTGCGGAAAAATTAAATCGGATGATGTTGAATCTCTTTGGGTATCTGTTGAGATCTTGGTGTTCCCGATATTATAAGTTGTCCAATCTATTGTCTATTGTCTCTTTTATTGCAAAGAGCTCTACTGTGTGTGTATGTCTTTTCCTTCCTTAACTCTTTCTCCCTTTTCTTTCCAGGTTATGTTGCCTCTTGTTGCAATTCTTTTTATGTTTCTGTGTGTCTTTGCTAGGTGTGGTTGTTCAATGTGTTTGATTTTATTTTGTTCTTTTTCTTGTCTGGGTTGTTGTGTAGATATGTTCTATTTCTTGTCTGTATTGTTGTGTGTGTACCTCTGCTTCTACCTGTAGGGACACCGTCCCCGCTAGGACACGAATTGCGTCCGTCAGTGTGGTGTTGTATGGTTTCGTGATTGCTAGCAGTAAAGGCCTTATGATGTCTCTTAGGTGTCTCTGTATGCGCATGTTCTTGGTGCGGGTTCTCCAGATTTGAGCGGCATACAGATCATTGGCCTCGATTGTGTAGTTTGGAAGGAATGGGCTTTCTGATTGTACGTCATGATGATGTGGTCTGAAGGTTCATTTACATCATTGTCGTTTGAAATCACATTCCTATTACCAAAACCCACTTGCCACTCGAAATTTGAATCTAGTGAGTAGGTACCGGCATTCGTACGACAATTTCGTACCTAATTCGACTGTGTATCCATCTGTCGCAATTTTTGTGGTCAAAGAACTTGTTTTATTTGACAATAACTCATTATTTTTTCTGACATACTAACAAAATTTGTTTTTCAAAAATATCCCTGACAACTGAACATTCGATACCCCCAACGAACAAAGCCGTTACTATAATTACAGCTATTTTCAGTTAAAGGTGTAGCTTAAAAACTGATGCTGACGATAAAAAAGCCGTATCTCTAGACCAAGTGGTTACGAAGAAATCTACTTATTTCGACTTGAAAATTGAAAAAAAAAAATCAGTATTTCGGCTCTTCTGAAATATGATAAAAAATTGAGCCCCAATCCGCTGCCGTGCCTCTAAGGCATGCCAAGGCACCCCTGCATCATTGAATGGTTTCTTTCGTGGGATGATGGTGAATAAAACATATATATCTGATTGCAGCTATACTTTCATCAACGCTTTGATACAACGAATAACATTAAAGAATGGAGCAATAATAATTATAAAGTAGAACAAGTTTTTACTTTCAGTTTTGGACCGAACCGATAGTAGCTGTCCAAGTGACAACCCCTGTCACCTCTCTCCCCATGACAGTTCAGTCAAAGACAAAGACAAGCGAAAAGACTAGTGTGTCTATCGCCAAAGAAAGCTAAACAGCTTCTCGAGTTGGACATGAAAGACTTGAAGATGGTAACGGGACTTCTCACTGGACACTGCCCTCTGGGGTACCACCTCAAAAAAGATGGATAAATCAGTGAGTGATAGTTGCCCTCCGACATCAGGAACTTAGCTCCCAGGAAACTGATAAACTTCGCAAGAAGTCTCGGAATTCCGGGCCTCGGATATATCAAGGGTCACACACAAAGGAACTTATAGGATCTACAATCTGCACTGAAACAAGTGATAACATTTTTATATTGTTTCCGCTTCTTCGAATAAATAGTCTATTCTGAGCAAGGGGTTATTTCAAAAAAGTTGTATTTATGGATTACCTACTAAAGTAAAATTTTGATTATAAATTTCCGAGAGAAAAGGGGGAAATCCCGTTACCCCCTATGTAGACTGGTTTTGAGGCCAGAGGCAGTTGAAACCTCCTTTATTCTCTCTATAGTTGAATAATATGTGGGCTAATTCCTTTCAAAAAATATTTTGTATGAAGTAACTACTCACAACGTACAATTGAGTAAGTCCGAATTCTAACTTATCGAAGTGCTGCATTCCTGTCAAACTTCATATCCATATTGAAATTATTTAAATGATATTCAAATGTCTTTTTTTGGTGGGTTATGTTCAATATGTTACAAAATAAATTTCTTACATAACTCCCATTCAGTTTCAGTACATGCTCAATGGCATTCTATATTTCAGCTACGAAAAAGAATTATGCGTTCTTCTACAAAGTGGTCGATCATTAAACGGGCAACGACTTTTCACACTCCCAAGTCACGAATTCCAAGGCGACCAACGGGGAATACCGCGTTAAACTTCCAGACGGCAGAGTCCAGATTGTGTCATATACGGCAGACAAAAACGGCTAGAAGGCCGACGTCAAATACACTGAAAATGACGTAGAAGAGGACGATCAGCCAGGAATATCACATAAAGGTTCGTGAATAAATGGCAGAGAGGTTTGTGGCTAGGAGGAAGAAATGTGTGACAATAAGTTTCAAGTAGAAATATCTTTTCGAGTTAATGTTGTGGGACACACGTGATAGCTTCACGTTGGTCGTTTTTCATTGCAAGCGGAAGTTAAGCTGTAACTTATTTTCGTGACAAAAATTATACCTTCCAGTTATGCTCTCACGTTATGCGCGTTTGTTTTTTTTAGCCCCAATGTAATGAGTTGGTTGGATGCAAGAATAAAATATTTTACTCAGATAATTGTACAGGAGATAGCGTTGTCATAGTAAGTCGGCTGATTTTGATATAGATAGTTTATCTCGTAAAACTCAGTGAACCGACCTTTAGCTGATCAAGTAGCGGTGGCTCAGGATGTGAGAAGCTGCGAATATGGCAAAAAATATAGTAATTCTAGTAATAGTGTATGCAGACTGAAACTTTTTTATAAATAGTTGATAATATAGTGACTTGAAAAGAAGTTTTCAGCTGCACTGTGGAGGAAGGACTAATTGTTAGCTTATGTTATGGAATCGTGAAAAAAAACGTAAAATAGAGTCATACTTAGTACACCGGATCCCCAAGGGTTGCAGCCAACGGGAGTAGCGACCCGTGGGCCCTAGCTTGCCATACACCAACGTCAAAAACACACATGTTCCCCCGACAATTAACACATACACACTCACACATTACAGAGGGATGCGAGAACTTGAAAATCTGTCTTTAGTGAGAGCTAAGGAGGGGCCTCGGATTGGGTGTTGCGGGACTGGTAGCCGGTGATGAAAAACCCGCGGCCGCCGCTCCGCCCGGTTGAGAACCAGCACTACCAAGGTTTTCATGAGGAGACGGATCGAAGGAACTCGCTGCGGGAATTTGAAAATATGGTCCCCGAGGAAGTCGAGGGGCCTTGAATCGGGTGCTGTGGGACTGATAGCTAGTGAATGAATCGCCCGCGGCCGCCGCACCACCCGATCGAAAACCAGCCGTACCAGGACTTTCACGAGAAAGCGCATGGAAGGAACTCGCGGTGAGAACTGGAGAACTAGTCTCCAAAAGAAGTCGAGGAGGGGCCTCGGATCGGATACTGCGGTTCTGGTAGCCGGTGATATCATCCGCGGCCGCCACACCGCCTGACTGAGAACCAGCCCTACCAGGACTTCCAGGAATAGGCAGATTGAAAGACTCGCTCCATTGAGAAGCACCCACACACACACACACACACAAATATCTTATATTGAAGGGATTCATTTTGAGGAGAAGGGGAAGGTTGTTTCAAGAGCATATTACGAATGAGGACCCAAGGGGATGGTAAAAAGGGCCTATGGGGGCCTACTTGCCTGGCTGCAGTGGCGGCCACCCCCCCCGTATAATACTACTACTACTTTACTAGTTACCGGATTAAATTTATCGAGGTGATTGTGCACATAATTGAATGTTTGAAAACACAATCAGCTGTATATATAGCGGTGGAGACCGTCAGCTGACGCAGTATAGGTAAATATTCAGCTGACGGTCTTTCCGCTGCGGCAGCTGATTATTGTTTCCGTACTTCTCATAATGTGAACAATCACATACTTGAATTTCATCTAGGTGCATTATTACCAAAAACGGGATACCACCTAATTTTTTTTTGGTATCTGATTAAATGTCTTTTTCTAAAGAAAAGCTTCGAGAACTTTATTATATCGCCATAATTTTGAAATAACATTTTGAATCTCAAGGTCTTCTTGGAATTGTTTTCAGAGCAAAACATATTAGAAGTGTTCCAAAATAGAATTTTACTGTGCCACTGGATTTGTGGTCGTTTCAAAATGGTGTATCAAAAATTACACGAAAATATTATAATGAAATTATTGCATTACAATATAACTTATAACTCGAAAATTGATTTGAGACTGTTTTCTCTTCTGTTTTTGCAGATTTATCATCTGTAGTAATATAAGTTTCAAACTCTGCTAAGAATTGAAAATTTGTTTTTCTGTCTATCTGAGGCGTGTTTAGAGAAAACAAAGATTCTGTATGATGTTTTGTGACCTCACTGCTTATTGTAACGTGTGAATGGTTGGGAAAAAGTTAAGATAACTGAAACCACTGTGGATCTGTTGCCCAAGAGTCGTCTTATATTAAGTCATCCTCAGGGCACTATAATAAGGATTGTGATTATTGAATACAAGAGAATATATCAACTAATGGCATATTTCCTAATAAATCAATGAGTTTGAACTAGATGCAGGCACCTCTACACCAGACATTAGTTTTGAATGAGTATTGGTGACGTACTTCTATGGCAAAATATAGATTGCCATCCGCCCATCACCGGCAATTCTGAGAACTAACAATTACATTTGATGTGAACATATTTTCGTCAGTGAAAAGCACATACTGGATGAACGATAAATATTTTTCTATTCGCATCTGCTCCCAAAAACTAAAATAGAGCCGATCATCATGATCTAGTTCTTGCAGCTTATGACTGACTTGAAGTTTGAAAGCCTGAAATGTATTTGCTATCAAGATTCTTCCTGCCAATATTAATGTATGACCTGCAGTTGACTCTCGCTAATATTCAAGGCTAATGAGGTTTTTTGAACTTATCTTCGGCACTGCCTTTACTTTTGAATTTCTTCAAGATCCTGTTCACAGTGGAGTAGTAAACATGTTTGTTGGGATGTCATTCTTTGAATATCCTCGCTGCTTCCCTGTAAGTACGTGTTATAATTTTTTTCACCAATATTTAGAACAACCTCTATTATTTTGTCGTTGTTCAACTTATTGTTCAATATTCCGGTTAAGTTTCACTGTGAGAGAACCGCTCCTAACCAACTCACTTATTGAAAAAAATCAGAACGAAATGTTAAACTTGCAAATAATTACGTCATTCTGTTTTACAGAACAATTCTCAGGCAGCGCCTAAAGGCGGCACTTCACTTGGCGTAGCGTATTTGTGTGTTTGATGTATTTGGCCAAAAACGGTTATGTGTAGAGAAGCTATTTGGTATACGTTTGTCTTATTTGTACAAATAAGGCAAATAACGCGAATAGGCAAAAACGCGATTCCGTCCACTTGTCGGTTTTTAATCACACATCAAATGACTCAAATGAACCGAATATTTGCATCAACCGTCCAGATTTCGTTCGCTCAGTAGCGTACTTAGCGGTGGACGTAAAAGTTCGTTTTTAATGCCTTGTAATCATCCACCACTGCCTTGTTTTCCATGGTCTTGTAGCAAAACAGCTGTTTATTAAACTGTGCTTTTATTCTTTTATAATTGTTTATAAAGAATCTTTGACTTTGATTCAGTGTTCATTAAGTTTCTCTTAGGTTCCTTTAACTTCAGCGTTTGGAGATTGAACTATTGAACCATTCAGTAATGTATTCGCAATTTAAATTTTATCTGTTTTTTGTGAAGTTGGAAAAACAACTGAGTTTCTTGCTTTTCTGGATTGTAAAGTGTAGATACTTTGTCCATTTGACTAACGACTCCTGTTTAAAAAGGCTGACGTCCCACGAGTTGAAAGTGCCGTGGTTTCTATTTTTTAGAGAACCCCTCTGGAATGCGCCTGCCTTTTAGGTATCAATTTTCTTTAATTCAATTTGGTATAAATTCCGAATATACTCATAATTGTTATGCAATCGTTTGACCCTACTGTAACTTTGAGAAAGCAGTGTTGGTATACCTTTGTAGATATTTTATTCATGTTTCAAGAGACACTAATGGATGTTAAATCATCTCTAAACAATCTGTAAAAATACGATGCCCTTTTATCTCGGCCTTGAAGTCACCTGGGAATAAAATACTGTTCGCTTTGGTGGTCCTACAAATAGTTGGAGTTTTATTTCTTCAACCACTACTACAACACCAAGTTGCATCCCACAATAAAAATTGCCCTGAGAGTCACGCTTCAGTCTTTTAGTAACAATGTACTTATGTAGATATAGAATGTATTGGTAAGATGCATTCAGGTAAAATTTAGCTGCTGCCGGTCCATTACTGTTGCTTTCTCTGGTGAGCAAATATATATGGCATGTTTGTGATATTTGAGGATACAACAGATATTTGAGGATTCAACAAATATTTGTCCAAATATAGCGAAACCACTGCACGAATACGCTACGCCAAGTGAAGTGCCGCCTTAAGATGTTGCCTAGTCAATGAAGCTGGCAGCGTGGAATGGCGAAGATCCCTCATTTCGTTGCCAATTTTAAATAGGATTTTTATGATCTTTGCGATAGTTATTCATTGGCAGAGATCGTTTTAGAGTTTTTTCAAGCTATTTGAATGGAATATTTTTGCCCTTGAATGAATACTATGAAATGATGAGAAATAATGAAGTCATCCTAAAAATCAAACTTTTTAAATCAATTTCTGATATATGAAATTTATAATTGCGTTAAAAAAATTTAAAAATCGATTATTGTAAAATTTCACGAAAAATTCAAAATTTTCTCACCTGTACATTGTTTAATGATATCCAACAAAGATTTCCTTAAAAAGTTTCATCCAAATGATACTTATTTTCCGAAAAATTTTATTTTGAGATTTCGCTAACTTTTAAGAAACTGAAAATCACTCTGAATATCTCATAGGGGCTAAGTAGGTTTCAAGACGAAGTTAATGAATTTTTTTTTGAATCACAAAGAAAGATGTTATATAGTTATAGTTCCATCACTGGCAGCAGGGTAATAATAATAATAATAATAACGTTTATTTATCAAGGTTTACAGGAAGATGCTTCCTATGTTTGATATAAACTTTGGAATATATTCGCGAGTGTCAAGCGCTTATAAAGGATAAGCACTAAACACTGTGTGCGAAAACATAATACATATTGAAATAAGATAAAAAGAATCATTTACAAATTTATGATAAAAATGGTATGTTGTGTGATATAACAATATCTACACATACACCCGTACACACATATAACGTATTTAATACACACATAAAAGTAGATATAAAATTTAAACATAGAAATATAAAATACAAAATATTGATCAAGAGTTAAAGTATAAAAATATAAAATATTAAATCTTAAATATAAAATTTTGCATCTAAAATATAAAATTGTAGTCTATAATATAAAATTTAAAATGTAAAGTAATACCTTAGGAATATAAGCATATGATATGCACAGATAAATATATTTTTCAGTTATTTTTAGTGTCTATAATTTTTTCTATTTTTGTTTTATTTTCTGTTACGAATTTTTTCAGTAGTTTTTTGAATTTAAATGGAAGATGTTTAATGATTTTTTCAAATATTTTAGCAAAACAAGTTATCAGGGATATAGGCCGGTAGTTAGTTGTAATTAACTTATCACCTTTTTTATAGATTGGTTTTACCACTGAGATTTTGAAGATGGACGGAATTTCTCCAGTATCAATTATAAGATTGATAAGAAAGGCTAGTGGCTCTGCAATGAACTGAACAATTTGTTTTACTGTTTCTGCTTTTATGTTGTCATAACCGGTTGCTTTTTTATTTTTGAGATTTCCAATCACTTCCTTTATTTCTTTTTCATTTGTGTGAGAGAGATACTGAGAATGCGTTACAAATTTTCGCCTATGTTAATAAAGATGTTGTTGAATTCATTTGATACATTTAGTGAATTTGTTATTAGTTCGTTTTTGTCGTTTTTTATCATAGAAATACTTGTTTTGTTTGACGATTTTGACTGTAATGTATTTATCGCTTTCCAAACACCAACTTGATTATTTTTATTATCGATTATTAGTTTCCTGTAGTACTCGATTTTTCTGGTTTGGAGAAGTTTTCGAATTTCTTTCTTGTATCTATTATACTCCAGTTTCAGTACCAAGTTATTTGGGTTCAATTTTGTCAATGAGAATAGTTTGTTTTTGTGTTTAATTGATTTTACGATTGCAGGCGTAATCCATTGCTTTCTTTTTTGTTTATCATTTGGATTTTTTTTTGTAATTGTACACTTTTCAATACTTTCAGATATTATTTTAAAGAATGAATTTGCAGCGGTTTCAATTGTATTTTGTCTATAAACACAATTCCAATCTGTACTGTTCATGATTTCTTTCAATTTTTTGTAGTTTACATAGGAAATGATATTATGTTTATTTCCTGGTTGACGATTTTGGAGTGGAAAGATAACTTGGAGTACTGTAGTAAAATGGTCTGTTATATCAGTAAGCACAACTAATGGTAGGGTTAATTCAAGGTCTGCTTTTGTTTTTAGGAAGATATGGTCCAAGCATGATTTAGTGTCATATTTGACACGAGTATATTCGTTCATCATTGATTCAAAAATCAAACTGATTGAGAATACTCAAGTACTCAGTGGCGTAATCAGCTTTTTTCAGTATATCAATATTTATATCTTCCACAATTATTTCATAATCATATTGTTTTTTTCTTGATTTTAGAAATTCTTCTAAATGAATATTGAATTCGTATGGATCTAAAGATGGGGATTTATATAGTGCCATCAGATGAATGTTTTTATTATGAATGTTGATCTCTAGTTCAGTCACCGTGACGTCACCCAACTTAGAGATACATGAGTTGAACTGGAGAGAATATTTCAAGTATATAATAGTACCATCATTTTTGTTGAGATTGGCTTCATTGTAGATAATTTCATATCCATCTAGTTTATATAGATCAATGTTTTCAATTTGATATGTCTCAGTGAAGATAATGCAATCAAAGTTACTGCTTTGCTGACTCAAAAAGACTTTCATTTCATCAAAGTTTCTGTGTATACTTCTTATATTATTGTGCATCATTTTGAAATTTGCATTACTTTCATTTACTGACAGAATTTTACTACATTGTTCTGAATTTTTAACAGTTTCAGTGAGAATTTCATTACATTGGAAATCTCTGATATAATTATCCATAATGAATTATAACAAGATAATCCACATGAACAGTAATGAAATAGATATATGTGAGTTTTGTTTGTTATAAAAGAAATAATGATAGTAACATATAAATATAAAAAGAAACAGTTGTCTACCTGTTGTTTTGTTGCCGAGTAATTATTCGGCTGTTGGAACCTGAATTTGAGTTAAGTCTTGTTTTTGGGGTAATTTCTTTTTTCTTCTCTTCATCTATTTGTTTTCTTTCTGCCTTTGTGGAGGTCGTGGATCCTTTGGGGTTTGTCTCTTCTGTATCTCTTTCATGTGTAATTTTTTGATCTCCGCTATCCAATATTTGTTGTTTTATTTGGGGTTGCCCTGCATTTACGTTGATTTTTCTGACGTCTTCATTTGTTTTTTTCTTGTTTATTATCATTAAGAATTTCAAAGTAAGTTTGACCTGCCGTTGCAGGGTGTATACTTTATTTCCTCAAATTTGTTAATTAAAATTTCACATAGCGTAGAACTTTCTCAAGAAATGTTTCTAATTAATTCATCTCGAACAGAACTTGGTCATAGCAGACTCATTATTAGTCCTAATGAATTCCTATATGGTTTAATCACAGTTGTTATTCAATTATTCTCTTATAACATTTCCAAAATAACATCAGCTCACTTAATTGCGTAAAGAATACGATCATTCAAAATATTCCCACGCAGGTGTTTAAAATTTAGTCCTGAAAACCATTTTTTAAATGTGGGTAAATCTATACCTCATGCTGGCTCCATTCGTGTCGAGGAAGTGACTCTGCGGTGAGCCAAATCAATTGAAACTTATACAGGGTTATTCGAATTCGAGTCTATGTATTGGGATCTGTCTTTGTATTGGGGTCTCGGCAATGGTAAAATATGGAGGGTAGTTGAATGAGGGCAAAGCAGCGTATTTCAGAGTTCAATTATATCAATCCAAATAATCTCTTCTGGCTTTTTCAGTTGTGGAGTTATGGAGAAAACTAAATAAAAAAAAAATATATATTTTTGCCTTTATGTTGAGATGATTTTTGACACGTTGCCACAGCAACTTTTTTAGACTATCTGAATATGTAAATAAAAATTAAATGCAGAGTATCCTACAAATTGAGCTACAAACAAAATTTCAGTTTCAAATACGAACCTGTTTCTATTAAATTTTTTCAAACCTCAAGAGTATGTTTCAAATTGGCGTAGTAATTTCAATATCTGAACTACATAGTCTTTTGGATATATTGAATTATTGCCAGTAAAATTTCAACATTGTTTCTATTCCAGAATAGCTATAGATATTCTTAGGTTATATCCGAAGACCATGACGAAGAGCCGACTGTTATTTTTTTCTCAATTCTATCGAGAATTGTATTTTGAAAATTTGATGAGACCATATGAATATTAATAATCTGAATATCTTTAGCTTTAGCTCGGATTGAGTTGTCCCATGTCATGGTTGAGTCATATTTAGGAAGATTATTATTATGAACAGCCAAAATAATCGTTTATACACACATCATGGGAGTTCAATCATGAAATTTCATGGGTATAGCCATGGGTGTAGCCATGTATGTAGCCATGTATGAATGAAATAATCACTATAATTGTTAACATTATAGGTGGATGAGAGAAAAAATGTGTCAAACCTCGGTCGTCAACGACTATGGAAACACCCAGTTACATTTTATCAAAGCCTCGGAGAAAGAAAGTATTCCTCATCCTATCAAAACCATTTGAATATTGAATCGTCCCCGATACTTAATTTTTTATTACACTAAAAGCATACATTCGCATTTGCAGGATCGAATGTTAATATTCTCCGAATTTTGCCCACTCGAAATTTCATCCATTTAAACGAAACGAACGGATTACCTCGATGGAATACAGCACAACAACTCTGCAGTGGTGAAATTAAAAGTAGGAACACCAGCTGCAATACCGCAACGTAACAACTACGAGAGTTTTGCAATTATACCGGGTCTGGAATATTCGGATGAATCCGAAGGTGTCGGTAAAAATTTGTAGGTTTGTTAATTTATTATGAAATTGTTATTCAACGATCCAGAAGAGTATGAAATTTCGTTAATTTTGGGAGTTCAACAGTTATACCAGGGAATATTCGAATGGATCTAAAGGTGTCGGTGAAAATATGTAGGTTTGTTGATTCATTTTGAAATTGTTACCTATTCAACGACCCCAGAAGAATATGTATTTTTGTTGATTATAGGAGTTTTACAGTTATACCGTGGAATATTCGGATGGATCTAGAGGTGTTGCTCTTCGAGCTCAAAAATATGATTTTTGTTTCATTATGAGCCCTCCCAGCTCAAAAGTCTGATAGAAGTTTAAACAATTTTTTGGATTTTCAAACCGCAATAACTTTTGAATAAATGAACCGATTTTCACGCGGTTGGCAGCATTCGACGCAGTTTTTCAAGCTCCATGGAGAATATTTAAGTTTGAATTGATCGAAGTAGAAATTTCAGAGTGATTCCAAAAAACTTTTTCTTTCTTTCGAAAACGATAACGAACGATTCAACCGATTCTGACCGGACTGGCGGCGATCGACGTGGTTTTTTGATATTAAGAGCTGATTGTTTTTTGAAATCAATAGATGGAGCCGTTTAAAAGTTATTAGGTACAAAAAAAAATCATAAAAAAAGTTCGTAGTTTTTTTTGAGATTTTTCAAAATATATCCGTACGAATCGGTTCAAATTTTATTCAAAATCCAAATAGATAGAGAAAGAGTGAGAGAGAAATAGTAACGCGGAGAGGGGAATATAGGCATTTCGCAGCTGCATGTATTAGACCCTATCTACGAATTTTTGTTACTTCGGCTTGTGAAAATCATCAGGTTATATATTTTTCATTATCCTTGAATTATTTCCTTTGAAATAAAAAAAAAAAAAAAATTGCCACGCTCGAGAATGTCGAGATGACGATTTTTTTTACAACTTTGTAGCCCTCCCTTTTCTTTTTATCACTCTCAAATTGTCAGATTAGTAGAATATACACTTTTTAACAAGTAATTAACTCACCCTACCTTAATCTGATGCGCTCGAGACTTTCTGATGATAATTTTTTTTACTCATCTGATCCTTTATCCTGGACACACGGCCTTATTTATGAGGTTCGTATTTGGTGGAGGTACTCAACCGGGTACAAGGTATCCCCCTATACCGGGTGCCCGTATTTCGAGCCGCACCATGGGGATCTCAGTTTTTATAAGAGATACGTGGTCGGTTAAATTAGGGATAAGTTGGGCGTTTTCATGCTGAACAATTATCTGAAAGAAAATTTGATGTGTCATTTTTAGTTTTAAAAAAACGGTAATTTGTAATTGTCGTTTTTATTTTTTCAAGCGAAAACCAAGAGAATTAGACGTTTTTAACTAGAACGTTCTTGAGGCACTTTTTTGCAAGGAATCTAAATCTATCATCGTATTTTCCAAAGCGTTCTTGATGCCAGTGTTACAACAATCAACTTTGGTTTTTCTTATGAACGCCATATTGGATTTTTGCCTTTTAAAAAGTTTTTTTTTTGATTACAACGATGTATCACACAATATGATCCGAATCTTACATGCTGATCAAAATTAGGAAAAAATCATTTTTGCGAAGAACGCCAACAATTTTGTTTAACAAACTAAATTTTGACAGTTCAGTTAAATATTCGAGTAAAACTTTTGAATTCTTTCAAGTTCTAATGCCATTTTCAAATGAAGGAAAGCGTGATATGCTTCAGATTTATTACGCTTTGCATCGAAATGCGCAAATTTCGTCCGAAACGTATCTCCAGCGGTATCCAGAGAGAGAGCAACCAGCACAGAATTATTTTCTTAATTAGAATTCTAAATTAGAAATTTAGCCGATTATGGTTCATTTGTAAAGCTTAGACGAAGGTACAACGATAGAGAGAATGTAAAAGAGATAGCAGTTTTGCAAGCGTTGAGTGAAATAGAAGAAAAATTACCTAGGATTTGAATATTTTTCCTTTAGGTTCAAGATAATCGGTACGATTCCACGCGGGAAGTTGCAACAAATCTTGACATATCGCATCAAGTGGTGTGGAGGATACTGAAGAAACACAAATATCGTCCATTCAAAATTCACATCACCCAAGTTCTCCATCCCGGAGATGCTGGTCGACGGGTAGATTTTTGTAGTTTCGTAATGAACCAGTTGGAGCAAAATCCAAATTTTTTACGTAATCTAATATTCACGGACGAATGCAAATTCACAAACATGGGCATGTTCAATCGACACAATGAACACATATTTGGTCTATTGAGAACCCACATGGACATCAAGAACGGCGGCCGCAAGTACGCTTCGGCGTAAATGTATGGGTCGGTTTATTGGACGACACAATAATTGGTCCATACATTTATAAAGGAAATCTGACACCCAGTTTCATTTTATCAAAGCCTCGGAGAAAGAAAGTATTCCTCATCCTATCAAAACCATCTGAATATTGAATCGTCCCCGATACTTAATTTTTTATTACACTAAAAGCATACATTCGCATTTGCAGGATCAAATGTTAATATTCTCCGAATTTTGCCCACTCGAAATTTCATCCATTTAAACGAAACGAACGGATTACCTCGATGGAATACAGCACAACGACTCTGCAGTGGTGAAATTAAAAGTAGGAACACCAGCTGCAATACCGCATCGTAACAACTACGAGAGAAGAAAAATTACCTAGGATTTGAATATTTTTCCTTTAGGTTCAAGATAATCGGTACGATTCCACGCGGGAAGTTGCAACAAATCTTGACATATCGCATCAAGTGGTGTGGAGGATACTGAAGAAACACAAATATCGTCCATTCAAAATTCACATCACCCAGTTCTCCATCTCGGAGATGCTGGTCGACGGGTAGATTTTTGTAGATTCGTAATGAACCAGTTGGAGCAAAATCCAAATTTTTTACGTACTCGCCTGTCTGGACTTCAGTAAGCCTTTTACGCTTCAGACGGATGCGTCAGACAACGGCCTCGGAATAGTCCTAACTCAACAGGTGGATGGGAGCGAACACGTCATCTCTTACGCGAGTAGATCACTGACATCCTCCGAAATTGCTTACTCTGTTACCGAAAAAGAGTGTCTAGCTATCGTATGGGGAATCGAAAAAATGCGCCCGTACCTGGAAGGATATCATTTCACTATACTGAGTGACCACCTCTCCCTTCGTTGGTTGCATTCTATCAAGAGTCCTTCTGGAAGATTGACTCGATGGAGTTTGTTTCTCCAACAATATAACTTTGATATTCAATACCGCCGAGGTACTCCGAATAAAGTGGCTGACACCCTATCCCGAGAACCCATGCCGTTCGATACTGATGAGGAACTTTTCGATGAGTTGGCCGCAGTCATTCCAGAGATTCGGTGCTCTTGGAATGATAATCGGAAAGTGGAAGTCGAAAGAAACCCGTCTCTGTATCCGGACTATTGTATCCGAAATGGGCACTTGTATCGCCATTTTTGGGATCCGAATAGTATCATGGAGCCAGAATTGTGCGATCCATGGAAACTGTGTGTGCCAAAGTCAAAACGAGAAGGGGTCTTACAAAGAGAATCATGCTGCTCTTACTGCTGGCCACATGGGCATTGCAAAGACCATAGCGCGTATCGCTCACCGGTATTATTGGCCAGAGATGTTCCGTGACATCGCCAAGTACGTACGCTCATGTATGTCGTGCCAACAATATAAACATTCGCAAATGAAACCAGCCGGTAAGATGCAACCGTCCCCTAACCGCCAACACTGGGAGTGTGTTAACACGGACCTAGTGGGACCTTATGTAACTGTGACCTCGGTCCAGCCGTGGTCACAGTTATTTGGTTGTATTCCAAGACCGATTTACCAAGTGGGTGCATTGTCGCCCTTTACGTAACGCGACCAGTAAATAGGCTAGGGGGCTTCTACAATCAATTTGATCATTTTTACATGTTAATCTGCATAAGGATTTATAAGATCCGTTTTGCAATTTTTGCTCTTTTTTGGGGTGGGGGGAAATTAGAGCGTCGCTGGTCTGCGTTCATCGTGTGACGTAGTCGAGTAGATCCCTTAGATTGATAACATTTTGCCAATAGAGCGCGGCGCACACATATTTTGAATTAATGGAATTGGATTTTAAAGAAAAAAAGATTTCCGAGAACGAGGTTTGAACCAGCGGTTTATGCGTGGTAGCGAGTGACGCTAGCCTTGCCACCACGGAGACTTCGTACAAGTTGATGTACAAATGTGGGGTATATATTTCTCCAGCTACCAGAGCACGCTGTTTGAATATTAAAAAAAAAAAAATTGTGAGTCTGATAATAATAATGATGTTTGGAATAAATGTGAAAAAATTGCGGTTCAACGGTGGTCCAGCGTTTCAACAAGCTATGTGTATAGGGTGTCTCAAAAAGTATCATTTAAGAGAAAAAAAATGGCGGCTGCTCGTTAGATTTAGTATACCAGGTGTCTCAAAACGTATCAGTTAAGAGAAAAAAAACATGACGGCTGCTCGTTAGATTCAGTATACCAGGTGTCTCAAAACATACCATTTAAGAGAAAAAAATTATGGTGGGTGCTCGTTAGATTCAGTAGACCAGGTGTACCACATATAATTTATGAGAGAAAAAACATGGCGGCTGCTCATTAGATTTAGTATACCAGGTGTACCAACATATCATTTAAGAGAAAAGACATGGAGGTCAAAGAAAAAAATACATCATGGAGGGTATGGGGATTCAAGTTAAAAAAAAAACATGGCTGCTTCTGAGTGGTCAACGCTGATCATAGTTGTACAGGGACGTCTCACAAATTTTATTGGGGAAAATATATACAGGGGCGTTTTGATTTAAACATCATTGCTTTTGCTTCTGTCATTTGTCATATGTCTCATCATAGATAGAAAATAGAGTGTTTTGAGAAAAAAAAACATGACCACCATTTGACATCATGAAGGAATACATCAAATCCATCAGTGTCCAAAAACGCATTAACGATATGTCGGATCTATACGAATCATCGAAAAATAAGCACTTCCGGTTTGAAAAAATTGAGGTAAAAGAAAAGTAATAGTGAATTCGGATTATCCACATCGAGGAGAGTTCAAATATGCAATAAAATGGTCACTTCTGGATTTCACTTCCGGTTGTCCGATTTCGATGATTTTGGCATCAATGGATTCGTTTCGATGTCAAGACACAATGTTTTTTGACATCGAAACAAACCCATTGGTGTCGAAATTATTGAAATCGTACGACCGATAGTAACTAAATTTGGACCCTTATCAATGCTCTATCTCAATTTTCAATGATTGGGCACCTTCCTGATGATAGAGGGCGCGGACGTATTCGGTCTCGATGACATGTAATACATTTCCGATTGGGATCGCACGGTGAAACGCTAAACTCCTGTTAAAACATCATATTTTTTTTCTATAAATAAGATGCTCTGTATACCTTCTTGATTAGGATTGAAACGTCCTATGAGCGTTTTTTTTCCTATCTTGAGTAGTTTTTGAACACTCTGTGTATGTCTAAGAAAGTTTTGGAACACTTAGTATGAAATATCACCATATTTTTCTATTGGGTCCCCATATCCCCAATGATACGTATTTTCTGCGTCCCATTTTCCACATGACATTTGACACTTGCATCAGCCATGTTTTTTCTCTTAAATAACGTGTGATACGCCCTGTATATACTATTGCTGAATACTTTGCTACTCCCAATGACCCATTTTCCATCTGACCTTACAACCATGTTTATTTGTCACATATTATTTTTTTTTTCAACGATATTATCAATGACAACTGACAGATATCGAGTGTGAGGCGCCGCCGATATATTGAGCGACGTTCTATACAAAAAAATGTCAAACGTTAACGAACCGACTTCTAACATTTGAGCGATGAGTACATAACGCATTGGAATGTGAGGTTTATGGTACTTATGGTAGTTGACGGAAAGAAATTCTATTATTTTCTTGATCCCCCATAAAAGTTGTCTTATTAGAGTAGTCGCACGTTTCTGTATCTTTACTAATAACGAAGATAGCCTCCTATGCCCTTTTGGCATTGGATAATGCTTAAAAATGTTTCTTGACATCGAAACGAATCCATTGATGCCAAAATCATCGAAATCGGACAACCGGAAGTGAAAACCGGAAGTGACCATTTTATTGCATATTTGAACTCTCCTCGATGTGGATAATCCGAATTCACTATTCTTAAATGGTTGTTTTGAGACACCTGGTATACTGAATCTAACGAGCAGCCGTCATGTTTTTTTTATCTTAACTGATACGTTTTGAGACACCTGGTATACTAAATCTAACGAGCAGCCGCCATGTTTTTTTTCTCTTAAATGATACTTTTTGAGACACCCTATACACATAGCTTGTTGAAACGCTAGACCACCGTTGAACCGCAATTTTTTCACATTTATTCCAAACATCATTATTATTATCAGACTCACAATTATTATTTTTTTTTTAAATATTCAAACATCGTGCTCTGGTAGCTGGAGAAATATTTACCCCACATTTGTACATCAATTTGTTCGAAGTCTCCGTGGAGGCAAGGCTAGCGTCACTCGCTACCACGCATAAACCGCTGGTTCAAACCTCGTTCTCGGAAATCTTTTTTTCTTTAAAATCCAATTCAATTAATTCAAAATATGTGTGCGCCGCGCTCTATTGGCAAAATGTTATCAATCTAAGGGATCTACTCGACTACGTCACACGATGAACGCAGACCAGCGACGCTCTAATTTCCCCCCACCCCAAAAAAGAGCAAAAATTGCAAAACGGATCTTTAAAATCCTTATGCAGATTAACATGTAAACATGATCAAATTGATTGTAGAAGCCCCCTAGCCTATTTACTGCGACCGCCCGCGCCGTGAGCCAGGCGCTATACGAGGATATAATTACTCGCTTTGGGTGCCCAAAACTCGTGATAAGTGATAACGGGTCTCAATTTACTGGCCAGACTTTCACCACTATGCTGCAAGATCTGAGCATTAAACATTGTCGAACGCCGCCGTACACCCCACAAGCTAACCCGGTCGAACGAACTAATAAAACACTCAAAGCAATGATATCCCAGTTTTGCGTCGATGAACACAGGACTTGGGACCGACACCTTCCTGAACTTTTATTTGCGCTTAATATGGCTCGATATGACGCCACGGGTTATTCGCCGGCTTTCCTGAACTTCGGTCATGAACTTGAAGTGCCCAACTCTGTGTACCGTACAACGGCTGCATCATCCGGTGAAAACTCGAATTCGGAAAGCATCGATAAGACCGGCGAACAGAAACAACGCTTGCACAAGCTGCAAGAAATCGTTGACTTAGTACGTATAAATCTTGGTCGCGCATTCAGTAACCAAAGTCGACATTATAACTTGAGACGACGAGACTGGCGCTGCCATCTCGGGGACCGAGTGATCATCTGCCGGTGAGGGTTTTGCTGCAAAGTTAGCTCCAAAGTATTCAGGTCCATACACCGTAACCAAAGTTTGGTCCCCGGTTGTATACAATTTCAAAAGCAGCACCGGTAAGAAGCTCAATAGAATACATATCAACGACCTTCGACCTGCGCACGGTCCAGAAGAACCATCACGGGTAACGTCCCTTTCTGTTTCAGGAGATGTCGCGTCGTTGTTTCGAACAACCGCCAAAGGGAAAACATGCTACCGCACCCCTGCTTTCGCTGACCGACGATGCGAGGCGGAAAAATGCCCAAGCCACCATTCGCATGAGAGCCATACGCATTCTGGCCCGAGTTCAAAAAATGCGCCGGCCCAAAATTGCAACAGTGGGGCCGCCACCTCGCCAACCGACGCGCCCCCTACCCGTTACTACCAGCGGGAATAAGCCCGTCCGATTGTCAACGTGATTTCGAATATCCAGATCACCCCCCAAGGACCGAAGCATCCCGGCGGAATCAATCGCTCGCCACCGACGCAAACCTGAGTGTCGAAACAGAGGCGGTCAGGTTGTTGGTGACTCCAGCAACCGCCAGTCCCGAGAAAGAGCGGCAGCCGGCCCCCGCACCTACCCATAAGTGGTCGACCGACCGGCTCATTGCCGCACTCAGAGGTCGTCCAGTTAGGATCCGGAGTTACGTGATTAACTTCGCTTATTGCGCCCCTCCGGAGCGCCACCTGGCCGCAGGATCAGATACTCCTTGCGAGATGCATCTGATCAGAGGATAAGGGTGATGCTACCAGCAGGCCTGGAATCACCACTTTGTATAATGTTGAGCAAAAAAGAGGTAAGTTAAATATTTTTTTTCTTCAAATCTCGCTAAAGTAATAATTTGTTCGAAATAAAAAAAAGGTCATCACTTAAAACATTTGAAAACATGATGAAAGATTTGGTAGTTCATTGACTTGTTCTTTTAACCAACAATTGATGAAATAAAAAAACTTGATTACTTTTTCTCATTTATTACATAAATCATACACAAATTTTTGCTTATAATAAAATAAATATTCACGCAAAGCATTAGCCAACATACTATCTAAAGATGAAGCTTGACAAAAACCTTCTATAATTTCTTCCAAACTCAAATTGGTTTTATTTTCACGTAACCAAGATTGAATAATATCAAAAACACCTCGATAATAGTCACAAAAGTTCATAGCATCCAGCATAGCGATACGGTCAGACAGCACCCCCAAGTGTGTATTGAGAATATCGTTCACATCTTGTTCAGACAACTCCATGTTCGTGTTATCCTTGGAAATGGAAATTTGTTTGGTATTACTTTCGATGTACTGTGTGATGTAAATGTAATCCCCGCAACGTGTTGTGATTGGATCATACTCATCTACATACTCATCGATTTGTGATTCAAAGAAATTTTCCTTTATTTCTTGCAGGATGTCAATGAGGGTTACCCATTCAAAAGAAGCAAAATTGATGGATCGAATGGAGAACTGCTGCTTCAAAATGATGCATGAGCTAAAATCCATGGAGGGACTTATGCCACATCGAATTTCGTTGGATGGCATAGGGAATACCATCAACATCAACTGATGTTCGTTCCGAGCTGCCATTTCGTATTGCCCCAATGCTCTGTCGATGGCATTTAGAGTTTCTCCATAATCTTTTCCATCAGTATCGCACATTGCTTCAACTTCACTGACGTAACCACTGTCTTGAGACATTTTCGTTTTCAAACTGAATATTTGTCTGTGCTTGCATACGCTTTTATAGCTTCAGATCACGTGGTCAATTTTAAAAATGTTGTTGCATGTTTGTTGAATGTGAAAAAAATATTTGAAAGACCCCTCGGAATTATATGATTTGTGTTTGTTTCCCATAAGATTCTATACAAAATCTTCCTCAGAACTTTTTCCACGAGATATATATCTGGATTTGCAGTTTTTTGTAATTCCTCTGCATAAAAAGCACCCTTGATAGGAACACCCTGCGTATCTTTCAGCATGAAGGTGGCAGGGTTGGTGATATTGACTTTGATGATTTTGAATAATTCTGTAGTCCAATTAGGTGTGTAACCTTTTTCGAAAACGTGCTTTGCCTTACTAATTCGCAAAACATCACCGACTTTGAATTTTCTCGGTCCAGCTATTTTCAAGTGGCTGTATGTTGATTTGAGAATTTCTTTTTCGTTGGTTTTATCAATTTCCGAAGGTTTCATACCCGTCTTTGAATGACGTGTATCATTGTAAGATTTTGTGATTTCAGGTAATATATTCAGCCATTTGTAGGTGCCATTCAAACTGAAATACTTGTACAATCTTTCCTTCAAAGTCCTTATAATCCGTTCGGCCATAGAGGCTTTGAGGATGCTGTACGTATTGTAGTGATTTATCTCATGTTTTTTCATCAAACTCTGGAATTTACTGTTGTAAAATTCCGTTCCCTGATCGGTTTGTAGATTTTTTGGGCATAGTTTCGTGTGTGTTAAAATATCTGCAAACGTTTTAGTAATTTCCTCACCTGTTTTCGTTTTCAGCGGACGAGTCTACACGAATTTCGAGAAACAATTTATAACAACTAGAATGAGTTTGAAATTACGATTTTGTTGGGCGTACGGTCTCATCTCAGCCAAGTCCATTTGCCATAAATCATCTAAGCCTTTAATAATGGTGCGACGTCGAGGATAATTTTTTCTAATTGGTTTGTGCAGTTCACGGACAAGTTGAATCTTGTCTTTGGAAGCCATCACGCACATATGTGATGGCGAAACTGTGAAACCTGCTATTTTATTATGGTGATGTATACACTACACTTTGTCTTTCAGTAATTTCCTCGACAGCAGATTTCACACTCGCTATATCTGAATTTATTTTGGTGATTTGCTGTAAAATATCAATTCGAACTGGTTTAACTCATTCTTGGTTAGCAGCATTTCCTTGTGCCTAATATCCCATTTTAAATTGTGTGCATGAATCGAATCGGTTATTTCAGAAATTTTTTTCAACAAATCTCCACGAATATTTTCAATATCAGTTTTGTATTGTAGGTTGAATTTTTCGAAACATGACCTTGTTTCATTATAGCGTACCTCACTTATTTCAATAAAATTACTTGCAAGAGTTCGTGTTTCCTTTTCCAGATAATTTTTTGTTGCAATCAATTCATTTTCAATTTCATGTTGCATCTTTGCCATTTTGTCACTCAGTTGAACTTTTTCCGAATGGTGTTGTTCACCTTGATGTTGTATAGTTGCAGCAATTTTTCTATCGATTTCATCCACATATTGTTTATTGGCAGCATCAGTATTTTTGGTGGGCCTCTTTACATTACTCAATTTCAAATTATCAAAATCGATGTTACCATCTGGAGTGTGCAGCAAGCCGCCGCCTCCAGACGGCATAGGTAATTTTCGCTTTCTATCACCGGTGTTGCTGTCGCTACTTCCGAACTTATCGATAACCATTTTGAAAATATGAATGTATGCATGGATGTATGTCATCTTATAGAATTATATTTGCCTCTTTGAGTTCACTCAAAATGGCAATAATCTCATTGTCATGCGAAGTATTTCCGGCATCCCAAGAGGCTATCAATAATTTGAGGCGTTCGCGTAGTTCGTTTGGGTCATCCCAATAAACAAAGTCCATAGGTTTGGTATTGAATGTCATTGCAATAGGAATATTTTTAGGTAAACCGCTACCTTTTGCTGCAGGGTTGGATGTTTTAGGTAAACCGGTACGTGTCGATATTTTACGTTGATTTCGTATAGGAAACAATTATTTCGGTATATTTGTATCTTTTACTACCTTTCGCATAGCCTAGGGAGTATTTGTGAATGTTCGACAAATCTACAATTGATTTGTATGCCTGCATATCTTCATTATTATAGTTTTCAGGTGTGTTTGAAAATATGAGTTCATATATACCGGGTGTTGCTCTCCACTGATATCCACCCATTTTAATGTATCTGCTGCATTTGTCGAAATCTATTTCTTTGTTACCTAGGAAAAGATAACGTCCAGCATTTATATCAAAATCTTTCATAATCAGAACGGTTCCATATCGATGCTGTCGCCAACATTCTGCACACATTGCCTTGAATTCTTCGAACGTCATGTCTGGGGAAACGTGTTCATCGAATACATGTTTCAAATTCATTTCATCGTGCTTGAAAAGCACAATCATATTACAATTGTCTCGTATCAATTGTTTTGGAATTTTTGAATATGTCTGACAAAGATATGCAGCATCAATATTTCGGTGTCTGCAAAAGGAGTAGTATTCTCGAATTTTCTGTTGACTATCGCATGCAACATCATCGAAAATGAATATGGAATTTGATTTGGCCTCGTGATGGCTTATGATTTCCTCATTTTCCCTGAACGGATAATATCCCAATCCCTTGACTTTCCCCAAAATTTCTTGAACCACCTGATATTTGGGTTGGTACAAAGATTTTGAATATACGTAGATGTTTTCGAATTTTGCTCCGTTCGGATGGAATAACAGTGTTAAGATGGCATTTGTCTTTCCACAACCACTTGGCCCACAAATAATTGCACGAAACGAGTTCGGTAATAATTTACCATGCTTCCCAACCTTACTGCTATCGAGGTCTCCATTCAAAAAATCTAAATTTTCAATAGGCAGTGTCTTGTCTTGTTGAACGACCTCCATGATGTGATGAAAAAACATGAGTGCGCCACGGTTATAAATAAACGCATTGAAGGTATCTTTCATCATTATCAATGTTGACTTACTCTGGTGCAGGTGTTGTCAATTCAATCATCCATAAGCTCCCGTTCGAATTGCATCTACCAGGTTATTCGTTTTGCGGGCCTGGCACCAAATTGAGGCAGAGATTACAACGCGGAGAAACTGGCGTGAATCCTTTGGACGAAAGCTGCAGAGAGCACGATATTGCATACCCTCAATCCGACTCTCTAGAACACCGTCATAAAGCAGATCAAGTATTGGAAAATAGAACTTGGGAACGAGTTAAATCTAAAGACGCTAAATTTGGGGAACGGGCTGCAGCTTGGCTTGTTACTTCCACCATGAAAGCCAAACGTAAGCTAGGTATGGGTGTATCCTTTCGCCGTAACTTGCTTCAAAAAATTATCTAAAATTGGAAACACAATCCTACTAATATTAAGAAATCTAGTGCTTCGGCTTTGCGAGCTGCTAAAATGGCATTGAGTCAAGCAAATTAAACTGAACATATGCTTGTCACTTCAGTATCAATCACAGAGTCAACATGAGAATAGCTGTTGTAGATATTCAAGGCTTTACCATCGAGCAACAATTCCATCCTAAGGAGATTGCCATTAGGATTGGAATTCAATTTAGTAATTTTATGCTGCTGCCAACTATACCATTTTCCTCTTTGAGTAGAGCAGATAAACGTACTGCCTGTTTCTTGGAGCGAAACGTTCATGGATTGAGGGATTCCTCCGGCTTTGTGGAATATCATCAATTAGATTCCATCCTCAAGAAAAATTTACAGAATGTTGATATCATTTATGTACGAGGACTCCAAAAACGTGACTATCTTACAGAGAAATTTCATCAATTGAACCTACCTACACCTGTTGTGAATTTGGAGGACTATGATAATACGTCATGGATGGTTCCCACATTCGGCGACAATGATGGTATATCACCCTGTATGCATCACATCAACAAGCAACCCCACTATAATTGCAGTCTCCGAAACGTAGATATTCTATACAAATGGTTATGTGATATGTTACCAAAATAAAACTGTATAATAAATTTTTCTATTTAAATTGTTTTTTTATCTAACGTCACCTGATGATGAAAACGCAGCGTTTTGAAAAATCTCCACCTCATACCTTCAATGATGTGTTTTTTCTTTAACCTCCATGTTTCTCCTCTTAAATGATATGTTGGTACACCTGGTATACTAAATTTGACAAGCAGTCGTCATGTTTTCTTCTCTTAAATAATATATACAGTGTGTCCCGCTTTTCATGAATACACCCTAATATCTCAGTTACTAATAATGCGATTTTCTTGAAATTTTGGTGGTGATTATATGTTAGGTAAATGAAGTATTTTGGCATAGTGCGGTGTGGGGGGGTAAAAAATTGCTGTTTTTTGGGAAAAGGATATTAGGGCTCATTTTAGATAACTTTTTTTATCAGAATTAGAATCAGCATCCCCAAAAACCCTCCAATCCATATTTTCGAAATCTCAAGAGCTGATTGAGGAGAAAAAAAAAATTACTTTTTTCGTCAATGCACCCGAATATCTGTTATTAGCGATTTTCTTGAGATTTTGGTGGTGATTTTGGTGGTAATTTTATGTTAGAAAAATGAAGCATTTGAGTAATCATATTCATTCACCATTGGCGTGCGAAGTTGGGGAGAGAAAAAAGGCATTTTTTGAGAAATGAATATTAATGATAATTTAAGACAATTTTTCTTATCAGATTCGGAATCAGCATCCCCAAAAACCCTTTAATTCATAATTTCAACATCTCAAGAGCTGATTTGAACAAAAAAAAAAGTTTAAGTTTTTTTTTTAATAAGTTCTTTATTTGTAACAGTGGTAACAAAATTACGAATTACTTTATTTTAGATTCTTGTGTTTTCAACATAACTACCTTCTGAAACAATACACTTTTCAACAATTCTTCTCAAACGTACATTCACTTTTCTTAAAGTTTGGGGAGTTATTTCCTGACACGCTTGCCTAATTGCAAAGCAAAGTTCCTCTCTATTACGCGGCCGAGTAGCATACACTTTATTCTTCAAATGCCCCCACAGAAAAAAGTCACAAGGGGTAATATCTGGCGATCTAGGGGGCCATGGTTCCAAAGGAGAATTTCTACCTATCCACTTCATAGGGAAAATTGCATTTTAAAAGTTCCGAACTATCCCGGAATTGTGTGCGGGGGCCCCATCTAATTGAAAGATTAAGTTTTGTCTTTGTGCTAATGGCAATTCCATAAGAAAATCATAGAGACCATTTTGTAAAAAATTTTGAAAATTTTGTCCGGTTAGGTTATCCAGGAAATAAGAGCCAACAATCCGTTCGTTGAATATGCCACACCACACGTTAACTTTTTCACTGTATTGGTTTTTACAATAAATTACCCAATTCGGATTTTCAGCTGCCCAAAACCTACAATTTTGACTAGACACCACACCGTTTGTTGTAAACGTTGCCTCGTTAGTAAACATCATGTTCTTCAGAAAAAGTCTGTCGTTAAGATAGTTACCCTGCAACCATAAGCAAAATTCAAACCGTCGTTCAAAATCACCATTTAACAGAGTATGTAGAAATTTTGGTTTAAATGCCCTAATCATGTTGCGTTTCAAACATCTCCATACTTTGTTTTTCGTTAAATTCATTGTCCTCGCAACTGCCCTTACAGTTCCATTTGGGTTGTTTCGAAATTCTGCTAAGATACGTTCGTCGTCTGGATAGTGTCTTTGATTTAAATTGTACCTCCCTGGTCTTATTTTGAAAACCGCTCCAGTCCTTGCGAACAATCTGTTGATTTTGGCAACGGTATCGTGAGAAATTGGTTCTCGATCATGATGCCTTCCATTGAATATTCCAGCAACTTGACGCGTAGATCTTTCATTATTACCAAATAAGCGGATAATCTCTACTTTTTCTCCAATTGTAAGAACTACTCTTCGGTTGTGTGCCATCTTATTTACAGTTAAGTAACACTGCTTGACTTATTGACATTTCGTACTGATTACCGATGTCAAACAAAAACTTTTGTTTCAAAGCACTCTTTCATTAATTTGCATGAAAACTCAAATCGGCAAGCCAACGGTAACAAAGTGTGCGTATCTTCGGAAATACCTAAATTGTAGTATAAGGGCAGTTGCAAACGATACAGAATATAAGTAAACGAAGGTGTTTGAAATTTAATATAGGATTAGGGCATTTGAAATAAAAAGTTAGAAATAAACAATCTATTGAAAAAAAGTTTATTAAATTTTGTTTTCTAATCAAATCAGCTCTCGAGATTTCGAAAATATGAATTGAGGGGTTTTTGCGGTCGCTGATTCCAAATCTGATAAAAAAAGGTTGTTTAAAATGAGCCCCTTATATCCTTGGAGAAGAAGTGGAGATTATCCGATTATTTGGTAATAATGAAAGATCTACGCGTCAGGTTGCTGGAATATTCAATGGAAGGCATCATGATCGAGAACCAATTTCTCACGCCAAAATCAACAGATTGTTCGCAAAGACTAGAGCGGTTTTCAAGACAAGACCAGGGAGGTACAATTTAAATCAAAGACACTATCCGGACGATGAACATTTCGAATTTTGAAACAACCCAATTGGTACTGTAAGGGCAGTTGCGAGGACAATGAATTCAACGAAAAACAAAGTACAGAGATGCAACAGGGCATTTAAACCAAAATTTCCACATACCGTGTTAAATGGTTATTTTGAAAGACGGTTTGAATTTTGCTTACAAGGACTTATTGAAAAAAGATTTGAATAATTTTTTATTCAAATCAGCTCTTGAGATTTTGAAAATATGAATTAAAGTGTTTTTGGGGATGCTGATTCCGAGACGAAAAAAGTGAATTTATTTTTTTTTCTCCTTAAATCAGCTCTTGAGATTTCGAAAGTATGGATTGGGGGGTTTTTGGGATGCTGATTCTAATTCTGATAAAAAAAGTTATCTAAAATGAGCCCTATTAAACTTTTCCCAAAAAACAGCTTTTTTTTACCCCCCCACACCGCACGACTATGGTCGATGAAAATGTTCACTAATACTTCATTTACCTAACATACAGTGTGACCCATTTAAGATGGAAGCACCCTTATAAAACTTACATTTTTCAACCGATTGGAATGATTTTTTTTTTGTTAGGTAGATATTCAAAAAGTCTATTAGGACATCAAATATCATGAAAAAATCTCAATTTCCAGGGCCAACTAATCTTATTTTTCAAGGTAAAAAATCTAAAAAAATTACTAGCGATTTTTTTAGAAATAATCTGACTACACCACTGGATTCGCGACATTTTCAAATGATTTACATGTAAATAACGTTGGAATGCGTCAATCAATAAAAAGTTATAAAGGAATGAAATTTGAAAAATATGCCGTTTAATCAATCCACCAATTCGAATTCATGAATTTTATGAAAATTCTGAATACACCACTGGATTCAGGAGGTCTTGAAATATCACTGGTCACAGATTCATCGAAATCTGTTCAGTAATAAAAAAGTTAAAAGGGAATGAAATTTGAAAAATATGTTGTAAAATGAAATTTTAACAACGTTCTTACTACGCCACAGTTGATTATTGAAAAAATTATTGGGGTGATTATTGCAATGTCGTACAATTATAACATCTGAAAATCATGATGGTAAAAATAGTCTATAGGTATTTCTCGAAGTGGAGTGGATACATAAACAAGTACAATCAGGAGAGAACTCCTGGTTAATCTTCATGAAAACAATTTCTACAATATAAGACAAGTCTAATGTACTCCCAATAGAAATTATAACGAAAAAAATATGCAATGGATAATAATTATTATCATTCCAGTAGGTAACATCAGCTGTGATTTTTTCCTTTTGTTGAATAGCAAAAAATGAGAGTTGCAATTTTAACTGCCTGTTATTCAGAATGCATCAATGAAATAAACAAGTTAGCTGTGACTTACAGTTTCTCATCTATTTATTTGCGCATGAATTGTCATTTTGTTACGCACCATTAGTGAACTGAATAATTTGTGTTCCAAAATAAAAACAGGTAATGGCTCAATTGTCAATTCAAGAAAAAATCGAAATTATACGTCTTTCCGGTGATGATTACCGGAGTGAAAGAGAAGTAACTAGAATATTCAATGAAAGACACCCAAATCGTCCAGCCATAAATAACAGCACGGTATATAAAATAAACCAAGTTTTCAATCGGACTGGAGCAGTAACCACATATATTTTAAAGAACAATATACGAAGAAGGAACGAAAATAACCAGACTATATTAGATTACTTCAGAAATAATCCAAATAGTGGTTTGAGGGTTGCCAGCTTAGATTTAAACTTACCTAGGGAGAATATTAGGCGATGTCTGAAGAAAAATAAATTGAGGCCATTTAAACCAAAGTTTTTACATACTCTGGAACTAGGTGATCAAGAAAAACGATTGGAATTCTGCTTATGGGCCCAGGGCGAGTATCTCAATGACAGGCAATTTTTAAAGAAAATTTTATTTGGTGATGAAGCTAGTTTCACAACAAATGGAGTGGTTTCATCACAAAATATTCGCTATTGGGCCACTGAAAATCCTAACTGGGTGATAAACTGTAAAAGTCAGTACTCAGAAAAAGTGAACGTTTGGTGTGGAATACTGAATGAAAGGATAATTGGACCATTCTTTTTCGACGGCAACATGAATGGCGCAATTTTCCTACAATTTTTAAGGAATGAATTTTCGGACGCAATAGATGAACTTCCCCTTGCAGAAACAAGAAATTTATATTGTCAGTTAGATGGTTGTTCCATACATAATGCGGGAATTGTGAAGAATTGGCTGAATCAAAATTACCCTAATCGTTGGATAGGAAGGGGGAGTACATTAATTGGATGGCCACCAAGATCGCCTGACCTTACTTCACTCGATTTTTTCCTTTGAGGTTATGTTACACAAAAGGTTTACAAATCACGACCAAGGAATCGAGTGGAACTGTGCACCAGAATTCAGCAAGCTTGCGATGCAATTACTCCACAACAATTGGGGAATACTTTAAAAAATATTCGTAAGCAATATGATAAATGCATTGAATTGGATGGAAGTTTGGTGGAGGCCACCAGAATATGAATTGCACTCATTTATTTTTCAATTCGGTATCTTCTTGGTTTCTATATTTACATTGATTGTGAATAAAAGATTGTTTTCCGCTAGTTTGTAGCAATTAGAAAAATGTACTTACAGTTATTTTTTTGTAGATTCATTTGAAATTATTGACACTAAAGTTTGTTGTGATAAACTGATTGATTGATATGGTTCGACATACATATGAAAGGAAATTGATTCTCCCATAAACGTTTCATGAATTTTATTTGAATAATATTTTGTTGAATATTGCCCCCAATCCAGTGGTGTAGTAAGAACGTTGCTAAAATTCCATTGAACAACATATTTTTCAAATTTTATTCCTTTATAACTTTTTTATTACCGAACAGATTTCGATGAAACTATGATCAGTAATATTTCAAGACATCCTGAATCCAGTGGAGTATACAGAATTTTCATAAAATTCCTGAACATGAATTGGTGGGTTGATTAAACGGCATATTTTTCAAATTTCATTCCTTTATAACTTTTTTATTGATTGACGCATTCCAACGTAATTTACATGTAAATCATTTGAAAATGTCGCGAATCCAGTGGTGTAGTCAGATTTTTTCTAAAAAAATCGCTAGTAATTTTTTTAGATTTTTGACCTTGAAAAATAAGATTAGTTGGCCCTGGAAATTGAGATTCATTCATGATATTTGGTGTCCTAATAGACTTTTTGAATATCTACCTAACAAAAAGAAAAACATTCCAATCGGTTGAAAAATGTAAGTTTTATAAGGGTGCTTCCATCTTAAATGGGTCACACTGTATAATCACCACCAAAATTTCAAGAAAATCGCATTATTAATAACTGAGATATTAGGGTGTATTCATGAAAAGCGGGACACACTGTATATTTTTGCCCCAATGACCCATTTCCCACATGATATTTGACATACACACACACACACGCAAGGCACGTTAAATGAACGTGACTTTCATTTCTCTTAAATTATACATTTTGAAACACCTTGTATACTCTCCTCATTGGAATCACACCTTCAAACGTTACACCCTCGTTACCTCGCAATTTTTCACATTTATTCCAAACATCATTATTATTATTAGACTCACAATCATATTTTTTTTTTTATATTCAAACAGCGTGCTCTGGAAGTTGGAGAAATATATTCCCCACATTTGTACATCAATTTGTACGAAGTCTCCGTGTAGGCAAGGATAGCGTCACTCGCTACCAAGCAAAAGGACGATGGTTCAAACCTCTGCTGCTGAAAAATCTTTTTTCTTTTTAAATTCAATTCAAAATATGTGTGCGTCGCGCACTATTGCCAAAATGATATCAATCTAAGGGATTTCTCTCGACTACGTACCCGGTATTTTGCTTATAGCCTTTTCCGAGGTAAGCTCGCAATAACCATCCTCACACGAACTTAGACAATAGCAGTATCCGATGGAATGCAATGAACGACACGCATAAGCTTCGCAGGAGGCGTGTTTATTATGTCACTTACGACCCATCAAGGCTCTACAGCTCGACCTACCGTCAACACCAGCGGATCGGGGGGCCCTAGGCACCACTTGGCACAAGCGCTCGCCCTCCCCCCCAGCAATGGGGTGGAGGGGGAGGCGGCTTTCTGTGCGTCCAAGTCTCATTCCCCGACGTCCCAGCCTATGTGAGGCGAAGAAAGAAGGGCATGCACTTGTTATGACTTGTAGAGAATTATGGAAATGTTAGCAGAATTTTACAAAATATATTTTTATTATTATTATTATTATTCTCGACTACGTCACACGGTGAACGCGAAGCAGTGATGGCCGACTCCCTAGCGTTTGGCATGCTTGACCGTACTGCGCATGCGGTCCCAATCCCGCATAGGTGATCTACTCGCTGAGTTGAGTATTGCGTATATTTTTCTCTCAGTGTGTGTATATGTGAGCGATATACGCAATGTTTCTCAGTGTACAGTCATTCATCATGCTGACAACAACATATGTGATTTTGACAGCGTCTTGTCAAACGAGGTTCATGTCTCTTTTTTGGATGAGAAAAATCGCTCGATGCCCACCAACTAGACGAAAATGTCCCAGGCTTTAAAGAACGACGGATATTTGCCTGTTTTGAAGGCCGAAATTCCACCGAATTTGAGTGCATACAAGCTGAGGAAAGTCTTTCGCAACGAAACTTGCCAAGAAACCGACAGGTTTTTGCTCCAACCGCCAGCATCTCCGGAAGTGGAGGAGGTAACTCCTCGCCCGATGCCTGCAGTGTCCCGAGTAATGACGCCAACGACGTCAAGATGCCCTACAGACGCCTACGATGGATTCATGTTATTTGTATCTTTAGCACACATATGTCTACTAGGTGAATTATTGTACAAGCTATTGCAATCAATTCGACGAAGATACATATTCAACGATTCGAAAGAAGCTGGTAAATATTACCATGGCACTGAAGTTTAATTTTCAAGCAAAAAATCAAATGATTTTTCACTGTATTTTTGCATTCTTGTTTCGAGTCTCAACACGGACAAAACAGTCTTGAATTCCTGGAATTTGTTTGTTTCTTCAATATCTAGTGTTCAAATTCCCCACTCCCTCCACCACCCCGCCCGTGACACCCAGCCCGCAGCTAACCGCGTAATTCTCAAAGACAAAGACAGAAAAAAAACGATGAGTTAGAGTGAGATGTCTTATTTCTGACACAACACACTGAGTCTTGATGGAAAATACTCACCGAATTATTAGAATTTTGATTGTTTATTCAACGAATATCCGTTGCCATTGATGTGCCGCCGCGTATCGCTCGCCCAACACCAGCGAGCTGGTCCAGTGGCGGCGTATCACCAGTGCCAGCGTCAACAACTATAAAATCAACGAAAAATAAAAAATAAATAAAAATCGAAATATTTCGGCCCCCGGCGCTCCAGCGCACCCCATCTTCTCTGGGGACGTTCTCCGCCCACGCCCCCAGCCTCCCGCACTTTTTCCCTGCCGATCCCAGTTACCCAATTCTATACAACTACGACAATCAAGAATTTGAATTGACGAAAACTCGGCCCCCTTGGGCTCTAGCGCGCTCCCTCTTCTGTGGGGACGTTCCTCGATGAGGCCCCCGTCCTACAGCTCCGGCGCCGAAAACTCAATGGGGGCCCCACAAAAGCTCAGCCAGTCGGCGGGAGTCGAAAAGTGAGGTTATGTCACTTTTTTGATGGTCATGGTTGTATTGTCTATCTACTTGTGGAGAATAAACTTTTATGAGAACAGAAAGTATTTAACCCCTTCACCACACAAGTAGTTTAAATACTTTCTGTTCTCATTGAGTGACACCACAGGCGTCCAATATCCAATTTTCGAATAAACTTCTAACTTATCTTGTCGTTCCTAATTCAGAATCTTAGTTTTTAAGTAGGTAAGGCTGATGGAAATGTGAACGTTTCAGATCCAAATTCAATCGAACTATCGAGATTTAGTTTGTTAAACAGAATTGTTGGCATTCTTTCCAAAGCACTCTTCGCAAAAACGATTTTTTCCTAATTTTGATTAGCATGTGAGATTCGATCATATTGTGGATAAATCTTTGTAATCGGAAAAAAAATACTTTTTAAAACGTCAAAAATTCAATATGGCGCTCATAAGAAAAACCAAAGTTGATTGTTGTTACTCTGGAATCAAGATCGCTTTGGAAAATACGATGATAGATTAAGATTGCTGGTAAAAAAGTGCCTCGAGAACGTTCTAATTAAAAACGTCTAGTTCTTTTGGTTTTCGCTTGAAAAAATAAAACCGAAAATTACCAGTTTCCGTTTTTTACAATAATTTATTTATTCAAATATAGACGGGAAGAACCCCTTTACAGATAATACATATAATGTTAGTAGTAAACAGAACTAAAATAAGTTTAAATTTAAATTACGATCACAAGCATTCCTAACTAATATAAACAAGGCATAGAATATAATATGATCATATGACTAGGTCTTTCATTTGGCGTACAAAACTATCACGGGTATCAGAAAAGTCAAGACATTCGTTGAAGTGATTTGCTAAATTGGTCGAACGAGCAATAAATGTGTTTCGTTCATAGTTAGTTCTACAAAAAGGCATATTGAATGTGTTGGCCGGAACATGGATACCAATTTTACCAAGTAATTGAGGGCATGGTATACGAGAATTGAAAATATCATATAGTGTCATAAGATCCTTATGTTTGCGTCTAGTTGTAATTGGCAGCAGATTCAGTTCAGTACGTAAGTTTGCATAATCAATATTTGCTGTATTGATACCCTGCTTAAAAGCTACATACCGCAGAAATTTGTGTTCTACTATCTGTCAAAGTTTACAATAGTTCCTCATCATTGAAAAGTCATGGTTTGTTGCTATATATGTGATATACCAAATGCTCAATACCAGATATTCGTTGATCAATTACTCCTCGAAAGGAGGCAGGTAATATCTAGATTAGTTATTAGATTAGGTTAGTTCAACTAATGTATTCATAGCTTTCATATCAACAGAAATAAGTAAGTATTCTCCCATAATTTCGTTTAAATATAGGTATTTGAGAATTCGTCTTTTTGGAGTCACCCTGTAGCGTCACAAAAAAAAGAATAGACAAAACTTGATTTTCATTCATTGTGAAAAATCAAACTCAGATATCAACAATAAATCCACTATCCCATCATATCCCATTAATCAACCACCTTATTTCTTGCTCACTGTGTAGAAACGTTGTGAAATGTATTTAGAACAGTTCGTTGGGTTCATCTACACAATATGCCTCAAGAAATTCAAGGAAAAGCCCACAATTGGGGTAGAAGGCAATAAACGAGTTTCAGAAAAATCGCGTTTTCTGCCTCGTCCTGTAGTAATGTACATCATATTTGAAATAATCAAAGGAAATTGATATTTTTCACATGATATTATACTCAAAAATCAAGAAAAATCCTTTCGCAGAAAATATTTTCCATAATTAGACAATTAACCCATATTTGTAGTTCACGCTGTAGAGCAAGAAAAAAAGTCTAATAAAGAAAGTTTCTTGTTTTGACCTGTAGAATGATATATCCAAAAATCAAAAAAATCTATCGAGCCCCAGGAATACATGTATCCAGTGCCATGTCCTTTATTGATACTAGGGCTTTACAATATATACATATGAATTTTTTGTTGGAATAAGATTTATTACTATTATTACTAGATTTCAAATTCATAGGTTTGAATGTTTAAATGATGAGGAATTTGACATTGAAATAAATACTTTTGAAATTTGAAATGAACGTTTATTCAAATCCACTGAAGAGGAAATAGATATTAATATTGTTAAAAGGAAAAAAAGTGGTAGATTGACTGTTGAGATTGATAGTTCTTATCCAAGCGTAGCGAGATTAGAAATTCAATCAGTACGCTTAGGTACCGAGTTGAATTTCCATAATGTCCCTCTTCCTGTCGTGACAAATTCAATAAAAAAATCTATAGAAACTGCAGTTGTTGATTGAAAGGTTGCTTACTATAGAAATGTTTATGTTAATCAAAGTATGACATTGTAAAATATAGAAAATGTTATAAAAAAGATGGACAGAGAAGGAAATATACTGTTTAAAAATTTTAGCATTTTAACTTTTATTACCTAAAAGGAGTAAATAAAATAATTTTTATTTTTTGTTGGAAATATGTAATTGTCGTGTTTAAATACAATTTTCTTATCAGAAAAAGTTAAATGATCAGTTGACTTAGAGGCCCAAATTAGAATTTTGTTGTCGATCAGAGATACAATTTTCTTACAAAAATCAAGATATATTTTTTTTTGTGATTTTTTTCATTTTCTAGCCCAACCAGTCCTTGTTAACAATATAGAATTGAAACTGATCACAATAATTGTTCAACATCTTGAAATTTTCATGAAAATTAAGATGTTACTACAAAAACTATGAAGTACCTCAAATAGAGTAATACATATTTGGAAACTGTGGTGTGAATACAATTCAAGTAAAATAGAAACCCCCTACAAACCAACTACATCAATTTCACTTAACGCGCGTTGAGTAAAACTGAAACTTTTATCTCCTGACGATGTTAACTTTTGGTGGCAAAACGAGTGTTGAGTTAAATTAACGTAGTTTATGTAGTTGCGACCCTGATGAATGATCAATTTTGAATATAATCGAATCAGCACCCTCGTTCGTCATCTTAAATTCTCAAATTAACAAACAAATATGCTTTTCCTTTCAAATTTCCGATTGAGTCGGCCGTTACTTGATGAAGATCCATAGTATAGACTTGATAAAGCTAATGTTTTAGCGAAACATGTGATATTTTAAATGTGATAATTTAAAATAAAGTTGTGAAGATTAGATCGTTTCCTGGGTATTTTCTACAACAAAAACAAATATGCTACGTATTTGGCCCAAAAAACTACTACAAACCAATTTTGAATGAAATCGAACAATAATTTACAAATAAACTCGTTCACATTCTTTTTTTTTCTCATTCAAATAGCAATGAATTTTGTTACATCCGAATATCAACATGCTGCCATATTCATTGATTCTCCGAATCTCTTTGACTTATATTTTACAATTTTTCAAATGCCCTGGGTTACTTACTAACGAGAATTCCATCATCTGAATTTTTTCGAGTAGTTTATATCAATCGTTGTTATGTCGAGCAGTGTATATACGCTGTGGTTGGGATTGTAGTAGGGAGAAATGTCATTACTGTCATTGACGTCAGTATTATAAAAAACGAAACTCCTGGACACCAACATCAAAGGTTCCGACGCCGAGTCGGACTACTGTATATGCTTTACGGTGGAATTGTGGTGTGAAAGGTCGCTGAACAGAATTATTCTGAGGGGATCGGTATGAATTGAGAATAATTGATTGGTTTTCTCTCAGTCATATTTGTATGATTGGTTTGGTTATATATTTTTTTAGTATTCAATCTTATCTTTTTCGATTATAAATTGTAAGGATTGAGCGAGTCAGGTAGGCCTCATAGCACTTATAATTGGACCAAGTGGATCATTCAAACCGGCTAAAAATGTTTGAAGGCCATATTTTTAAAGAATTCTTTCATGCTGGAAAGAATCCTCAGATTGAGGTCGATATTATTACGAATCTAATAAATGCAAAACTTTTTCGTGGAACTGACGAGGAGATTCATTTGGCTTCTGCCTTGAGTTAACCAAGTCCTGATTCAAAAAATTTTCGTCCCTTCGATCACCAAAATTTTAGGTCAATGCTGATTCAATATTGACTTATAATTCTTGATACAATAGATGGTGATAACTTCTTAAGCCCTTTCTTTCAGCTTATTCATAATTCCGTTTAACAAAATTGTATTTTGAAAATTATTGACATTTACTATGTTCCAATATTGAGTGAGAATTGATTCGGAAGCACTGATAAATTCATGAAGTTTATTTGGGTTTGCATCAAAACTTGAATTATCAAATATTTCAACTAAACATACCTCCAATTCTTAATCTGCAGTGTTTTCGGTAAATGAAGCACGAAAACATTCGACTCTAGGAGTCTTTAGGTAGGAGTGTTTTGGGAAAGGAATCACTGGATGAAGAGGAGTCTGACATGAAGTGAAGAAAATCAATTAACAGTATCAGTATTGCGACGATCGAAACCACTCGTACACGTTCAGATATCCTGGACCGAGCTACCGATTTTCATAGAATATCTATAATGCAAAAAAAATTCATTCGATTGATTTTCGAACAGAATGACTTTTATCTAGAACAGTTCAACGAAATGCAGTACGAAAAGTTACCAGTTCACGTGGACCGTTCCTTTTTAATATGTTACCCCGTGAAATTAAGCTTATATAATGTGAAAGAAAATTCAAAACAGTTTTTAAAAAATATTAAAAAAAAAACATTCTACTCTTCAGATGAATTCATCCACTCACTCATTGTTGATTCTATAGTCCAATTCACGATGTTTATATTTCATGTAGATACTTATATTAGTGTATTCTATAAATTTTTTATATTTTATGAACTTTTTACTGACCTGTTCTATGTCATTTATATGATCGATAATGATTAATAAACATATCTATCTACATATCTATCTAACATCTTGTTATTCAAAATCACTTTCATCGATTATTTCCAATCCCAATAACTCGAAAACAGCTCGCAGCTCTACCAAAACATATTTTTACACATAAATATTCTAGAAATCACTAGAAAACGTGATGCAGATACGACCAAAAAAGTTATAACATTACAAATGACTGAAAAGACATATAGGTGGCGCCACCCCCTTGAAAGAGACCAACTAACTTAAAATTTAATATTCTCATTGAAAAATATTACCAGATACCGAACTTCACTCGAATATCACAATTGTTTTGGAAAGTAGTCACAAAAAACAATTATAAGAATTCAAGTTTGGTACTCTTTATCTCAGAAACGATTTATTTGCAGACATGTTTATAGGAACTTTTATTCTTATTTTGACGTCATCAACATGTTTCCAAATTCTCTACACTTACTCAAGAAACACCCTGTATAGGACAATGCAGGCGGTATTGTAACAATTTAAAGTCAACAACAGGGCATACCACCATCGCATATTCAATTTGAAACTTGCAAGATTTCACGACTGAATTTGGCATGAAACTGAATTATGAATATATTAATCTCCTAAAGTATGTCATAGCGGGTGTAACAAGATCATGGTACACCCCCCTAATCCCCGTGAGTTTTAATGGTAATTGATTGAAATTCGAGATATTCCATATAAATACTAAGGGGAATTTTTTGACCTACAAATACATTTTTTTTTCACTTCTGGTTTGGCAGGAGATGATACCAACTTTCGATTTTTGAGCGAGACACACTGTTTATTATTACATTTCTGAAATCTGTATAATTTTTCTAATCCAATGATACCACATAAGTGACATTTCAAACGTCAACGTTTTTGTTAATTTAATTTTTAGTTTACCATTTAAGTGTGCCATAATGGTTCCGATTTATTCCAATTGGACCGTCTATGCTAAAAAAATTAAAATCCCGCCAAAAATACTAAATTGCGTTTTTTATGAGCAAATAAACTTCATCGTAATCGGTTTTGGGGTAAAACTCAATTTTTTCAAGTGTAACCACATTGGTACCGAGGTACCATTCATCAGTACTATAAATAAGGAATTTATTCATACCTGGTATTAAAATGTGCGATGAATACAATCAAAATACAAATATTTTGCTTCAATTTAATGCTAAGTTACTAAGGTGGCTTTGAAATACAAAGAATGAACACAAAACATTGCAACAATTGTTCGAAATGCTGTCCATTAACGTGAATGCCCTTTTGAACTCGCATAGCTGTTTCTTGAAGAACGTTCGCTAATTGCTAGGCTGTTATACTTTTTATTACGCGTCTTACTCGCAACTCCAGGTCTTCGCGGGTTGTAATAGCGGTTGCAGAGACAATGTTTTTTGAATGGCCCCAAACAAAGAAATCAAGAGTTGTCAAATCAGGTGAACTTGGAGGCACAGGACCATTCCTCGAAATTACGTTTTCTTTGAATGCCTGTTGAAGGTAATCAATAACTTTTTTCGAATTATGAGTATCTAGCTCCAGTCAAGGGTCCTTCAAATATTACTGGACCAATGATTCTGCAACCGAGTATTCTAAGCCAAACATTGAAACTGGACCGCACTTGAAAGTTACCCTCCCGCAATAAATTTTGATTTTCTTGTGACCAATACCTTATATTTTGTCGCTGGATTTTGTCTATCAGGATATCGGTCGGCAACGGCACTTTTTCTACATTCCCCATAAATAATTAACATGTCCACTATTTCATTCCTTTTATGAATGTGCGGCATTTTGAACGAAAATAACCACAAAGGTAAAGACTTTCCAATACACAATAAAAACACCAATAAACCAACAAATAGATATTCATTTGACAATCTGAAGAAAAAATTTCAATATTTTCAAAGCCTCCTTAGTAGCTTCCCAACACTAAATTAGAACCAAAATAATTGTATTTTCTTATTTTCTTTTAGCTGTAATTTTGATTGTATTTATCGCACATTTTATTACCAGGTATGAATGAATTCCTTAAGAATAGTACCTACTAATAAATGGTACCACGGTACCAATTCCAATTGAAAAATATGAGTTTCACCCCAAAATTTATTACGATGAACTTTATTTGCTCATAAAAAACACAATTTAATATTTTTGACGGGATTTCGATTTGTCTAGCATTGGATGGATCAATTGGAATAAATTGGAACCATCATGGCACATTTAAATGGAAAAATAATAAATAAATTATTGAAAATGTTGACGTTTGAAATGTAACTTATGTAGTGAAAAAATTATGTAGATTTCAGAAATGTAATAATATACAGGGTGTTCCATTCCAAAATCAAAAGTTGGTAGCTCTTTCGGCGAAACCGGAAATGAAAAAACAATCATTTTTAAGTCAAAAAGTTCCGCTTATTATGTTTATGGGATATACCAAATTTCAATCAATTACCTTCAGAACAAACGGAGATATGGGGGGTGTACCATGATCCTGTTACACCCGGTATATTGCTAAGTTTACAGAATTAAATTTTTCCAAAAATGGTTCGCCATATTTTATCTGAGTTGGTTTCTTTATATCAATCTTCAATTCGATCTTTTATATTGATCCTATACCACAAATGACTGCCTATTCTTTCCCACCCTAAGACAAAAAAAAATCGTAGAGAAATCCCCATGAATCTTCAGGAGATTTGAGTGAGCTTGGAATAACGACGCGTGCAATCGCGAGCACAGTAGAGAATTCCTACAAATAATGTACGTCTAGGTATGCTTGTCACCCATCTAAACTGTATCTGTTTCTATGGTTGCTTGACTTTCTGATCGACAGCACCTAAACAAAATTATCTCAACTTTTAAATAATAGAGTTACACGTTTTGTTACCCGAAAATAAATTCAAAAATCAATCATTTTTACGTACAGATCTGGCGGAGGTTATACAGCAATTAAATGGAAAGCTTTTTTGTCTCACATCATCTTAAAACTCCAGTGTTACCCACATCTCATGATCTCCAGAAAGGGCCAGGTATGTGCAGTGTGGGCCATGACGATTGCAGCATATGAAAAAAGTTTCCATCGTCCAGAGTTACAAACAATCGATTTTAGCATATGTCACGTGACTACCAGTATGGCGGCAATTTGGAAAAGTTGATTATGAATTGGCAAAAGTGGGGTTATTTGTAAAGATAGCATAAAAGTGATGTAATTTTAGGCACACAAGCGGAATTTAAAAAGCGATTTTCAATTTTTTCGAAAGGATATATCCAAATATACTTTTATTAATTAAGAAAACGCAACTTTTTTTGGTATCAACTAATTTTTAGAGATCATTATGAACTTATGTAATTAATGAAATGGTACTTTTTAGGTTTGTTCCCAAAAAGTAGAGTAAAATTTCAAAAATCTGTTTTTACTATGACTCCTGCTGTTGCAATGGTTCATACCTGAAGAGACAACATAGACCACTACTCTCGACCGTAATCAAGTTTCGTATCTAAGAAGACTGGCAAATTTCATTTTCTTATAGATGTATTTTCTTATTGATGAATAATGTAAATAATAAAGTCTTCCACATAAAACCCTATACATTACGTATTTTCATGGAAGACCATTGAATTACATCTATTTGATACTTGGCCAAAGACAAGAACTACTTTGCAATGCTTTTGCTCTTGGAATATCATAGCTGAAATTATTTTTTGATTTAAATGAGGAAACATTTACGTACCGGTTTCATGGTTCTTGCCAATCATCAGCGAAAGCAACTGATGGCAGGATCGATTTCTGAGTATGAGATAATTTTTCCCAAATTATCGGAATTGAAAGGCGTTCACATGCCTTGTTGAAAAAGCAAGGGTGATGTGCCTTACTGCCAATCCCACCATCTGGTGCTTGCTGGGAGCGCACCAATCCCAATTTTATTTACAGCTGAGAAGTGAATACTCCACCAAAAATAAACTGCTCCGAGCGCAACGTCAAAATAAAAAAAAAATAGTCATCCTCTACCCGCATATGCTTTGCATTTGGTACACTCTATGAGCTTTCATTATTATTATTATTATTATCTGGAAATGATTCATATCTACAACAATGTCCAAAGAAGATTTCTCGGTTTCAAGAAATCAAGAGACATTTTTTACATTCTTGAAATGTACGCTTAGCATTTCGTTACATGTGCAAGTATACTAAACAATATATCAACTGATTGATGATTCTTCAGGAATTCCAAAACAGTACCCATTGAATTAGAAGTAAAAGAAAGCTGCGTTAGGACGTAACTGCACGTAATGAGTATTTATATGTATTAAGGCATCATAATTGATGGTTATCTGATACTATTCATAGTCGCATTGCGTTGACTATCAAGTATAACCATTATCAAGTGGAAATTCGTATTTCGAGGGAAATATAATAAACAATATATAGATATGTGGTATAAACTCACGAAATATTCAGTTGAATATACCGATGTATCTGTAAGTCCCGCAGAGAATATTTATTTATTCCGGATTATTTGATTGAATTCCCCTTGGAAGTCAAATACAAATTGTATTCCAGTACTTTTCGTGAGTCATTCACAAAAATGTATACTCTTGAATATTTAGAGTTCAGATCATAATTGGCTGACTTCATATTTTCAATTCCTTGAATGGTTTTCACTGTCAACTTTGACAACAGAAGCTCGTCTGCTTTGTACCTTCCTGGTTTTGATAAATCGTGTACCACATCAACAGATTCATTTATTTTTTTTATATCAGTTTTTAGTGTGCTATAACTGAATATTATTTCATTTATTGTCTCTAATAACTTTTGTGTCATACTTAAATCGAAGTGAAATAAAGCGAATGATGGTCTGCTATTTCGTAACTGTATGAGTTTATGATATGGTATATACTCATTAACTTTGTCTTTTGGTAAATCCATAACTGGGTTTATCTTGAATAATTACCAAGATCTTCATAATTTTTTTAATTCCACCTAACTGGCAAGTTACACGAAGAACAAAATGGCTTGATTTATAAGCAAAAGTAATAGCGAATTATACAGAGTGTGCCACTGAAAACGAAACAGCGGCTCTGTAGGTCGGCAGAACCAAATTATATAAAAACGCTCGGACACGTCACACGTCAATTACATTTTCGGAAGGGGCATCGTTTGCGATAAAAGTCACCCGAAATTCATTCCATCCCTCCGAGCTGTGACCGCCACCCCTATATTTTCAAATGGCAACATATGGCAAGTGATTACCTCATTCGAAATACTTAACAGTTTTATACTTTTAACAGTAATACAATACAAGATATACAGGATGTTCCAAATTAAGTCGGCACCATTGCCAATTCCGTTATTATTGATGCTACGAATTCGGTTGAATGGGCAAACTAGTTGCATTTTTAATGGCCTTCTCGAGTTGCATTTTCAGAATAATTCAAAAAATGATATCTCTTTCAATGGAACACCCTATATTTTTTCATGCATTTCGATGTTGGGTTTGTCAATAAAACATTAAATAGGAATGACCCTGTATTGTATATTTTTATATTTTCTAATATATTTATGTAATGGAAACGTTACAGACATGAATCACATCTGCACTCAAATGACGAATGACGAATGAGTTATTTTATTTTTAGTCAGTCATTAGTAGCCCTTCTACAAGTGTAAAAGTTAATTTATTTAATAAATACTGTGAGTCTACCTGAACTGGTTGTTTAAATTTAATGCCCTATCCTAACATTCGATTCGTAATAATATTCTCAACAACAAATCTCATTTGACTTTTTTTCGTGAAGGTGAAAATAAGACAGTTTTATCAATAGGAAACATTTATAACAAACGGATTTGATTTTGAAAGCGCTATAAAATATCGAGTGAATGTTCAAAAACACCTTCTTGTTGAACACATATTTGGGCCCTTCTATTGACCAACGTGTGGCATTCAACACAGTTCGGCCATCAATTCTATTAATTATAGTTCGAATATAATTTTTCAGTTCATCTACATTATTATGTTTCATTTTGTACACTTCATTTTTCAGAAATCCCCAAAAATAAAAATCTAGAGTTATCATGTTTGGTGAACGAGGGGGCGACTTACCAGGACCATTTGTAGCAATCTATCTGTTTCTAAAACAGCCTCGCAGCATTCTTTTTACGCCACTGACATTATGTGCTGGTGCTCCATCCTGCATTAATACTGAATCGTCTTTGCGGATTGTGGGGATCCATTTCTAGATTATGTCTACTCCAATAATGAAAATTCTTTCTATTATACATTCCACGATTTAAAAAATTAGCCTCATCGCTCCATATAATATTTCTATAGAAGTTTGGATCTTGTCTGCATTTGTTTATAAACCACCGTCTCTCAGGATACCAGGTTCTAGTGTTTGCACTGGTCTTAACTTATAAGAAGAAATCTTATGTTTTTTCAGAATTCGTTGAATACCAGACAGCGGAACAGCTATTTCTCTAGATGAATCTCTTATAGAATTATTTGGATATACCTCAAAGTAGGATAAAACGTCAATAATTTCTGTATCTTCAGATATTACAAAACGGTTTTTAGTTCTCCTCTTCTCCTCTTTTCATTGTTCCTGAATCAATGATGAAGCACAGCAAAAAAACGCCGATTAGGTAACTCACGACCGGGGAACGAATTGCTGTAGTGTTGGAGTGCTCTTACGCTATTTTTCTATCAAACCAAGTAGGATTCTAACATATCACATTTTTCTTGATGGGAAAACGGCATTTCGAAAAATATTCGAACAGTAGTTGACAGTTACAATAATTTGTGACATTGTCATGATATACTTGAGAATATTTGACAAATAGTATTTCAACAAAGTTTCAAGGCAATTTGATTGCTCATAATAATGATGTTTTATCGAATCGAACACATTTTTTCCAACCACATTCATGTGATCCTCCAGTATTTTCTGTCCTGTACAAAAACGGCTTCAAAGTTATCATTACAGCAGACATATTTTGATGCACAAAATAATTGCGGCTAGCGGAATGGCTTTAAGATGGAAATTATCGTTTAGTACATTAGTACCAAATAGCTCAGTGGTATCAACTGAGTGGCGGGTTTCACGAGTTCACATCCCAGCGCAATTTTTTCTTTTTACTGTCTTATTTTGTTATTAGTAACAAAATATTGTCATTTGTCATTCGTATAAGTACCAAAATTGGGTGTTTGGACAATCATGAGGTTTTATTCGCCAAAACAAAGACATTTTTTGTACTAGTGAAAGAAAGAAATATTTCCACATAAGTCGCTCATTTTCCACTTAAGGAAGAAAGGTGATATGAGCTTTGTTGTTGAGAATGTTATTACGAATCGAAATGCATGAGAAAATATAGGGTGTTCCATTGAAAGAAATATCATTCTATGAAATATTCTGAAAACGCGACTGTCAATTGTTTTTTGTTTTTGGCATCGAGAAGGCCATTAAAAATGAATTTGGAACACCCTGTATACATTAAAATACATACGCCATGCAATAAATAAATAATATCACTCCCTCATAAACACTCATTGAATGTACCCAAAGGCATAGCTTGTGCGGGTAGAGGACGGCTATTATTATTATTCATCACAGTCTCACTGAGAAATTCGTCAAAATTGTGCTTTCTCTATTAGGGCTTGTTTAATATTTCAGATTCATCGAATATCACTTTTATGACAGATTGGTATTTGATATCAAAAACTGTAAATCATCGGTTCAAAAATAGAGAGATATTGCAGTCCATAATAACGGTAGTCAGTAATAAAGTTGTGAATCCGGAATTATGAAAACTTTATTAAAATACTGCCTGCTTGCAGAAGACGGTTAAGGCCAGCATTCAAAGTGCCTTTATTTTCACTTCGGGTCAGATCGTGGACACGATATAACAAATATGTCTGATAATTGTACGACTTTTTCAACACAAATCGATATCGAAGCCCCCTCTGACCATTTTATCATCACAAATTGTATCTTAGTATAAAATAAATTAAGTAGAATGAAAAATCTGAGAAACTGGATTTCATTTATAGGTTATGAATAACGAACGCCTGTGTAAATAAGGGACGAAGAGACAAAACTGCAATATATCTGTTCTTGATCACAGAATAGTGCCAGTCACTATTAAAATAAAGTTGCCTTCAATACTGGCTGGTGCTATTGCAATAACTCTCTAATATTGTGACTTTATCAGATTTAAGTGGTTTTCTTTGTTTGTAATTTATATGTAAAGCATCCTAACTCTGCATTTGTGTATAATCTAGCCTTTTGCATATTTCCTAGGTATATTATGAGAGTTTTGTCGGCAAACATCGAACAGAAAACAATCAAACAGCCCCCTACGAATACCGAATCACGTCTGCCCAAAACTTTGCAAAGTTTTTTTCGCATATCGGCATATCTGGTTTCACGTTTCTACCGATCATCAGTGTAGACCTGGTCAGAACGGAAAGCTAATGCTCAAATCCATCATCCTGTAATTGATTCCCATCTGCTTTTGTTAAATGGTCCTACGATAACTACAGTACCCACTTAGAAAGTGGAAAAAGCCCACCTATCTAAAGAAACTCCGAATAGGGTCCAGACTTTGTCTGAAGCTGAAGAATATATCGTGTAAAACAATTCCATATTTCACAAGTGAAATTGAGCCAGGGCCGGATTAACCACAGGGCAAGAGGGGCAAATGCCCCGGGCGAATTCAGAATGAGGGCGAAAATTTGGTCAATATTTGAATATTGTATAGATCTGATGTTGTTTATTCACCTATTTTCATCCAACTGACTATACCATATGTTCGTATGTATTCAAATATTGTCGTTAATTCATCTTCCGTTTGTTCTGAATTTCATCTTCATTCATAATTCTTGTTGACTGTTAGTTTTTCAATGAAAATATGTCTTTATGAATATATGACTATTTCATTTTTATTTTGTGAACATCTTTGTAATCTGTGGGGGCGAAAAAATATGTTTTGCCCCGGGCGTCAAGTGGTCTTAATCCGGCTCTGAATTGAGCGTACTTGGCGAAAGACCGCAATTTCATAAATTGAAAATAGGTCATAAATAATTTAACCTTTCTTAAATTTTCCTATAGTATAGGAATTTTGTTGGTAAAACATCCAGCAGAAAATAATCCAATAGCCTACTACGATTGCCCAACACCTAGTAAAGTTCTTAGATCTTTCCTTTATAATGGGCAAATTTTGATATTTTTTTATCAATTTGAAAAAAATAGTGGTACAATTTTGAACTTGACCTAGATTCTGGTACAGCTAGGTAGAATTTGCTGATCTATGTGTTTTGTTGTACGTGCAACAATAGCGTTTCTGAATAATTATTTTGACGAAGGTACATTTCCAACAATAAACTCTAGAGAATTTTGACAGAGGCAAGGAAGAAAGGGACGCCCGCTGCCCGTCCAGAGTTCCATCACAGAATTTTATCCTAGGAAAGATTGTCCTTATAAATTTTCGAAGAATCAGAGAAATATTCTTCAGTAAATGTATGGACACATGTGTTGGGAATCTATTATTTCGTAGTCCACCTGATAGAAGCCAGATATTGAAGAAGTTGACAATGGAAATTACTTGAAAAAAAAAAGGAATTGAAACTGTAAAATTGAAGACAAAATGAAAATGAAGTAGTAGACATGGGAAGGCCGCTGCCGCAGCCAGGCAAGTAGGCCCCAATGGGCCCTTCTTGCTTTCCCCGCTCTCCAAATAACTACCTTGCCTCTCCTAGTCTTCCTTTCCGAATCTTTGTGACCTTCTTATAAAGGTCAGTATGTCCGTCCACTTTAATTCCATGAGTTCTTGTTGGAGTTTTTCAACTCTGTAGATTTCGAATCTTAGCCTTCTGTACGCCTAGGAAGTGAGACGATGTTTCTTCGTCATCTTCACACATATGGCAGGTGGGGCTGTATTTTATACCCATTAGTGACAGATGTCTGCCTAGTTTGTTATGGCCTGTTAGTATTCCTACAAGGAGGCGTAGAGTTTGGCTATCTCTGCCTAAGAGCCACGCCATCCTTGACCTGCTAGAGCCGGCTACAAAGTCTTTTGACTGTCTACATCCGGCGGTGTTCGAAGGAATGCGAAAATATTACTATGATTTAGTGAATTTGACCCAGAATTTTTGAGACGACACAAATCGGTTATAAATTTAGAGGAAACAGTTATGAATTTAAGTCAGAAACGACTTAAAATTTACACTCCTTTTGTGAATAAGATATGAAAATTATTAAGCTAATTTGTTTTCATGGGTACGATGAAAAATAAACAACAAAAACGAAATCGGTACAAAATTTTTTGTGAAATTTACGAATTTATGAGCTAAATAGTTAATAGGAAAAATGAGAAATATGTGAGTCAAAATAAAATTGATTTACTTTTTCCAGAAATAGAAAACCATTGGAAATTCACCATGGGAAAAATAAGAACTATGTTTAGAGGAATACGAATAGTAGCTCTGTCGACATGGAATAATCAAGTATTCTGCAAAAATTGGATCTTTCAGCTATGCCATAAGTAGAAACTGACAAAAATTAAATGAAACTAATATTGAAGAAATACTGCCAATGGACCTTTACATTTACAAAAAGTTAATTGCAGAACTAGTTTCAATCGATTGTTAATAGTCTAAAATGTCTATTTATCAAGGAGTAGAACTCTACTTTTTTATTTAAGAAAAATATCACATTTCAAATTGTGCCTCTGACGTCACGTTCATCGGAAACATCCCCCACCATAATCCACGTTCCGAAATAGGGAATATACGACATACGAACCTGCCTTTTGATGAAAAATATTGATGGCAAAACCGCAAATTATAATAACAGTTCTTATGGAACAAAAGTTGTTATTACCACAGAACACATACAGTTTATTTGAATTTTCACTGGCGTTCAGACAACCGGGTACAAAGCACTTTTTAAATATTTTCACGGTTATAAGCAATACAGAAATTACTCAACACAAACAACAAAGCTTTGAATTTGAAAACCGCTTCAACATCAGAAAATAAAATATTCAATAGTCTGTTAGTTTCCAGCATACAGATTTGATCTACCAGCATCTATCTTTATCACATAAGGTAAGCAAATAAATTGAATAGAGAAAATCAATTGTTATTGATCTGCTCCGTGAAATAGACGAACAAACACATCTGGTATTGAATGACAACTATCATAGAACACAATCCAGATGTAACGATAATTTGAGATTCCATGGTGTACAATTTTCACGACGTTGCCAAGTTTGATTTTGATGAACGTGACGTTACGAAACCTTTTTTCAAATTATAGAAAAACTGGCTGTCAGAAAATATAAATAAAAAATCCCAAGTGATATTAGCATATATACAGGGTATTCCACATTCGATGGCCTATTAGATGTTTCTGGAGAATGGAACGACAGATCATTTTAAACATTTGTGGGCATGGATAATCAAACATTCCTACCCGTATGAAATATTTTTATCAATACAGTGTTGCCACTTGTATCAGAAAGTAGTAGCTACTTTGTTATTTCAAACAGAACACCCCATATATTATATAATTTTTGGAATCCCTGTCGAAGTCCTTACAACTTTCCCAGATAATTCCCTAAACCTATCTGTAACGGTTTTCGAGATAAAAATTATTTTGTAAAATTTTTGTGTAAAACCGGACCATTGAAAAATTACATTATTTTTCACAATGCAAATTTACTGAATATTGAAATTTGGGTCATAGCTGCATGAGGCCATTAGGTATTCTGTCGATGAACTGCATATCAGTTTCATCATACATGAAAGCTCATTTCATTAGTGAAAATGGCATTTTAACAAAAATTTTGTTTTAATGTGTTTTGTATAGTTATGGTTGATAAATTTTCAATTTGCCTTCATGAGGAAAACTGAATTACAAAAATATTTGGATATTCTGAGAACTTATATTATAATTGAGGGTATCAGTTGACATTTTACACGTGAAGTGAGCAGAAAACTCACCCCTTCATTTTTATTTCTGGGTTAAAATAAAAGAAGAGAAATCATAAAATTATCTATATCTCATAAACGGTAAGAGATAGGTATAGGACATAGTCGATAAAACTTATTGAAACTGGTTGGTTGAATTCGAAAATAATATAATATACAGGGTGTTCCATTTGAAAAAACTGAGTTTTAGTCATTTTCATAAGTCCCCGAAAGGAAGTTACTTCTGAGCCTCCCTGTATGATGAAACTATGCAGTTCATCGACAGAATACCTAATGGCCTCATACAGCTATGACCCAAATTTCAATGTTGTGTAAGTTTGCATTATGACAAAAATGTAATATTTCAATGGTCAGGTTTTACACAAAAATTTGACAAAATAATTTTTATGTCGAAAACCGTTACAGAGAATTATCTGGGAAAGTTGTAAGGACTTCAACAAGGATTCCAAAAATTATATAATATATGGGGTGTTTCATTTGAAATAACAAAGTAGCTACTACTTTCTGATACAAGTGGCAACACTGTATTGATGAAAATATTTTAGACGGGTAGAGCATGTTTAATTATCCATGCCCACAAATTTTTAAAATAATCTGTCGTTCCATTCTCCAGAAACGTCTAATATGCCATCGAATGTGGAATACCCTGTATATTCTAATTACAGTATTTTCTCATAGTCCGTGGAAAGGTCCATTGAAACCACAAGAGGCAAATTCGAAAGCGGCGATATGAAGCATTTTTTTTTAACCCACTTGAGTATTTTCATCCAACTGGTATGCCATAAAAAAATTATCTACTTAATGCTATACAACGTTTTCTTCTTTTGTCTAAAATAAATTTCTAGCGGCCTGTGATGCCACATCTTTGAATGGGTTAAACACAATCTTGCAGTTCTATAATATTTTTCTTGCACAATTTTGGCGACGTTGGAGGAATAGTCCATACTCATTTTTATATATATATATATGTATATTTTTTTTTTAAATGATCTTCATTTCAGTAGTTATGCACTACCAAATCAAACCTTATCGCCTAATTTGAGTCAAAAAACAAAACTTTATAACACAAAGAAGAAAAATTTGTTGACATTTGGCTTTGTTGATAGCAACGTGTCCTTAGGTTACAGAGTGCGGCTGCCACAAACTCATACAACAATAAAAATTGTTGTCGTGGAGGTAAATGAAAGGTTATCTACTTGCAAACTATACGTTCCTATTTATCTGACATCAAACTGCCCAAACTGACGATTCTTATGGATGATTTAATACATGAGTTAAAAATTATCACTGTCCAGTTCCGGTCCGACAGGGACAGTGAGAGGACATGTTTATTTGGTTCTTTCACGTAGATGATGCGTGGGAATGAAACTTACTTGTGTTAGTGATGTTCGTCTTCTTCATTATGTACATTGAATAAAGGAAATGTTGAATATTTATCTGATTGTGAAGATATTTTATAGTTTATAGCCCTCTTGTTGAGATGTAATCAAGACAGATGCGAGACATGTTTTCATGGCGATATATTTTCAATGTTGTTGTTGAATGTCAAATTGTTTATCAACTGTTATATTGTATAATAAAGTACGTTATTTTGTTCGTTGATTGAATACATTGGTTCAAGTTGTAAGCACAACCAGTTTCTGCCCAACTCTCTGCTCAACACCTCTTGATCTCTACGTTTGTAACCAGGTCAGACGGCCAGATTAGTTTAAAAAAGAGGGTCTTATGAGAGTTTTTTCAGTGGAATTACAATTTTTTTTGTATTTACCTGATCTGGAGAAATTGATTCAGTTAAGGAGTCAGAAATTCAAAAAACGAATAGAAGAAGAAAAAATTATCACTGTCAAATACACACCGCTGTTTTAGTAAAATCTTTAAAAATGGATAATTCTGATATATACCTTCCGACTAGTTGCATCCTTTTTTATCGCGATAAAAATGTCTCTTCCTCTAATCTAGTAAGTGACCGTCACTTCAATTTTTGTCAGCTATGATTGTTGAGTACTGTTGATACAATATGCATCTTTTTATGGAAGTTTTGTCTGAAGAAATCACCAAAAAACATTATATCAATTGCGTTTTTGATAACTGCTCCCCCAGATACTTGTTTCAATGAAGGTAATTACCTATTATTGTAGCTTTTATAATATATTGTCGTTGATTTATCTTGCCAAAAAACACTCGATTTTTTTTTATTGGATGAATTTCTCCATCATTAATTTCACTCGACGAACTGATATTAGGCAAAGATTTTTTCACGTCAGTTGTTTCACGTTAAATTACTGATTGGCAAAATGATCTTATTGAAAAACTAAATTTATGTTTTTTTACCGTTGACAATATAATGAGTTTCGGTCACTTATCTGTCATTCAAAGTGTAACTATCTACAATCTAGTAACACCCTCAAAATTTGGTTGGTAGGAGATTTAAATGAAAATCAACTTGTTTTCGAAATGATCATTCATTCTGAATACGTCCAGATCTTTCTTGCTTTCAGTAGTCAAGAAATGTGCGTGGAAAAACCCAATTGTAACGGCAGAATTTTGAAAAAAAATAATCAACACATTGTTCGCCTCAAATGCATGGCCCGCAACCAAGGTTACAAGAATCACATTCATTGACAATAGCGGTTTTTTTCTGAATCGTGAAGCATTATTCATGTTAGTTAGCAAGAACAAGAAAACAAGTTTTATTGAGTTTTTATTGAACAACAACAAAGAGAAAATAGCTTGAATAACATTAGAATTGAAAAATATTCATGATATTCAGTATTCAGTGGGTCCTCCCCTTTGGCAATTACTTCATTGACTCTTTCCGGCATGCTGTCTATCAGACTATCAATGATCTCCTGTGGTACAGCTGTCCATTCTTGCTGTACCGCATTCACCAAGTCATCCAAATTTTCCATTCGCCCTTCCCTTTCTTTCAATTCTAATTTCTTACTCCAGACATGTTCCATCGGATTCATATACGGAGAGAAAGGCGGCCAGTTCATTCGCTCAATACCGTGATGCCTCAAAAACTCGTTGACAATGTGAGCCCTATGCGGTCTCGCATCATTGTCATCAACGAGAAGAAAGTTGTTGCCGATATTTGCGGCGTAAGGAACCACGATTTCTCTCATACACAAATCTCTATACCTCTCACCGTTCATACTCTCTCCTCTCAGAATCACCAATTCACTCCTCCAGTTCATCGATATTCCACCCCACACAGATACTCCTCCACCTCCAAAAGCCACCCACGCCTCCATATTTTCTTCCAAAAACCTTTCATTCCTCCCTCTCCAAACCAACACTCGACCATCCTTTCGAAACAAGTTGAACCTACTCTCATCCGTAAACATAAACCTATTCCACTCTGCTATTCCCCCCACAATCGTCTTGCTGCTCGATGTACAGGTTTCAGTAAGGGGCAGGCAGCTCGTCTTCTTGCGTATAATCCAAGATCGTGGATCCGGCGTCGGATTGTCTGGCATGAAACCTGAATTCCCGTAGCATCGGTCAATTCACGACGAATTTTGGGGGCGGTTGAAGTCCGAGTCCGCCGTACCAATCTTCCAATAAGGCGGTCTTTAGCGGGAGTTGTTCTTCTTCTTGTTCCCCTTCTTGGCCTCCATAGGTCGATACTGAATATCCTCAGCGTTAGCTCGGACGTGGGCCCTTTGGTCGTTCCAAGCAGATTGGCAAATTGAAGGGTAGATAATCTTCGTTCAGTCATTCGTGGAATCAGTTCGAGCTGTTCGCGCGTTAGATGCGGCATCGATATGATAATTTTTTGTACAAACAAATCAAAATTGACGTCTAACCTGGCCTGTCAGTCACTGAATGTGATTCTTGTTACCTTGGTTACGGGCCATGCATTTCAGGAGAACAATGGGTTGATTATTCTTTTTCCAAAATCCTGTCGTTAAAATTTGATTTTTTCACGCACAATTCTTGACTGCTGAAAGCAATAAAGATCTGGACGTATTCAGAATTCTCCTCCCAACCGGATTTTGAGGGTGTTTCAGATTTAGGTAAACTTTGAGGAAACCCTTGATCTTCAATCTTCATCTTGAGTCCATTCCGATCTTCATATCTCTTCGTCTAAAGTTTCATCTTCAAAATGAGCTCGAGATTTTGAAAATTGGTTAGGGAGGAAAAAAGTTATGACTTCAAAACCAAATAGTAAATTTTTCACCCTGTAAACAAAAGAGATAATAAGACAATTCGAAAAATATCTTGAGGTAATGAGTTCATCTTCATGCCACTTTTGTCAAATTTGAAAAAAAAAATCTCCATTTGGGATCCTTTTGAAAATTCAGAAATTTTGCTCAGTTTCAGATAATACCCTGTAGCGATTTTGTGCGAAGAACCGTATGTTTTGAAAAATGACGAGATTATAGCTGAAAGACTGGGCTAGTGAACAGTGTGAACGGAATTCAAATTGTCCAATGCCGAAAAAAGTTATTCAGATTTTAATAGGGTAAAAATTTTGGGGTGCGACGAAATTAGTGTTGAGTTAGAACTGAAGGTAACATCTTTTCATAATGTTATCCCTCAAGTCATGACATTATTGCCATGTCGCAATTTTTAAGGGCTACAATAAGCACGATATCTGTCGGGTAGATTCATGGCAACGAAAACCCAATAATACTGTTTTGGATTGAAACGTTCATTGCAGCTTGTTGGGAGCATGCAAAAACGATAGTATTTTCATCACCGAACGGAGATTCTTCGTTGTCGATATAGTCTTGTCAGTACGACAACGCTGCATTTGATATTCGACAAAAAAATCATTTGAAGCTACCAGTGTCGTAACTATCGAGAAAGGAAAACCAAATTGGAAAAGAGAAAAATGAATGAATTATGAAAAAACAAGTCAATTAGAGCATCGGCTGTTCTCAAAATCCTGTGAGGATTATTTCATCATAATTTCAGGTTTCCATTTCATATTGGGTTTCCATTATTTCTATTTCATGAACCTCAATATTTCTGTTAACAACGCACGACACTGCTGTTGGGGGGAATATGTCCCTTACACACAAATCTTAATGCGTGTGCGGCGAGTTACTCATCTGGGTTATGTTATTCGATCGGAGGTAACTATAAAACTACTATTCTATTTCAGCAGGTGCACTGCTCTGAATTTAATTTATATCAGAAAAAATAAAAAGTAACCGCAATTCAAATATAACTTCGAACCTTCGTCATCTACACTGGAGTGAACTATTACCTTTATATTCTGAGTGAAAATAGCGAATTTTTCACATTCACATATCGGTACACACATATATTGTCCGCTTCTTCAGAGCTATAAGAACGATCCAACCACAGAGATATTTTTCACGCAGTAACACAGTAACATAACTGACAGACATTTGATTTCTTTGAGATTATTGTGGGCTGTTACTATATGATTGCTGCCGTTGAGATGCTATCAGTTTGATAGCCCTGCGGTCCCAGAATGAATAACACGTTTATCCTTTGTGAAAGTCCATGTGTGTGTGACAGTTCGAGATAAAGGACACTCCGGGGGACTACGAACAGCTATTATCAAATTCTAGCTAACAACCGTTCTCGATATAATTGACCTTGCTGTTTATTGACCATCATTTCTGAACCCTAATAGTAACGACCAATCTGAACATAATTACTTCGTCCGAGGTGACCTATAAATATTTTACCAGAACAATGAAAATTTAGTTATAATACAGCATAAATCAGAAATATCGGAAATGTATTTGCAATGCTTCATGAATATTCATGCAAATATTGTTCGAGATTGTGCAATTCTCGATTATAGTGGGATATTCAAAGCTTTCCATACCGGATGAAAAATATTAATATCGAATTCTTATTCAAGAAGGCAGTTTGGATAATGATACTTCATAATGTTACTGAAGTGGAATCAAATTTGTTCTAACCATAATACAGCTGCACCCGTACGTGCAACCCTCTGAAGTCTTTAGGAGACTTGTGCAAGCTGAAAATCACGGAGGTCTTATCTTTTAACGTGCGATCCTAAGCACGGTCGAAAGTTTCTACTGATAGTGTCCGTTCAAGTCTGCCTGTCTTCCATTTAAACGGTAACCTTTCCCAATGTTGCTTGGCTTCCTGGTTGACAATGAAAGTGGTAAGGGTACCAAGTTCATCATCTTTAATGTTTTGGAAATGAAAGTTCAACACGAATGATGAATGAGCGGGATTCATCTATTGATGCATTGATGCTGCGATTGAACCAAACCTTGAACGTACACACTTAATTCTACAAAAAAAATTACTTATTAATATATGAAAATAATAAACAAAAATTCAATGAAATATAATATAGTGAAAAAATACAAACATTTAGAGTTGGAGTATTTTTATACATGTGCCAAAAACTCGAGGCATTTTTTTCAAGTTTCTCAAAGTGTTTAAGTTAATGGGATAAGGTATTGTATGGTTTTGCTAATTTGTATGAAAAACTTCGAGGACAGATTGTGGTTAAGTGCCAAGGAATCAGAAAATAATATTTATAATGGAAATCAGTAGTTGTGAAAAAAAAAATTCTAGAGACAGAAAATTAAAACGCTTCAACAATATGATAATAATAATAATAATAATACTAGCTATTACCAAGCAATAGCAAAATAACGGAAATGGCGAATAACGGTGACGTTATTTTTAACGGAAGTGATACAGCATAGGGCTGATTATCTAAGTTGTAGATGACATATTTCGTGACCTATCGTTGAACAGATTCAAGCGATTGGACATGTGTATTGTATATAGGTGACCAGATAAGACAGCCATATTCCAAGCGAGATCTAACAAACGAGTTGCAGAGAGTAACAAAACTTTCCATATTCTTGAAATCTCTACAATTCCCAAATATAAGTTCTAACATTCCTTTTGCAGCATTAACACTTTTCTCCATGGGATATGCAAATGACAATTTGTTATCAAAGTATATTCCCAAGTCATTGTAGTTACGAGTTTTTTCAAGAGGAGAATTACTTATCGAATAGTTGTGGTCTACAGTGATATGCTTGTTACAAAAAAAAGGTTGAATATTTACATCTACCCAAGTTGAGAGGTGAATTGTTTGACAGACACCAGAGATCTGATTTATTCAAATCATTTTGTAGTATTACTCTGTCATTTGGTGTCTCTATGACAGGAAAAATCTTCATGTCATCAGCAACTAATATAATTTCACTGTCCAAACTCATTCCTGTGTCATTTATGAACAGGGAAAATAGAAGGAGAGCCAGGTTGCTTTCCTGTGGAGCACCACTGGTAGTATTCCTCCGATTTGTGTCCTCTATATTTAACAAACTAAGACCGATTCGTAAGGTAGGAATAGAAGAATTGTAAAAGATTTGAATCAAAACCAATTTCATTGAGTTTAGATATAAGTATAGTGTGTCCAACTTATCGAAGGCCTTTGAGAAATCTGTATATATTGTGTTCACCTTAAGCTGATTTTCTACAGCAAAACTTTTTGTTTGTGTGAATATTATTAGATTTGTTTAGGAGATATTCTAGCCCTTCGCAAAATTACACAGCAATGTGATTGGTCGAAAGTTCGTCATATCATTTATGTCACCTGTTTTGAAAATTGATATAACTTTACTTTTTTTCCAAACGTATGGAAAGGTGTTTATTTTTAGAACCCGTGGAATATCGCCCACATACCTAATGTTTACATCTTCTCCTGAGCTGCGCCATTCCTCCAGCTCCTTTTTGATTTTTATCAATATTTTTTTTAATTCTTAAGTACTGTAAGGGCCTCATCCGTACTAGAAAAGACTAGTTTCAGTGCACGAACATCATTTTCATTGCTCTTTCCCACTCGAATTTCTTTGAGATTTCTATCCTGATCTTGATTGGTTAATTCTTTCACAATATATCTTTTATTTGATCTAAATCTGATTTTTCAGTTTCGGCTAAGTTATATATCATGGCATGTTTTTTTTTATTTGGCGTTCCTTCAGATCAGTGATAATCAACTCTTCATGTATTCTGGATGTTTAAGGTTTCTATTTCAGATATACAATTTTTTTTGTAATAATTTTGGTATCAACTTAATTCCACTCAAACAATCTGGACAATAATATTTCAATAGTCTTTGGCCTTTGAGGCCCATTACTTTTAATTCAGATGCATTCCAAAACAAAACAATTGGAGACAAACCTCTTCTTATATTTCGGACTTTTTATCACTTTACAGTTTTTATTGTGGAGTGAGGATTACTTTGTTGTATTCAACTGCAATTTCTGATATAACGACATACAATCTTGATAGTCTCCACCTACCAATATCATGAATGAGGCTGCGTTTTACAATAAGTGAAGTGAGTCGCAGCGCTATTTGCGAGCGGAACAAATAGCACTCCTCGGTAGCACATACTCATGGAAGAGTGATGCAATAAATTCGAGAGGTGTGCCGGAGAGTATCAAATAATGAAACGAATAATTTCGATGAAATCGAAATATTCTTCACTTATCGAATCAATGGGTGGTATGAATAACCATTGATTGAATGCTTTTTCTCAGAATTCTTGAAACGAACGTATTCATCTTGTTGAGTTATGAGAGAGACAGACCTATGGTATAAGCTTCCATTCATACCCACCACTAATCTATTATGCTCTTGATTGTAAAATTGCATGTATTGGTGTTTTCATTGATCTGGCAAAGGCTTTCGATATGGTAAGCCATGAAATTTTACTGGATCTACTCGAAACCCTGGAAAACCCTAGGGAGTAGTGTTGAATCTTTTCAAAAATATTCTGATAGGACGAGAACAAAAAGTTAAAATGAATGGAATATCGAGCGTTAGCAAAGAAGTGAACTGTGGTGTACCACAAGTACCACAAGTACACCGGGAACAATAATATCTTTTGCTGATCATGTACATAGGAAAGACGTGGGGTAGTGTAAAGGAAAAAGCAGAAAATGAACTAAATAAAATCACCAATTGGTTCAACACCAATTTATTAACTGTAAATGTAGATAGAACGAAAATAATACCATTTAGTTTATCCTACGAAAATTATCTACTTTATTACAAACATATTCAGATGAAAAACCAAAATGTAGAATTATCTTCTCATACTAAATATCTTGGAATTCATCTCGATTCATTTTTAAGATGGGATATACACGTAGAAAAACTAAAAAGTAAAATAAGATCAATTCTTTACAAATTTTACCAATGTCGGTAAATAGTAGACTTAGGTAAACTAAAAACAATATAGTATGCGCTTGTTGAACCCTTATTGAATTACGGAATAATTAGTTGGGGTGGCGTCGGGAAATATATTTTGAAACCACTAGAGGTGATCCAAAAAGTCACTTGTATCAAACTAGATGTACTACTGCATCACACATGAAACTACCTAGAGCAAATAAATCTATCGGTCAAAGATGATTCATTTACCTAGCACCAAGAATATTGAACCATATCCTGGTTAACATCAGATCAGAAATAATTACACACCTATTCAAAAAAAGTGAAAAAATTGAAATCATCACAAAGTCGAACTTTTTTCGAAAACATAATAGACCCTGTTTAGAATACCAAGATTAAAATCGAAATTTTTTTCAATCTTAAAAAAAAAAAACATAAAACTTTCAATACTTCTATTCTGACATATTCATTATAAACACTGCAAGCAAAAATAAATATCGATCATAAAGATGATAATATGCTATTACAAATATACCTACCATAAACTCTCTACACGATACTCAATCAAGTATGCAAACACAGATTATGATAGACAGGTCCTTGAAGCACCTAAATGGTTTTCCTTTGTACTGCAAATATTTACTTTATCCAATATCCATGCCAATAGTTCATTTTGCGATAGAGTTATTTTATTCTCGATTTTATTTATACAGGTTGACCCAGGGTTAAACCGCCAAACGTTCAGTATCGGTTTTTTAGGTGAAAATAAATTTTTTTCTTCATATAAGCATGTGGCAAAACTTGATTCGTTCTCAAGATACAGGAGGTCAAAGTAATTTTTTTTTTTAATTCCAGGTACCTACATTAAAATAAGCCTCCCATCACCGCAAATAAACATACTGAGTTTTATCAGAATCAACCAAATGGGTTTTGAGTAATGAATGAAAAACTGAAAATTTTGACACTCTGTATCTCGAAAACGAAGTTGGGACATATGCTTATATGAAGAAAACATCTTATTTTCACCTAAAAAATCGATACTGAACGTTTGACGGTTTAACCCTGGGTCACCCTGTATATCATAATGTACCCTCTATTTTTATCAGTATCATTGTAATTGTGTATTTTATCTTATATGTACTTTTATGTTTTATTTATATTACATTTCCAGTTACACACAAATTGGTAACAGTTTACGTGACTTCCCCGGTTTCATCCCACTGATATTATTTATATATTATAATGTACCCTTATTTTTATAAAAATCAATGTATTGTGTATTTTATTTAAGATGTGCTTCTATATTGTAACGATTTCGAGACCGGCCCCGAGACCGGCCCTGATCATCCAATCAGTCGACCTCAAAAGCAAACAACTTGTACTAGCCAACGGATCGCCGAGAACAATGTCGAATGAATTCGATCGCTTCGATACGGTTCTAAGAGCCATCTAGATGAATCGTTCTATACTCCCGAATAATCGAGAGCCGTGGATGGAATCTGCTTGGGAGTATATAAGCTGGATAGCCGAGGGCGACAGGGACAGTCACAGAGAGTAACCAATATAGTTCGAGAGTTCGCTGATAGATAGCCACAGTAGAATTAAATTGAAATAGTTATTGAAGTCTATGTTTTAGTGAAATAATTGTTTTAAGTAGTGTTTTAATTACATCAGAAAAATTAGTTAGTGCAGTTTTACTACATTTGATGTCAGAAGTCAGATCTTTAAAATAAATAAGTGTTCGTCGCGTTGAAAAACTGATAGAAATTTATCGCGCCTAATAGACTAGTTGTTAGTGACCCGTTGAACATTTGAGTGTTTGCAAAGTAGACAGTTTTACGCGTCGCGGGACAATAAATTGAAAACTTTTTGTGTGAAATAAATAATAGACTGATATTCCGGTTGAAAAACAATTAAAGACAAAATGTTTCCGAGGAGAGTTCACCTAGTTGACCTTAAACCAGCGAATCCCTGCAAGAATTTGAATGCGACATTGCACGCTTGGTTCGTCTTGCGTACCCAGCTGCACCGGAAAATGTTATGGAGCGACTAGCAGTTCATGCAATTTTGGATGGACTCCGTGACCAAGAGACCCGACAAGCCCTAACACCAGCACGCCCCGCACATCTCATAGATGCATTGGCACGCGCTCTGGAATTCGAAGCAGCAAAGCAATCCTGCAAAAGCCAGAGTAGAGTCCGGATGATCGAGGAAGATCTACAGGAGACCGCTAATATCGAGGCTGTCGTAAAAAAGGTAATGAAGGAAGTCCTGCCTGAAAGAAAACAAATGAGGTGCTGGAATTGCGGGAAAATTGGGCATGTGCGTAGCAAATGCCCAACATTCAAGGAAGCAACACCGACACAGGCAAACTGAAGAAGGTCGATGAGAAGGGGCAGTCGTCGGCAGGTATCCAGCAAGCCCCAAATAACAATGCATATGTCGCTGTCCTTCAATGACAGAACAAAGGTGTTTTTGTAGACGGTCTCATCAACAACGAGCCTCGCAGCATGCTGCTAGATACAGGTGCGACTAGGACAATCCTTGGGCCTACTTCTGCCAAAACATCGGCAAGAATTGAATCGTCGTATTGAAAGGTCCGCACAGCAACAGGAGAGCCGGCAACTGTGTATGGTGAATTCCGAACTGAACTGACTTTAGGCAGCACCAAACTGAAACACCGGGCTCTAGTAGCAGACATCGAGGACGATGTAATAAACGGAATGGACATCATGAATTCCAGAGGTTTCAGGCTGAATTTTAAAGACGTCGTCCTTCGTGTGAACGGAGAAGAACTGGTACTTCACGGGAGAAGTGAAGAAACGATTCATGTTCTGCTGGCTGAAGATGTGAGCGTACCGGAGGGTGCTGAAACTATTTTGGAGGCTCGCCTGGATGGAGGAGCGAGCAGCGGAAACGTGATGATGTTCGAGCCCAAGCTCCATGATGAGAACATTGAACGAGGAATCGCACTAGGGAAGACCTTGTTGCGTGTTGATAAATTTGTGCCGGTAAGGGTAATGAATGTCAATCATTACCCGGTGACCTTGAAGAAAGGAACAATTTTGGGGCACTGTTCGTCAATTTCCTCCGTAATTAGTAGTGTACGTGGGACCGTTACCCAAGCCAAAAGGTTGCCAGCAGAATTGGAGAAATTGATCGCCATCTCGTCCATGGACATGGGACCAGCAGAGCAGCCAAAACTAAGAGAATTAGTAGGACAGTATCAGGACATCTTCGACACGGGAGTTCGAGCAGTTCGTATGGCACAACCAATAGCTGCAAGATTTACATCCCATTTGCGATAATTGCTTTGTACATATGATGAAATGATAGTCTTAACAACTCTGTTAACTCGTTCAGTTGGATCGGCACGAGGCGAATACGAAGCAGTATATCATATAGTAGTTTCGTATTTCCGGCACAATTCCTGAAACTCTTTACTTTTCATAGGTTCACCATTGTCACAAATAAGATATAATGGGGCTTCATACACAAGAAAAATTGCCTCTTCCAAACACTTTGAAAGTGACTTGCCAGTAGCAGTTCTCAACGGAAAAATAACAACATATTTACTATAAAAATCAGTAACAACCAGACATGCACATTACCTAGTGATGAACGCGGAAATGGACCAATAAAATCTAAACTTATCATCTGCCAAGGTTGTAGAATATTAGGACGAGTTCCCATAAGACCTGCAGGTGCTTTTTGCTCAGGCTTGTGCACAAACTTTACAAGATTTGTCATATTTATGAATATCACACTTCATCTTCGGCCAATAATAACGACTACGAATCTTCCAAAATGTTTTAAAACCACCAACATGACCAGCAGTAGGATCATCATGACAACGCAATAAAATTTCCTTCCTCTTATCTTTGGGGATGACAATTTTCCAATAATCAGACGTTCTAGATAACTCAGGAATTCTAAATTTCACATACTTGTACGAAATTTTATCTTCAACTCTCCAAGTGCCAAATTTCTCACACACCTGAGTACCAAACATCACTGGTTTCATAAGGAAAATTTTCTTGATTGTCCTCAATGGCCTCTATAGGAACAGCACGAGACAAAAAATCAGGAACTATATGGTCTTTACCTTTCCTATGAATCACCTCAAAATCATAAGGCTGTAAACGAAGAATCCAGTGGCCAAGCCTTCCTTGAGGTACCTTGAGGTACCTTGAGCCGTAGTAGCCAAAGAAGTGAAAAGTGATCAGTAATGACCTTGAAATGAACACCCTCAAGATAATGACGTAGCTTTTCAATAGCCCAAATGACAGCAAGTGCCTCTCGCTCAGATGTGCTATAATTTCTTTCCTGACGACTAAGTGACAGAGACAGAAAACAAATGACCATTTCGCCCTCGGGAAATTCTTGAGATAACACCGCTGCAATGCCATAAGCGCTTGCATCAGTTTGAAGTATGAATGTTCTATTAAAATCAGAACATGTTAAAATAGGGGCAGTTACAAGAGCTTCCTTGATGCTACGAAAAATTCTCACATTCAACAGACCAATTCCATTTGACACCTTTTTTCGTTAAGTTACTAAGCGGCGATAAAATTGAAGAGAAACTGGGTATGAAACATTGATACCAAGAAGCAGTACCAATGACCCGACGAATTTCTTGAACATTTTCAGAAGCAGTCACATCAAGAATGGCTTGAACTTTTTCTGGGTCAGGTTGAAGGCCACACTCATCTACTACATAACCTAAATATTTTAGTTGAGGCAAACAAAATTTACTCTTTTCGGGGTTGACTACTAAACCAGCAGCATCTCGAGATGGGATTCAGAGTCTTGAGATATTATGACAATATTATCAAGATAAATTAACACAGAAGGCTGCAATTCTGGTTCCAACACAGAATCAAAAATTCTCATCCAGGATGCAGGAGCATTGGTAAGACCAAAAGGCATACGAAGAAAATAAAATATCCCTCGTCCAGGAACAGTGAATGCAGTATATTCCTTATATTCAGGTTTCAAAGGAATTTGAAAATATGCAGATTTAATATTCAAAGAACTAAGATACTTTGCATCCCTCAATTGAAGCAAAATATGAGAAATATATGGTAATGGATATGCATCCTTTTTAGTTTTAGAATTTAGTTGTCGAAAACCAATGCAAAATCTATAAGAGTCGTCTTTCTTTTTAACAAGACAAACGGGTGAAGACCATGCACTCTTTGACGGCTCAATAATTCCCTTCTTCAACATTGACTCAACCTGATCATCAATAATCATTTGTTTGAAAGGACCACCTTTGTTCGATAGGCTTTGTATCAGTAATGAGTTCAATTTCATGTTCACCAACTGTGCAATAATCCAAATTTGTTCCCATCAAAGCTAACTTTTCTTCAACTAAATTAGTCAACTGAGTTTTTTGTTCAAAAGTTACAGTTGTATCACCCTGTATACCTTGATTGAGTTTGAACTCAACGGAATCCACATCATTAGTAAAATGCCAAATATCATTTCGAAGGTCTAGAAGAATATTCATTTTTCTCCAAAAATCAATACCTAAAATCAATTTCGTTAACTACCAGTATATCTATTAGATGAGTTTTTTCCATTAGAACTGAGAGATAGACCTAAACTTCGGAAGATTTTAAAACCTGAATGGTTTACCAGAGTTCTTGAACTACCACTATCAAGTAAACCCAACATGGTATACCCTAAAATATTAACTTCAATATAAGGACGTTGATCTCCTTTAGCATGACAAATTATATAATCCAATAATATTGCTTGTGGAAAATTATTATCATTATTATTAACGGAAAAATTATTTTTACTATTAATAGAAGAAAAATTATTATCAACATTCAAACAATTAACATTATTATTATTATTCGTATTCGTGGAATTGACCATGGAAAGGCAGGAAAACTCACCACCTAATGGTTCCTCCGGGATTCGTTTACCGAATTACATTTACTACAATTTCTCACAGTGATTCCAGACAACCCACACTTAAAACAATGCAACCTTCTAGGTGCAGTACAATTAATTGTTAAATGGCCTACTTTCTGGCAATTAAAACAAGTCACTTGCCTTTGCATACCTGACTGATTAACTTCATGAACAAAAGTTTTACTAGGTTTGACTTTAGAAGTTGAGGCAACAGCAAATTCTGAGTCAACAAAATCTATACTTTTCTGAGATGGAGAATCATAATTATCTACACGGAATTTCTTAGTTTCAAATTTCAAACATTCAGTTTCAAATTCTTGTGATGATCCAACCTGTGGTAACTGTGATGTGTAAAAAGGTGATAGATTTTTTACAATAATATCCAACTGCATTTGATCAGACATTGAACCATACCTTTTGAACATAGACCATAGAATTTGAATAATCAATTATAGTTTCGTCAGTATCTTGAGTCCTCCTCAAAATATTTTCAAAAAGTCTAGGTTTATAGTCCTTAACAGAATAATGAATAACTAACAAGTTGGAAAGTTCCTGCCAAGTTTTTAAACGATTTCTATTGTTCACAAACCAACTACGAGCTTTGCCTTCAAAGAATTCATAAGCTGACTCAAATAATTCTACTTCAGAAAATTTAAGAGCAAGTCTCAATTAAGAAATTCTATCTAAAAATTCATAAACTGACAATTCATCAATATTTCCAGAAAACTTAACATTCCACTTATAAATTGGTAAAGATTTAACATTGACTGTACTAGCTGTAGATGTCAAAGGGGCAATATTAGTTACATTTACTGAATTACTACTAGTAGTGATGGGAGCATTCATTTCTGCTATTGTTGAAGACAAACTATTCAAATCGTCATTTTTAAAAAGTAAACTCAAATTTGGATCAGTTTTAGAAACTGTTTTTAAGCTGTCAAGAGCTGAAAGAATTTTAGACATGAGCTCTGCTCTAGCAGCACCATTCACATCATCAATTAGTATACGATCGCGGCGATTCAATAAATGAACTAAACAAGACTGAAGTCGTTCAAATTTATTTTTGGAATTGTCTCCAGGAACATTAGCTCTTGCAGAAGTAAGTTCCTTCAATTTATTATTAATTATAAGTCGTTCATCTTCAAATGTAAGATTGTATGCAGGATATGTCAAAGACTTTCCCTCCTTTTGGTATTTTAGAAATGGTCGTAAACAAGATCTGAGTTCATTCACAGTTTGAGTATCATTTGTTAATATACCACGAATTGAAAGTTCATATCTCAATTCATCCTTCTTAAGATAATTGATGACAAGTCTAAAGTCCATGCTGAAAAATAGAAAAATAATATCAATTTATTCAACACCAAAAAAAATACCTGAAAGTGTATTTCCAAAGGAAAATTTCAAGTTTATCAATACCTCAATAAACAGTAAATATAAAAATAAATTATCAACAAATATTCCAATTGAAAATGTCCTTAATTTCCAGATACAAAAAAACAATCAATAAATGGTCGGATTGAAAAGATTGTATTCAACGTGTGAACACTTCAGGAAAGTGTGCAAATTATTTTAAAAATATAAGTTACTGATATTCAATTTTCAAAATGTCAAAATGCGAAAATTAACATTTTCTATACAATTCCCAATACTCGAAAAAAATAAATCAAGGCAAATATTTCAAAATTTTGACCCTATTAAAATCTGAATAACTTTTTTCTGCATTGAACAATTTGAATTCTGTTCACACTGTTCACTAGCCCTGTCTTTCAGCTATAATTTCGGCATTCTTCAAAACATAAGGTTCTTCGCATAAAATCGCTACAGGGTATTATCTGAAACTGTGCAAAATTTCTGAATTTTCAAAAGAATCCCAAATGAAGAATTTTTTTTTTCAAATTTGACAAAAGTGGCATGAAGATGAACTCATTACCTCAAGATATTTTTCGAATTGTCTCATTATCTCTTTTGTTTACAGGGTGATATCTAAAAATTTACTTTTTGGTTTTGCAGTCATAACTTTTTTCAAAATCTTGAGCTCATTTTGAAGATGAAACTTCAGATGAAGAGATACGAAGATCGGAATGGACTCAAGATAAAGATTGAAGATCAAGGATTTCCTCAAAGTTGACCTAAATCTGAAACACCCTCAAAATCCGGTTGGGAGGAGAATTAAATGAAAATCAACTTGTTTTCGGAATGATCATCCATTCTGAATACGTCCAGATCTTTATTGCTTTCAGCAGTCAAGAATTGTGCGTGAAAAATTCCAATTTTAACGACAGGATTTTGAAAAACAATAATCAACCCATTGTTCTCCTGAAATACATGGCCCGTAACCAAGGTAACAAGAATCACATTCAGTGACTGACAGGCCAGGTTAGACGTCCATTTTGATTCGTTTGTACAAAAAATTATCATATCGATGCCGCATCTAACGCGCGAACAGCTAGAACTGATTCCACGAATGACTGAACAAGGATCTACCCTTCAAATTGCCCCCAAAATTCGTCGTGAATTGATCGATGCTACGGGAATTCAGGTTTCATGCCAGACAATCCGACGCCGGATCCACGATCATGGATTATACGCAAGGAGACGAGCTGTCTGCCCCTTACTGAAACCTGTACATCGAGCAGCAAGACGATTGTGGGGGAAAGAACATCAAAACTGGGGAATAGCAGAGTGGAATAGGTGTATGTTTACGGATGAGAGTAGGTTCAGCTTGTTTCGAAAGGATGGTCGAGTGTTGGTTTTGAGAGGGAGGAATGAAAGGTTTTTGGAAGAAAATATGGAGGCGAGGGTGGCTTTTGGAGGTGGAGGAGTAACTGTGTGGGGTGGAATATCGATGAATGGTAGGAGTGAATTGGTGATTCTGAGAGGAGAGAGTATGAACGGTGAGAGGTATAGAGATTTGTGTATGAGAGAAATCGTGGTTCCTTACGCCGCAAATATCGGCAACAAATCTCTTCTCGTTGATGACAATGATGCGAGACCGCATAGGGCTCACATTGTCAACGAGTTCTTAAGGGTTCACGGTATTGAGCGAATGAACTGACCGCCTTTCTCTCCGGATATGAATCCGATAGAACATGTCTGGAGTCGTATGAAATTAAAATTGAAAGAAAGGGAAGGGCGAATGGAAAATTTGGATGACTTGGTGAATGCGGTACAGCAAGAATGGACAGCTGTACCACAGGAGATCATTGATAGTCTGATAGACAGCATGCCAGAAAGGGTCAATGAAGTAATTGCCAAAGGGGGAGGACCCACTAAATACTGAATATCATAAATATTTTCAATGTTATCCAAGTTATTTTCTCTTTGTTGTTGTTCAATAAAAACTCAATAAAACTTGTTTTCTTGTTCTTGCTAACTAACATGAATAATGCTTCACGATTCAGAAAAAAACCGCTATTGTGGAATGAGACTCAGCTGGTCAGGCTTGTCAGTCAATGAATGTGATTCTTGTAACCTTGGTTGCGGGCCATGCATTTGAGGCGAACAATGTGTTGATTATTTTTTTTCAAAATTCTGCCGTTACAATTGGGTTTTTCCACACACATTTCTTGACCATTGAAAGCACGAAAGATCTGGACGTATTCAGAATGAATGATCATTTCGAAAACAAGTTGATTTTCATTTAAATCTCCTCCCAACCGAATTTTGAGGGTGTTTCAGATTTAGGTCACCTTTGAGGAAACCCTTGATCTTCAATCTTTATCTTGAGTCAATTCTGATCTTCATTTCTTCTCATCCAAAGTTTCAGCTTCAAAGTGATCCTGAGATTTTGAAAATCGGTTGACAACGAAAAAAGTTATGACTGCAAAACCAAAAAGTTAATTTTTTGAGATCACCCTGTAAACAAAAGAGATAATAAGACAAATCGGAAAATATCTTGAGGTGATGAGTTCATCTTCATGCCACTGTTGTCATATTTGAAAAAAAAAAAAAATTTCCTAATTTGGAATCCATTTGAAGAATCAGAAATTTTGCACAGTTTCAGGTAATACCCTGTATCTATTTTATGCGAAGAACCATATGTTTCGAAGGAGTTCGAGAATATAGCTGAAGGACTGGGCTAGCGAACAGTGTGAACAGAATTCAAATTGTTCAATGCAGAAAAAAGTTATTCAGATTTAAATAGAGTCAAAATTTTAGGGTGCGACGAAATTAGTGTTGAGTAGTTTAGTTCGAGAGTTCGCTGATAGATAGCCACAGTAGGAATAAATTGAAATAGTTATTGAAGTCTATGTTTTAGTGTAATAATTGTTTTAAGTAGTGTTTTAAATAAATATGAAAAATTATTAAGTGCAGTTTTACTACAATATCTTTCATTTATATTAATCTTTTAGTCACACACAAACAGGTAATAGTTTACGTGACTTCCCCGGTTCATTAACGATTATTTTAACAACGATAGTAGATAAGTAATACAAATACTGGGACCGAAGAGTGTCCCAGTATTTGTATTGCTCCACACAGTGAATCTCTCGATGGCCGCGTCCATCGAGTTCTTGCCGTTGGTGGAGGGTTGGTGCTGAAGAAGATGACGTGTTCGCCGAAGAGTTTCGGGGTGGGGGGGGGGGTTCAAAACATTTCACCCTGAGTGGCGCGCGTATTTTCTGCAAATAACATGGCGGCGATGGAGCGGAACGCAAAAAAACATGGCGGCGATGGCGGAAGTTATGAAAAAAAGCTTTCCTCACGTGATTTGCTGAGAGCAATTGGCTGGAAGAGAAAAAAACGTCACGTGATTCGTTGGGAGCAATTGACTGGAAAAGAAAAAAAAAATGGCCGCCGCCTTAATTGATAAAACGAAAAAATTAAATATGAAAAATGTCTTAGAACACACACACAACAGAAAATTATGATTTACTTATTATTAATTCACTCGCTCTCGAATGAAATTCCAAAAGAAAAAAAAAACTTCTCCGCCGCCGCCGTGAAATAGCGATAAAGCACGTTTCATGCTTGAATGTTTACTGTCTGCTCTCAAGTTGAACGGAATTCTCAGTAAACACGATGATCCATTTTTAACCTTGTTTTTGTTGTTCAGATTTAATCGTAGAGTTTTACCTCACACATCCGGTGTTTGTTTACGCTGCTCGAGCTAAATTGACCTTGGAGTTGTTTTTTGTTATTGCGCAATTTGGGTTTTCCCCAGTTCGACCGTGCATATATTTGCAGCGTGGGTTACGCGAACTCGGCTTGGAGGTGGACGGCGTGGGTCACGTGACACAGAGAGTTAATATGTACGTTCACAGTGAGCCTGCGTCATTTCGTTGTCTCTCATCATCTGTCTCTCGCATTTTTCGATACAAGTGAATTGTTTTTTATTGTGAGTGCCATTTAATTCGTGATTTGCATAGGTTAGTAGTAGTAGTTATTAATTTTTTATTTTTTCCGATTGTTTCAAGTGTGCCTATTTCTTTTGATTCACTTGTTGTTGTTTTTTTTTTAAAAAAATTCAGAAAAGTTCATTTGTAATATTTGTTTTTCGTCTCATACACAGTGTCTCTCTCACAAAACGTCATATTTTTTTTGTTTTTTATACAGTGTGTATGTATGTGTGTGTGCATTTCATTTTTTATCATAATTCCTTCTCATACAGGGTGTCTCTCACAAAGTTCCATTTGCTATATACAGTGTGATTCGAATATTTTATTTTCATCATATTTATTTCTCATACACGGGGTGAATCATAAACATCATTTTTTCATTTTGAGTGAGTTAGTGAGAGTTATACAGCTTGTATGATTTTTTTTTCATTTTTCAAATGATTTCGCAGATGTCTCATCTTCTCGACGAAATTAACAAGATTTCGTTGGCTTGCAGGAAGAACCTGCGGAAGTTGTCTGAGCTACCGAAGGACGAACCCCATCTGATCCTCGGCGCTGAAACGGAAACAACCAAATTTGTAGAGTCCATCCTAGTGGAGTTGGAGGAGTGTAAAGTATTCCTGCCAAATCGAGTGACTGGTGCATTCAAACCCATCCTCGACATATTAACCGAGTCCCAGCATATGCTCATATACAGGGGCGAGCAGAAAATTGCCAATCAAAATCATCCGCAGCAGCTGTTTGAGATCGCTAAGGCCTGAAGACCCCGATGCCGCCACCGACGTTGGAAACAAAGAGTGAGTTTCTTGTATTTTCATTTGACATTTTCTTGAAATTTTGTGTGTCTGTTGAATAATCATCATCATCATCATGTTATCTGACGCTATTGCTGTACACAGTATGGAGATGGTAGCCAAGTTGCGTAAGGTCAAAAAATCCTCAAAAAGGGTTGTACTGATAAAGAACGCAAACATTGGCTGGCCCATTGCAAGTACACCGCCTGCCTGATCAATAGTGCGATCGCGGAAGTGGATTGCATTGGCTCTCTGAGAAAATTACAAACTTTATGCGGACACTTGAAAATTATCCGAAATTCAATCAAAAAGTCAGGTCAACAACAACAGCCAGGTGTCGACGTGGTGGTGGGAGAGGGAGTCAAATCAAAATTAACATCTCGAATAAAGTGGGAGGACTTGAAATCGGCATTTTCATCGCGTTTACGCACCGGTATAATTATAAATTTGAAACAAAGATATTGGGCAATTTTTTGGTGATGCATTCATTCTATTCAAAAGCAGAATTAAAAATTTATTGAAAAAACATCCAAGCATCAAAGTCAATGCGACATTTTGTGGTAAATTCGTGAAAAATTCCTTGAATCAAGAACAAATAATAAGCGACTTTATAAATATTTCAACACTAAAAACGTTGTTATGGATAGGGGTACAACTTTGAAAAAGTGGTTCCTAGAAAATGTCATCGATCAAATTCAAAACAAACTGTTGGAATTCGCGGACAAAGAAAGTGATCGTCTCACCTCCAGATAGAGCGACAGCGCCATGTTGCCACATCTGCGAAAAACCTTGGAAAACCGACGACAGAATTGTAATAGATCATAGTCACTACACGGGAGCGTTCCGTGGATATGCGCATGCGCATTGCAATTTGAACTACAAAAAGTCGTTCGTTGTGCCAATCATTTTCCACAATTTATCCGGATACGAAAGCCATTTTATTATTCGAGATATAGCAAAAAGGGGTCGAGTCAGCCTGTTGCCTGTCAACAAAGAAAAATACATTTTTTCTACCCAGTACGATGGCAATACTGACATTAAATTTTGATTCATTGACTCTTTTCGCTTCATGGGCATGAGCTTGGAGCATTTGGTGCAAACACTGACCATCCATGACTTGAAGATTTCAAGGCGCGAATTTGCCCATTTCGATGCCGACCGGTACGAGTTACTCACTCGAAAAGGGGTATTCCCATACGATTTCATCGATTCGATGGAGAAATTGGAATGCCCAAGTTTGCCGGCGCGCGATCAGTTCTACAAGTTGAACGATTGTGGCATCACCGATGGCGAATACGAGCATACGCAGAACGTGTGGCAGTTGTTCAACTTGAAAATACTGGGCGAGTACTCTGACCTACACATGAAAACCGGCATATTCCTCTTGGCGGATATTTTCGAAAAGTTTCGAAATATCGGCCACGAGACGTATGGGTTGGATCCTGCGTGGTATTACACCCTCCCTGGATATAAATGGTCCTGTATGTTGAAGTAGACCCAGTGTAAGTTGCAGATACTGAAAGATGTCGACATGCTTCTCTTTGTCGAGCGAGGAATTCGTGGCGGCATCAGTCAGTGCTGCAACAGATTCTCCTCGGCCAATAACAAGCACATGGGCGTAAGGTATGACACCTCCAAACCGTCGACCTATTTGCTATATCTCGACGTGAATAATCTGTACGGTTGGGCCATGATGGAATATCTTCCGTACGATGGCTATAAATGGCTCGAAAATGCAGCCGATTTCGAGGTGTCGGAAGTGTCGGACACCTCGCCCATCAGCTACATTCTCGAAGTCGATTTGAAGTACCCCGAACATCTGCATGACAAACACAAAGATTTGCCCTTGTGTGCCGAGCACCGTACACCGCCAGGCTCGAAATTACCAAAATTGATGACCACGCTGTACAACAAGGAAAAATATGTTGTGCACTACAGGGTTTTGAAACAAGCACTCAAACACCGCCTTGTACTCAGGAAAATCCACAAGGTGTCGCAATTCAATCAGTCGGCGTGGCTGCGTCCCTACATTGAATTAAATACGAAATTACGCTCTCAAGCAAAAACTACTTTTGGCAAAAATAACTACAAACTAGCCAATAACACAGTGTTCTGGAAAACCGTGGAAGCACCGTGTGGTGAAAATGGTCTCCAAGTGGGAGGGACGATATGACGCAAAAAATCTGATTGCCAGTCCAAATTTCAGGAGTCGCACCACGAGAGCCTCGTCGCTATCGAGATGGCAAAGACGGATTTGTTATTCAATAAGCTCTTGTACATAGGAATGTCGATTCTCGATATTTCCAAGGTGTGCGTGTACGATTTCCATTACGGCTTCATGATGGAAAAGTACACGCACGATCAGTGCAAATTGATGTATATGGATACTGATTCGCTCATTTATGGAATTAAGTGCGATGATATTTATCGAGATTTGATTAGCAGTCACATTGAAAAATTCGATACGAGCGACTACCCAAGCGACAACCCATTTGACATTCCCCTCGAAAATAAAAAAGTCCCCGGCTTGATGAAGGACGAAGCCAATGGTCGTATCATGACAGATTTCGTGGGTCTTCGATCAAAGTTGTACACATATAAAATACAAGGTGGGAAAACCGCAAAAAAATCCAAAGGGGTCAAATACAGCGTTGTCGAAAATCACATCACTTTTGAAGATTATGTGGAATGACTGAAAAACAATGTGGAAAAAATAACTTCGCAACACTCACAAAGTTTTTAGTGTAGAGCAAACAAAGATCGCTCTCAACCCCCACGACGACAAGCGCTGTTTGATAGATGATAGATGATAGATAGAATAGAATTTAAATATTTTTTCAGAGAGCACATACCCACACATGCACACACACCACCACCATGGTAGACACTTTGAAAAATGTATGCTGTCTGCAAGTAGTCAGATGTACATCATCAATAGTTGAATTCATCGAGGCCTCACTTCTACCATGGACGCTCACTGATCGAATTTTGAAAATGTTTGCCAATGAAAAATGGGTACAAATCTATAAGCAGGCTCAGAGTGTCAAACGAAATTTCAATGATTTGAGTCACTTAGAGTACACGAGAGAAATCAGCTATGAAGATAGGTGTGAAGCTCTCAAAAATCAAGACTGGGAGGGTCATTTGCATGAAGTCCAATATTGTTTGTGAGCGAATGCATATCGTCTTCCAAAATATAATTTACGATTTTGCCGCACTTGCTATAAAGCATTCAGAAGGGCTATGCAAAACCATCCAGTTTACAGCATAAGAGACCATCAACATATGGTGTTCGGTGTAAAGCACATGGACAATATATATGATGATGAAGTACTGTTCACTTTGAAAACGAGCAGCCAATGCTACTGTGACCTACATATGCGTGGTGGTGGTGAGCCCTACGGATTAGATCTCACATATAAACGCTTCATAGGCTCAGGAGATGAGGATTCAGAATTCGATGAATGAGATTGCCAAACACACACACACACACAAAATTTCAAGAAAATGTCAAATGAAAATGCAAGAAATTGTGCGGTTGTTTGTTTCTTTCCACACACACACACACACTACATATATTCAATCAAATAATAGTCGATTATGTTTTATATTTATGATTGAATAAAATCAATATTATTATTATTATATTTTGTTTCACCCTCCCAATCTCCCATTTAAAATCCCACATATTTTTAGAGGTAATTTTTGCATAAAAAAAGTGACACTTTTTTGCATAAAAAAGTATCATTTTTATACCAAAACGCGCAACTTTTTTATGCAAAAAAAGTATCATATTTTATACAAAAAGGATTTAATTTTTTTATGAAAATAAGTGTCACTTTTTATGCAAAAAAGTTCCTGTTTTTTGCCTTAAAAAGTAACACTTTTATTGACATGGTGGAAGAAGCTGAGTGAAAGCTGAGTGATTCACTCAGCCACTCAGCTTTCACTGAAAATGCTTCACTCAGCTTTTACCACCATGTCAATAAAGGTGTCACTTTTTTTCATTCAAAAATACATGTATTCTTATGGGAAAATGGTCATTTTTTTATTAAAAAAATTACCGAAAATTGACATGGTCAACAAAGCTGAGTGAAAGCTGAGTGAAAGCTGAGTGAATGCTGAGTGACTCAAAATTCACTGAAAATGCTTCACTGAAATCCTTCCACCATGTCAATTTTGGGTGTTTTTTTTCTCGAAAAAAGTGCCACTTTTTTGCATAAAAAATTCAATAAAAAATGTGATACTTTTTTGCATAAAAATTGACATATATTTTGAAGCAAAAAAAAATGGGGAATGGTATTTTCGAGTAACAAAATTAAAATAAAAAATATTCTAAGGTATATATATATATATATATATATATATATATATATATATATATATATATATATATATATATATATATATATATATATATATATATATATATATATATATATATATATATATATATATATATATATATATATATATATATATATATATATATATTTTAAAACGTATTGATGGGTGATCTACAAACTACGCACCTGGTGGCGCACTGTGAGCAGCACGCCAAGTGTCTACATGGCATAAACAATACATTTTATTTTTTATTCACAAGACATTCACGACACATCATCACCGTGTTCTGTGAGTCTATGTTTAGGACATCTGTGGTCACTTTGCTGCTCATGTCACCTTTCACTTGTCGTTCTTCTGGAGAAACACCAGCGCCATCTGTCAGTGGTGGTGCTGGTGGTGGCGGTGTCATCCATGTGTCATCTGTCACTCTGCTAATGACATCTGACACTCTTGGTTCTGGAGGGACATCAGCGCCATCTGTCGTCGGTCTGTGTCTGTGCTCAGAGTAATAACTACGAACGAAATCACAACCATCGACGATGGTCAGCCATAGGATCGTCATTGGGAAGCCATCTGAACCCTTCTACTTGGCACGAAAGACTTGCAACTACATCTTCCGAACCGGTATACGTAAAGCCTGCTTCGGCTAACTTACTGGCAGGAAATGCCGAAGCTTTAAAACGAGTCGAGTCTTGTTTCGTACTGCTGCATCTCTCTCTCTCTCTCTCTCTCGGTATACACACAGACACACTGCACACTGCATACTGAATTAAAACGCCAACTCTGCTCTCAATATATATATTTATTTAGTTTCGTAATGAAACATTACTTTATCCGGCAAACAGCATAGATATTCACGAAAACATAGATGTTTATCATCTTTTGATGAGCTAGTACACAAGTTTATAGCCTCATCAAATGACAAACCGTTGTTTTTAGCTAGGGAATTTGCACTGCTCAATAAATCGTGATAATATTGACTAAAGTTTTGGTCTTCCAGGGGCGCACCCATAGGTACTTGGAAAAGGTGTCAATCACCACGAGAATATAATTGAAGTTTTTATTGTCTTTGGAGTATTTTTGAAGATCAGCCAAGTCAATCTGCCACAGATCGTCGAGTCCTTTGATGATGGTACGTCTGCGAGGAAAATTCCTTCTGGCTGGAGCATCAACCAATTGTTTTTTCTCAGATGATGATGATGACGTCATTTCGCTAGTGGCGGAGTCAATACACTAACTGCACTGGGCGTTACACCTTCTACTTAAGAGGCTGGAATATCAACAATATCCAGTGCCAATTTATCCAAGCGTTTCTTGGTATTTTCATGCTTTTTCATTGAAAGTGACATGAATTTCATCACTCGAATATCCAAGGCTGTTGAATTGTTTTTGGTGGTGTCCAGCTCGTCTTTGAGTTTGTGTATGACGTCATCTTTGAGCTTCTGTATAACATCATCAACGTATTTTTTGTTGGCAACATCATTGAGTGCATTGGCGTTTCCACATTACATATTTCCACATGTTCAGCATCAATGTCCCCATTTGTCGTATAGTTGAGTATAACGCCAGGGAAATGGTAGGGCTGCTGCTGCCGTGTACGGCGAGCTGACGTAGTTTGACCGAACTTGTTGATGCTCATGTGCTACGCTTCTTTATAAAAAAAGAAGATATGATATTAACAATAATAGAAAGCACTTGACAACATAGCAGTCACCGACTAACTCAATCCGGGTGTCATGGTTCTACCAAAAATTTATACTGCGCCAGTGATTGGAAAAGCCAGTCCAAGCACAGACTGCTCTAGATCTCTGATGGAGATTTCTAAATGGAATCTAAAATATTGTCAATAAATAGCACTGGTGGGATGTGGTATGATGACCATACTTTGTTTACGTATTCAAGTATTGGGGGTTGGGATTGAAAATGAAATCCAAACGCTTAGTTTACAAACCTCTATTAGCAATCTGCAATGTGGTGAACAACAACAGCACAATAAATAGGTACCTTATATTCCAAAGTGTGAGTACCCAATTGTCTTCCAAGCTCCCGTTGTGATCACAAAGGGACTGACAATGAGGAAGTAACAGCCTGGAAATTACTAATTAGTTGGGAATAAAAGTCCAGTGGATGGAAAAGCAGATATTGAAATAAAGTAAATGAAAATGAGGTATGTAAACTACTAAATTAGTCAGAGAAATATTTTTCACCATATGGTGGGTAGTATCAAGTAAGTTTAGTGAGAATAATAAAATAAATCAAAGTAAGGTAATACCTTCTTGAAGTAAACAATTCAAGGAAGTGGCAAACCTTTCACCGAAATGAATATACACACTGAAGGTGTATAGCAAATACCATTAATACCAATAATAATGATAAAAATATCAGTTGAAAGTTTTCCTGAAGTACACTCACAAAAGAATGAAATGTGGTGAATAATAAACACCCAAAATGGAATATAATATTACAACAGACTTTAGGCCAAGTGAGGTTACGTAAATTTGGAATATTATAAACAAAAATATATAAAAATGTGCTCTCCGTGTGCTTTCCCAATGCTTTCCCCAGTATTACACCCAATATGATGAAATATTATATAAATAAATAATGTTTTAAAACTGAACTTATGCCAAGAGAGATAATGTAAATTTGGAAAAGATGTTATGAGAAGTTGAACTGTCGAATAGTTATAGTTACACCAGTCTATGCTGAGTCACTCAGTGCCGATGGTCTTGGTATAACTGGAAGGTCCAGCACTTTCATCCCATCCGAGGCTATACTGATGTCTGGGCCTTCTTATCCCTCCAAGAACATCGTCCTGAGGTGAAAGGAGACTAGACTGCTGACACTACAGATACTACAGTCTAAAACAAATATCTTGGTACAACGGGAAGATCCAACACTTTTGTCTCGTCACTTCTAATTATTCGTAGAAATGGTTATCGGTGAAACGGGATGAAGTTGAACGGTCAAACAGTTATAGTTATATCAGTCTATGCTGAGTCACTCAGAGTGCCGATGGCCTTGGTACAACTGGAAGGTCCAGCACTTTCGTCCCATCCGAGGCTATATTGGAATACTAATGTCTGGGCCTGCTTATCCCTCCAAGGACATCGTCCTGAGGTGAACGGAAACTAGGCTGCTGACACTACAAGGTTTGGCAAATATCCTGGTACAACTTGAAGATCCAACACTTTTACCTCAAGTCAGTTCTATTTGATCGTAGATACGGATACTACTGGTTATCAGGTGGAAATGGAGACACTTCAAAAGGCAGCAACAAAATCAAAGGTGTTCTGGGTTCTGAGATCAGGGCTTCAAAATGGCGGTGGGCGACATCAACTTAAAATCCCCATTACAGGTACTCTTCGTGATTTATCCAAATACGACTACTCGAGTCCACCAATATGACTATTCAAGTCCACAAAAATCAACGAAGATTATTCAACCATGTAGAATCAATTAAATCCACTAATAAGTGATAAATTATCGAAAATTTATTACATGAGTATCGTCACACACCTGCCCTCAAGAACGCCATACACGGAAGAGAGCCTTGAAGACGAAGCTGGAAACAACCAATAATAATAAAAAAAAATCATCTTCCTTTCAACTTGGCGGTAGTTAATTTTTGACAATGTCAAATGTCAACCATGGATAGAAAATATTTTCGAATACTTTTATTAAAATGGAAAATAATAAACAATGAGGATTATTTATTGTTGGCGAGAATCAGAGGTCGGTTATCAATCAAATCAATCATATGACCCTCAGAACAAGGACAGAGATCTTCAGCATAAAGTGAGTTCATTTGCACGAAAGTGTGACAGTTTTAGACAAGGTGCAGATTACACTACACGGCTCTGCATACACTTAACCTCGTAGAAAACGAAAGGACCCAAAGTGAAATTAATTAAAAGTCAGATCTCAGATAACCTACAAAAATTCTTCACAACAATCAACAATAACAAAGAATAATGAAATGACTGAAAGAATTGTGAATCGAAATATAGATAAGCTAATATTGAAAGGTAAATAGAATGAAAAACATTCAGAACAAATACATAAGCGAATATACCAATAACAAGAAGAAAAATTCAAGACAATGGTCGATATTTCACACTATACAAGGTAACAGATACACATAGATATTAAAATTTGATTTTGAACGTAACACATGATGCGACTGTGGCATGCAAAAAAACGTCTACGCTTTTATTTATCGAATAAAGCCTGCTTCTCTCAGCTCATTGATGATGGCCACGATCTTGTTGTCGGTAGAGGTGCTGCCGGTATTTTTGGCGGTACCAGAAGCCTATACCTGTCAACGAGCTCGTTCACATCGTCCCAGTACATGTATTCTATGGGTTTCGTGTTGTATGTCAACTGATCTGGGATACCACTGCCGTCGACGAAACGACCTCGACCTCCACCTATTTTTGATTGAGGGTCTTTGAACATTGGTCGAATAAAATTTTCGTATTTGGCAGTCTGAGATGGATTCAACCTACCTCGCGCATCTGCATGCGCATCTGTAGCTGTCAAAATTTGCTTGTATGCCACCAAATCGACTTTAGCGTATTTGGGATTTTTGTAGAAAATCAAACTATATAGATACATACATACAGATTTCTACCGAGCAACCATTGCGCTCTTGGTTTGTCGTAAATGGGTCCGTAATTCACATCTATTTTGCCGAATTTGGCGCGATGTTCATTCACGAATTCAGATGCTACTTCGGTATAAACTTCCAAGTAGTCATCCTCATCATCATCATAATCATCATCACCATCACCATCATCAGCTTTCTTCATCTTCTTCTTTTTCCATGAAGTCTAGAGTCGATGGCGGTTCCTGTTTCTCTTCTTTTTTCACTGTCAGACGTGATCACTTGGTGAATGGTGGTGGTGGCATTGCCGCACTTAATCTTTTCTGCGGCACCGTAATGGGTTTGAATAATTTACTCAGAGCTTCATCATGCTCGGATTTTCCGAGTTTCAGATTCAGATACTTTTCCGCACAATTTTCGACAACTGATTGACTCAACATTTGCGTTCAGCTTTAGCAATCTCCGTCTCAATGCGGGGTGATGTGGTCGGCGCCATGGCTTCAGTACGAATGCCGTGCCACCTCGCATCACATTTGTATATATTTGTCAAAGCCCAGGCGGTAGCGCCCTTTGGTCACATCAAAGTCTTTGACAATGACCAAAGATCCAAATTTTTCCGTCCAACAGGTGGCGCACATGCGGCGAAATTCCTCAAAGGTATGATCCGGAGAGACGTGCTCGTCGAAGGCATGTCTCAAGTTCATATGGTCTTGCCGAAAAAGCACTTTAATGTTGCAATTGTCCCTGATCAGCTGTTTGGGTATTTTCGAGTAGGGTTGACACAAGTAGGTCGGGTCAATATCCTTGTGGCGTGCCATGGCATAGAACTCTCTGATTTTATTGTGTTTGTCACACGCCACATCGTCAAATATAAAAATTGAGTTTTCTTTCGCCTTTGACAGATCGATTACCTTCTCGTTGTCCCTGTATGGAAAATAGCCTACGCCCTTGACTTGTTTCAGTACATGGTGCAACAGCTAGTATTTAGGTTGGAACATTCTCGAAACGTGCTCCGTTCGGGCTGAACAGCAAACTGAGTACAGCGTTGGTCTTGCCATATCCGCTGGGGCTGCAAAATATCGCTCGAAACGAATTCGGTAGCAGGACACCGTGTTTACGTATACCTCCTCCACCTATGGTATCCAAATTGACGATTTCCAGAGCCAGCTCTTGTTACACCACTTTCGTGTTTGACCACGCCCACATCTGACATTCGAATGACATTTTGAGTGGAGTAGGTGCGCAACATCATTCGCGTCAGTGTCATGCTGACTGTCGAGCACGAAGGTCGTGGAGTGGTGAACTCTCTGATTAATCATCTGCCATTCGAGCTTCATTTGCCTGGATACCAGTACTGTGGACCGGACACCAATCTACAGAAGAAATTGCCACGTGGAGACCCTGGTGTGAACTCTTTGGATTCGGCTTGTAAGACTCACGATATTGCATACTCGCAAAACAAGTCTTTGAAGGAGAGACACAAGGCCGACTGGGCACTGGAAAATCGAGCTTGGGAACGTGTCAAATCAAAAGACGCCAAATTTGGTGAGAAAGCTGCTGCTAGGCTGGTCACCACAACCATGAAGGCAAAACGTAATTTGGGAATGGGTCTGAAGAAGAAGAAGACTGCTGCTGCTGCTGCAGAGCCAAAGTCTTTCCGTCGAGATGTGGTTAAGAAAATCACCAAAACTCTGCGAAAAACTCTGAAACCTGATCAGCTGAAAGATTTGAGTGCGAAGGTTCTGTGAAAATTCTCCTTGGTGGCACTGTGTGCTGTCCGTGCTCAAGTGAAAAAATTGGGTGGCTGCAAAAAATCAGAGTACCCCGAATAATACCGTTCGAAGCGAAGAGCGGTGGTGTGCTGCCTCTGCTTCCGATATTCGCCGCTCTGAGAGCGCTGGGCTCGTTGGCAGGCGGTGCCAGCACCATAGCCAGTACCATCATCTCCTCGGCCAATGCCAAAATGAAATTGGAGGAAGAAAGCGTCATAATACCGCAATGGAGAGCATTGGTGGCGGCGGTGACAACAAACATGTAGGAGGTTCCGGTTTGTTTCTGCGCAAGACCGCTTAAGGCGGCTACGGTTTGTTTCTCAAGAAGAAATTTTCAGAAAACTCCCGCTTAAGCTGCCCAATAGAGCGTTGTACGATGAGGAATTACTTAAATATGTGAAACGTCTGAAATACCTCATTTTATTGGTGTTTTCATGCGAGACAACTCACCTCGATCCTCATCGAAATTTCCCAAGTACAGAGAATGCGCAATCTTCAATCTGGACTCGAGCAGGAATCGCGGAACGCATTGGGTAGCTTACGTGAAACGCGGACATGTGGTGAAATACTTTGACATTTTCAGCAATTTGAAGCCGCCGGTGGAATTGGTGCGATATCTGGGTAAAGAAGTGAAAATCTTCTACAAAGATCGCTATCAGATATTCAACCAAGTTAATTGCGGTCATTTGAGTTTGAATTTTCTATACGAGAACACACTCTGAGTGTGTGCGCGCGCGCCAAAATGAATAGAAAAGTGGTGACCTTTTTTGCATACAAAACTTCGCGCAAATCGTATTGGATGTAAGTGGCCATGGACAGGATACGTTTCGCTAGATGAATAGCGCGAGCCTCACGCGTCTTGAATCCCATATTAGACTCTAAGCACAGAGCGCGCATATGGAATGGTTTAAATATAAGTGCATAACCCCATCCAGTGTCAGTCATGTCTTTGCTGTTGACAGTGACAGGTCAAACGTCGACGCTAACTGCAGCCTTTTCTCCGCCGCTCCAATTGGACGAAGATAGCACTTACGGCTTGGCATTGATTGGTTTCCATTCATACAACAGCATACCAAACATATCGAGTGGTCGATTCTATTATTCCGTCAAAGGAGCGCCATCTGTTAGCATCATCCAAATACTGACTGGGTGTTACGAAATAAGCGACATTGCCAAGTTTATACACAAACACATCGAGAGGCCGAAAGAAGCAAAGAAGAAGAAGAGAGCCGTAGTGTCTAGTGACGTTGGCAACATCGTCGACGAATACGACGACGGTACCAACAAAAGCAAGGCTTTGTTCTCTCTCAAACCCAACACCAATACGCTGCAGTGTGAGATATACAGCAGTCGAAGAGAGCAGACGCACACACTCTGTCTCAGTCCAGCATACACTTTCTCCAATCGCAAGGACATCATGTTATCAAGACAAGTGTTCGACGTGTACAATCATCCAAAGTTCGACGAATCCATCAACAGAGTTGAGACTCGAACGCACCACCCGTACGTCAAGTCCTTTCAAAATAATGACATCTTCGAAATTGTCATTCAGCAGAGCGATGTGTGGATACTGATGAACGATACCCTTGGGTGCATAGAGGGTTCTCTGACTCGTACCGCAGGAACGGGCAATGTTAGATTTATCAATAATGCCGGCGCATACCTTTTCGAGGCCATCTACTATGAAATCAATGGCAAAGAGGTGGACTTTGTTCGATCGCCGAGTATAGTGAGCACCCTTCGCGGCTATACTTGTTACGAGGAAAATGATGTACGACACTTGAGCACAGCCGGCTGGACCTATCCTGGCGGAACGGTTCACAATGCCCCCGACGGTTCGTTCGCCATGTTGATCCCGCTTAAGCATCTGTTGGGCATATTCCATGACTATAGATAGGCCACCATTAGACAACAGTGCATTCGCTTGGTTTGAAGTAGAAATGATAACAATTGCATGCTGATAGAGGAGGTGGCGAATCCAATAATCAAAGCCACCACAGCCACACTGACGAGCGTTGTACTCAGAGTCAAACATGTGGTGCCCAATGACGACATTCGTCTGAAATTGCAGCAGTCCATCAAAACAGACGCTCCTGTAGTGATTTTGTATCACAAGTGGGACATACACGAGTTGCCTGCACTTACTCAGGATTCCACCAAGGAAGTTTGGCTGTGAAAACTTGCACGGCCATGGAGAGTCCTCGATTCGTCATTGTGGCCTTCCAAACAAATCGGATTGGCAATGCGGCTCGATCTCGATCACATCGACATCAGCGACATACGCCTAACCATGAACAGCGATACTTACCCGTATGAACTTATGCACTTGGAATTCAACAGAAACAACTTTGTCGAAGCCCATCGAGCCTACATTGCCTAATTGTCCGAAGAAGAGCTCTCTACTCGATTACGGAGCATTCAAAAGCAGAGCGACCGTGTTCGTAATAGACTGTTCCAGCAAAGCGGAATTCATGAAATCCTCCACTGTCGATGTCAAACTTGACATCGAGGCCAGAGTCGGATTTCCAGCCAATACTCGAGCCTATTGTATCATCATTCACGACTGTATGCTGGAACACTTTCCCTTGAGCGAGATTGTACGCCGTCTGTCATAAAAAAAATAGTGACATACAGTAGTAGCAGTAAGTAGTGGTAAAATCCACTCTTTGTTTGTGTGTATGTAATGCAGGTATCGACAGGTTGAGAGCATCAGTTGTAAGCCAAACGTTCAGTCGTTCAGTCGATGGTTAATCTCGCTCTCTCTCTCTGTGTGTGTATCTCTCAGTTAATCACAGCAGTGAATCAGTTCATCAATCATCAAACAAACAATGACAACAAGATGAAGCTCGTAGCCTGTGACATTCAAGGTTTCACTGTGGGCGGTGAATTCCAACCCAAAGAGCTTGCCATCACCAACGGGCATCGCACAAACCACTTTTTATCCAAAGCCTTAGTACCATTCCATGACCTGAGTGAAGCAGATAAACGGCAAGTATGATATTTGGAGAGAAATATCCACGGCATTCCATACTCTGCTGGCTATGTCGAATTCAACGAGATCCAGGAAGTGCTGCGTCCCATCATCGAGGCTGATGTGGTATACGTGAAGGGTAATCAAAAATTAGAATTTTTGCTGAAGTGTGTGCTCTATCTGCCTAAGAGACCACACATCGTCGATATTGCGGCTACTACAAGTACAGTCGTCACAAGGCCTCCACCGACACTCGAGAAGCAAAGCCCGCTCTGTTTGAATCATATAGCATCCGGAGAAATAGAAGAGCATTGTGCCGTGAGACACTGTTTCGAAATCTGGCAATGGATATTGTCACACCTGATATGGTGAGGCCCCACGGCATTCACGACGACGACGACGACACTCCTATCAATCGGCACTTGCAAAATTTGCGCGAGCTCAAGACACATGCTGTGTATTTCGCCGTCGCCACCAGCACCAAATCCATGACGTCAGCCACACCAAGACTAGCGGAAAACACACGAAATATTATTATTCATATTGTATTATTATTCATATTGTATTATTATTATTATGTATCAGATAGATGTATAAAACCAATTTTTCTCGTTTTATTTTGCGGGTCGAATGAATGAGAGGGAGAGAGAGAGACTGAAAGAAATACGAGTCATGTACATTGAGCAATGGTGTATATGTGTGTGTTCCTCTCAGTGTATATATTTGAGTGACATATGCTGTTTCTCAGTGATCATTGAGCTGTCGTCACAATGACAACAAATTATTTAATTCTAGCAGCCGTTCTGTCGAACGTACTGTATATTAGCCCGCCATATGAGTACGGTGAGGTATTGGTATCGTATTTGCACGACGATGATTCGAGTACTTCGAACTGGACGAAAATGACTCAGGCGCTAGCCAATGATGGATATTTGCCTGTGATGAGAGCCGAAATCCCGATGAACACCTCATCTTACAGACTGCGGAAGATTTATACAAATCACACCTATAGCGATACGCAGTGGCATCCGCTGAAGATGACTTGCCCCTCTAGCAGCAGCACTTCGAGGACATCGTCGTCGTCGTCATTGTCCCACCCAACTACCCAAACCGTGGACGTCAAGATGCAAGCCCCTGCTGCTGCTGCTGCTGCTGATCGAGAAAGTAAGAATTCCAAATACTAGCTGCCGCCGACACTGCACGATTGGTTTATGTTTTTCGTGTCAATGGTTCTGAGTGTTCAAATATCCGAATCCATATATAGGTTTATTGAATCCATGCATCAAAAATATTTTTAATCGATAATGATAAGGTATCTTCATACTACGCCACTGGCACTGAAGTGTAATTTTTTTATGTGAAAAATAAATGTATTTTTCTCGAACTAACGTTATTCATTTCAATAAATGCAAACAGACAAAGACAGACATACAGACAGACATACAATGCCATGGATTAGAGTGAGACGCTGACTTATCATTTTCCTGGAAAACAAACATCTGAGACAGTAAACAACTCCAAGGTCAATTTAGCTCGAGCAGCGTAAACAAACACCGGATGTGTGAGATAAAACTCTGCGATTGAATCTGAAAAACTATTTCAAGGTCAAAAATAGATCATCGTGTTTACTGAGAATTTCGTTCAACTTGAGAGCAGACATTCAAGCACGAAACGTGCTTTATCGCTATTTCACGGCGGCGGCGGAGAAGTATTTTTTTTCTTTTGGAATTTCATTCGAGAGCGAGTGAATTAATATGTCCATCATAATTTTCTGTTGTGTGTTCTAGACAGTAGACATTTTTCATATTTAATTTTTTCGTTTTGTCAATTGAGGCGGCGGCCATTTTTTTTCTCTTCCAGCCAATTGCTCTCAGCAAATCACGTGAGGGAAGTTTTTTTCATAACTTCCACCACCGCCGCCATGTTTTTTCGCCTTCCGCTCCATCACCGCCATGTTTTTTTGCGGGGACTTTTTTTTCATAACTTCCGCCATCGCTGCCATGTTTTTTTGCCTTCCGCTCCATCGCCGCCATGTTTTTTGCAGGGACTTCTTTTTCATAACTTCCGCCATCACCGCCATGTTTTTTTGCCTTTCGCTCCATCGCCGCCATTTTTTTTGCAGAAAAGACGCGCGCCACTTAGGGTGAAACGTTTTGAACCCACCCACCGCGAAACTCTTCGGTGAACACGTCATCTTCTTCCGCACCAACCCTCCACCAACGGCAAGAACTCGATGGACGCGGCCATCGAGAGATTCACCGTGTAGAGCAATACAAATACTGGGACACTCTTCGGTCCCAGTATTTGTATTGCTAATCTACTAACGATTTTATTTATATTGTAATGTAATGTACCAAGTTATCAAACATTATTATTATTATTATTAATGAGTGTCTAACCCCGAAACTACGTGTCTTTTGAACCATTCAACTAGTGCTAATAAGCATTTGTTCAACCGTAGCAATGTACAAAGAAGTGGATGAAATGGTGAAAGGGCTCCAAAACGACTCCAAAGTTATTTAAGAATTTCATACTTTAAAATGTATGTTATGAGTTCTTCGTCATTTGTCGTTAATTTGTATTTTTAAAATTCTAAGAAAACGTGAACTGACTCACCACTTGAAAGTATTGTTTCTAGGTAAGTAATCGGATCCTCTTCTGACAATAATCCACAGATTTCAGTCATTTACCACCTGACTATTATGGAAAAAATTACCACTGTCTATTATGATACTAAACTTCTTTTAAAAAGAGGTATTGGGTGAAGGAAAAACTTGAAACGATATTAATTTTTCGAAACAAATATAAAGTAAATGTATCGTGAAGAAATTTGGATATTTGACAACCTGAAAATCGATTTTGATCGATCAGTGGAATTGCGGCAAAGAAAAAAAAACTATTAAGAGATAAAAACTGGGGTAAGATGGCAGGATATTAGAAAATACTCATTTAAAAAAGTTGCTTGGAATTCAGTTTCATACTAATGAAAGGTTTTAGACAATAACTCGAGAAAATTGTAAATAATAATATTTTTCTTCTAAATAACTGGACTGTAGTGGAACATTTGTATTTCAAAGAAAATTATAAAACTTTTACGTTTACTCCACCTAAAATTGCACTGAATTGAAAAAAATGTTCTTGCCAGGACCCTCGCTGTTAAATTGTTATCGTATTATGATTCTGAGTCATATTATTGTTCTTGATACGGCTATATCATCTCCCTTCTCAATAATTTGTCCCACTGTCCCAATTTTTTTTTTATGATTTTCCTCACCACCTATTCTGAAGTTGGGTTATAAACGTTGATGGTCCTCTTTCATTCCTTTAATGATTATATATTCCTGTTTCACCTTTTTTTTTTGTTAAAGTTGTTATATCCGTCAACCGGTTGCTCCCCTACGTGCAACCTTCACAGTCAGAGACTTGTGCGAGCTAGGGGAAGACGTAGCCCTTACCTTTTAATAATAATAATAATAATACTTTTATTGTACACCAAATATTATAATAGTTTACAAAGAAAAATTGTAACATAAATAGAAATAAATCTATTCACACCCAATAGAAATAGAAAGGGCATTTGGTTCAGATTGCTGGATACCTCTAGGTAGAGTTACCCCGCATCTGATCTTCCACCAAAGCCTCACTTTGAAGGCTAAAAAAGGAGTGACGAACAGTAAGATTTTTGTGAAAGAGATAGAGAGAGACAGAAGAGAGAAAAGAAGTGAGAGAAGAGAGAGGGGAGAAAGAGGTCAAGAGAGTGCGAGAAGTGGACACATTTTTTTTTTCCATTTCCTATCTTTCATTTCATCAGATTCTCAATGCGATTTCTCCATATGTAGATATCATTTCAGGGTTGAGAAAAAAATAAGTGTTTTTTGAAGCTTTTTCTAAAGGTATTGGTCGTTAGTGAAAAACAGTTAGAGTTCCAGGTGTTTATATAATTAATTGTGTCAAAAACATTATATGAGAACGAGCGCTCGAACAATTCTTTTTTGTGAGCAGGAGTAGTCAGAATTAGCTTTCTTCGCAAATTCAAGTTGTGAACGTCCGTTCTATAAGTTATATGCTCATGTAGGTAAGGAGGACTTTTATACTTTATTATTTTAAAGAAAGGGCAAGCTATGTGTAGACGCCTGCGGTTGATCATGTTGAGCCAGAACAAATCTTTAAGTTTGTGAGAAATTCTGGATCTACTTCTGATACCAAAAATTAACCTCATGCAGGAATTTTGTAGTTTCTGTATGCGCCTTATGTCATTGCTGTCTAGACAGTTGTGGTATACCACATCGCAGTGATTGAAGTGAGACAAAACTAGTGAGTCGCATAGTATTTTTTTGACTTCTGTACTCAGGAATTTTCTTTGCGGATATATCAGTTTCAAGGATGCACAACCAATTCTAAGTTCAGAGGTGACATGTTCTGTGAACCTCAGCTTGGAGTCTATGATAAGCCCTAAGTTTTTAGAGTGGGACTTGAAATCTATTTCGGAGTCTCCAATTCTCAAATCGTAACTTTTTGCCTGCTCAGTAACCATATCGTTCCCGAATATCATAGCAATTGACTTGTTGGGGTTGATTTTCAACATATGATTTGTGGATACATATAGAATTGCATTTAGGTCCCTATTGATACAGTTTACGGCTTCCGCGAGATTCAGAGGATCAAAGGAGAAATATATTTGTGAGTCATCAGCGTACAGATGGTAGTTGCAGAACTTCAATTTCTTAATGAAAGTGGATGTATAAAGGGTATAAAACAAAGGACCCAAAATACTACCTTGTGGTACGCCTGATTTTATTTCCTGCCAATTTGAGGATATATCACTTATGAGGAACTTTTGTCTTCTATCGTGTAAGTAAGATGAGATTAGTACCCTTGCTGTAACACTAAATCCAAAATAATGGAACATTGAGAGTAACAATTGGTGATTTATAGTGTCAAATGCTTGTAGGCTAGTAATACCAAAACTGATGCTTTGTTTCGATCGAGAGCTTTGATTATGTCATCGACTATTTTTGAAGTTGCTGTAGCGCAGCTGAAGCCCCTTCTAAAACCAGATTGCTTCAGTGGTAAAATATTATGTTGGTGAACGTAACATCTAATTTGATTTTCCATTAATTTTTCTAGAATTTTTGAGAATGTCGGAAGAACGCTAATTGATCTTAAGTCATTATAACTCTGTGGGTTGCTAATTTTTGCTATAGGTATAACCCTTGCATATTTCCATTGGCTGGGAAAGTAATTTTGACTTATACATTCATTTATAATGTGAGTAATTATAGATACCATAAGGGGTCCACAAAGGTTTATAATAGTAATATTTATTCCATCATCACCATAAGCCTGCAATTTTATATTATAAATTATTTCAGAAATTTCAAATTCATTAGTCAGGGAAAAAGTTTCATTTAATCCTTCCTTACAGTTAGAATTGTAAAAGTTTATCAGATGTGAACTCGGTAGACCCTCATTGGTAGAAGATCTCAGAAAAAAATTATTAGTGGCTTCAACGTTTTTAAGTTGCTCTGGCAGTTCTTTGTTTCCACTTTTGGTGACATTAAGTTTTTTAAGTTCGTTCCATTTACCCTTGATATCTGCGTTATTTAGTTTGAAATTCAGGTATGCTTTTTTTTCCGCTTTTATATTTGTGTTAGTCAAATTTCTTAGTTCTTTATAATAGTTCCAATGTTGAGGGAGTTTTGAATTTTTAAATATAGTTAGTGCTTTATTTCTGAGTTTTTGCATTAATTTGATGTTTTCAGTAATCCAAGGAGTATACTTACGATTTTTTGGTGAATATTTTTTTTCTGGGGCGTGATGATCAAGAGTTTGAAGAATAAATTCATTTAAGTGTGAGGCTTTTTTATCGATATCGTCTGTAGAATAAATTAAGTACCAAGGTAAATTTGCAACGTCACTTCTAAATCTGTCAATATCGATATTCTTAATATTTCTATTTGTAACTATTCTATCTTTTGGGTTTCTGCCTTCACCAATTTGAAATTTGGCCTGTATCAATGCATGATCAGATATATCACATTCACAAATATTTACTGAGATATACCTTCACAATTAGTGATGATTAAGTCTAATAATGACGAACAAGTACGAGTTGAATTTCCAGAATGGATGAAAACTTGTTTGTGTTGTTTGAATTGAAATCCAGCATATTTATATTTAAGTCGCCCATAATGATGATATCATTGTAATTGGAGTAAATATTCATGAAAATTTCTACGATTTCATCAAAGAACATTGAGATATTTGAATTAGGTGGTCAGTAGACTACATCTATAGCAACAGAATAGTTCTTTCCCATAGATATCTTTATCCAAATGCAGTCTACCTGTTCACCACATTGGTTAAAAATTATTTCATAATTATAGATATTTTTCAGATAAATACCAATACCTCCGCCTCTGGTGGCCCTGTCTTGTCGTGAGAAAGTAAACTGATCAAGACTTACATTGTTGCTGTCTTTGCTTGAATGCATCCATGTCTCTGAAACTCCAACAACATCGAAATCCGCATCGAGAATCTGATTTTGAAAGCCATTAAAATTTGCTGGTAGCGATCTTATATTTAAATGACATAAGTTCAGCATAATCTGAAAATATATTAAATTTCAATTGTATAAGAAAAGATAACAATGAGAAGGAGAATGAAAGGACCGAGAGAGTTAGAATGAAATGAGAAATAAGAGAGAAACCAAGAAAGAGAAAAGAATAGAAGAATGTTTATTAAAAAAAAACAGTAATTCAACAGTTACTGCCCTACAGAGATACTCAAAAGTGGCGTAAACGTATTCCTACTCTTACAGTAAAATTTTTCAAAATTAAATAAATGAGAAAAAAAAACTTCCATATTTAATTTGATTACAAAGATAAATAGTGTGTGGTTTAGGCAAAAAAAAACATTGCTTTCTAAATAAATCATGAACAAACATTATGAACATTATATCATTAAAGGTGCAAGAGGAAAAAAAATTACGAAAAGTACCCATTTTTTTGAATAACAAGATTCAAGAAATTCTAAGAAAATATCATATTGAATATTATTGTAAAATGTATTGTAAAGTGAACACATACGACGTAACACACCACACTGATTGCAGTTAAATATATTTTCCCTTACTCGCAATCCTCGAAACGGGATAGAAATCCAGATTTTCCCAAGCAGATAGGTACATTCTATTTTGTTATTGATGAGATTGTTGATAATAGTTAAGTTTCGCTGTTCTCTACGCATTTCTAGTTTAACAATATCAAATTCAGTTCGAATTCAGAGGTTGAAAAAATCCCATTTACTTTGTAGTACAGAAATTTTATAAAATAGTTCTGAATCATTTCCACTGTTTTTTTTTTCAGATTATCTTCAGTGGGATCTCAAACTACTAATGCCTATTATAACCTGCTTCGCACTAAAGAGTCATAAAAAGTTTTGATACAATGAACATCAAGAAACTCCGAAGTAGTCCTTTTCATGAATCCGAGTAATTTTCCAGCCTTTTTTGTTATATATTCTGCATGTGCATTAAATTTCAAGTCAGATTTGAATATTACCCCTAAGTTCTTGATCCTAACTTCTCTGGTCATAATATGCCCCTGTAGAGAATATATAAAATTATGTGTATTTTCAATATTCAAATGAGTAATGATTTTACATTTATCATAATTTAGGTAAAGTTTATTTTTCATTGTCCACTCATATGTCATGTCCAGATCATTCTGGAGTATAAAGTAATCATTAATCTCTTTTATTTCTGTGAACACCAAAAATCATCAGCATATAGTAGACATTTTGATTGAACTACTGAGGGAAGATCGTTTATAAAGATTAGAAGAAGTAAGACCCTTGTGGTACTTCCGACCTCGCTAAAAATAAATGAGATTTTTCACCGCCATAACTGACATACTGTTTTCTATTGCTTGGGTACGGAATGAAAAATATAATGAGATAATCACTGAATCCGTAAAGTTTCATTTTAGTTGGCAGTACTTCGTGGTTTACTTTATCAAATGCTTTGGCCAAGTCTGTGTATACACAATCCAGTTGCGACTTACTGTCTCTGGCTTTTTGTGCATTATCCATAAAAACTAGAAGGTTAGTATCAGCTGACCTTTTACGGCAGAACCTATGCTGTTCATCTACAATAATATTTTTTAAATGTCAATAAATTTTCTGATATATTATGAATTCAAATATTTTTGCTAGACAATTAAGAATTGCAACCGATCTGTAGTTACCAATATTCTGTTTGTCACCATTCTTATGGATGGGCGTTAATTTAGCCATTTTGAATTCCTCTGAAAAAATACCTGTTTTCAATGAGATATTGTAGGTAACCAATAGAGGATATAGGAGGTGTTCTTCGCATGCTTTGAAAATATATGGTGGAATATTATCAGGACCTGCCGAGTATTTCAGTTTCAATTTTTTGAAAGACAATTCCAGTTCTTCATATCACAAAGTATCAAAATTCAGAATTTCATGATGATATTGTATCATGTTTTCAGCCATTGTTTTAATGTTGTCCATATCATAATTTAAGTCGTCTTCGTACACTGAGCCCGAAGTAGTCAGCAAATTCTTGCACAATAATTTTTTTATCAGAAATTATTCTTCCATTAACCGTGAAGATGTTATTTCTACAATTCTTGTGTTTTTTCCTTTCTATAAAACTCCAGAAACAGAAAACATAAATAACTATTTATGTGTGTATCACTGTTACTTTTAAAATATGGTCAGTATATGCTCTACGAATATTTCTTCGCACAATTTCGTTCAAAATTTTCGGCGTATCAATCTGAAGTGTTTTTTCGTTTCCTGTACTAATCTTTTATTTTCAGACCAGATTTAAGTAATATCTTCATACTAACCCCATATCGTTGGTTGAATTTTGGGATACAAATATCAAAAATATCGATTATCTTCCTGTAAAAATATTTGACTGCAGTCACATCCCTAAAGTGACCAAGTTCAGACCAATCACAATCTCTCGACATCTGATATAATCGTAAAAAATTGGCTTTTATACTTGATTTTTAAATTATTTTTGCAGCCTCTATAGCCGTTATTATTGATAATCTTGAGATTAATTAATAAAGTTGGATGTTTGGGGTCATCTGTTACTAGGGGATTCATCTCCACTTCTTCTACCTCTGGGAAGTTAGATAATAGAAGATCCAATGGAAATTGTTGAATGAGGTTAAATTATAAACGTCTAATATTTCAGCCATGAATTTAGTTGTTCCGTTAAAATTACTGAATGTAAATGCTTTACCAGTAATATAAGGAATATTGAAGTCTCCAAGTAAACAAATAATGGTGCTGAATGGAATATGTTCATCTAATTCATTGAAGAGCTTTCTGTAATCTTTATAAACCTGAGTCCGTGCTCGTGGAGGTATGTAAGTTGAATTTATTGTGAATGAGTTACCAAGAAAATTAATTTCAACAAATAAGTATGCTTTCTAGATATGTTTCTATATGTACTGTATCAGTGAAAATTCAAATTTATTTGAAACTGCAATCAAGGCCCGTTGCTTACCTGTTGCCACTAGATCTCTGTCCTTTCTGAAAACATTATACCTTCCATCAAATAGTTCTCCGTCATATACATCTGAGTCCAACTATATTTCCGTCAAAGCAATTATATCAGAACTTTCTGTAATAATTTTTTTGTAAAAATGACTTGTTTCTGTTCGAAGCCCCCTGCAGTACTGATAATACACTCTCAGATCTATTATTCATTAATAATACGGAATTCCTGATAAGAGTAGGCAAAAAATACTAAAAAGTAAGCACAATTAGATTTAGTTGAACAAGAAATAAATTTCAATACCGTGTACTATGAGCGTGATTGCTCTTGAATTAGTATGTATTATATGGATTATAAAATAGTTCCATGAAAGAGTAAAGAAAAATATAAACGTATGTTAAAGTTCATCGGAAATTTTATTGTAATAACACAAAAATGTATAGATCCCATAAATAAAAAATCCGTGGTAAAGAAGAGAAGAAAGAGAAATGAAAAAGAAAACAATAATAGGAAACAAATGTTTTGTAAAACCGAAAAATGCCTGTCCTTCATTTTTGTTGGAAATGACCACCTGCATACATGCAGGTTTCGAGGTTATTTTCCTCTCATCAGTGCAAAGATAGATCAGACGACAATGCAGTCGTCTTGTTCCACAAATATGAATGATAATATTCAAAAGCCTTATAGTATCCGTCTACGAATGGAGCTGCGACTCACAATAAAGTAATTCGCAGCGCCATCCGCCAACAGATCAAGCGGATGAGTTCTGAAGTGGAAATCACAATTGTGTAAAGTCTCTTCTTCGGTATAGAGGAAGAACTCAGCATAAACATTCACAGTATCGTAGCAGATGAATGATAGATTACGAAAAATTGCAACTGATTCTTCCAGTGATTAACAGAAATGTATAGTCTCAAATATCATAAGGCTTCTTAATTTTTAAAAAGAGAATTTTCCTTCACGAACGGTGAATCCCAACTCAAAAATCGGGCTTTTGTTGTTTAGAGAATTCAACAGTCTTTCAAAGTGCCACTCATCCTCTACTTCCTATTCACATTCTAGTGTGTTCATCCCACCGCTAAAGGGAAGAGGTGACGGTGCTACAGGTGGGACAACAAAATGTTTCTTTCCAAACTAAAATCCACCTATTCAAATGTTTATCTACTTTTATGATATTGTTAAAAAACCTGCGTGTCAAGTTTTTTTTGGGCCACCATATCTTTACAAATGTACGATAGAAGTTGATCATACTACTTAAGAATTGTGAAAGCTCCTTCACAATATCTTGCGTTGATTTTATCAGGCAAGGGGCTAGTTCTGGACTCTGGTAATAGGTAGCCAAGCAATATTACTTCTACTTAAAATAATAATAATACTCCCTCATAAACACTCGTTGAGTGTACCCAAAGGCATAGCCTGTGCGGGTAGAGAACGGCTATTATTATTATTTGCCGTGGCGCTCTGGGGCTTGTAGCTGATGTATTAACTTTTCAGCTACAGGAAAACCCGGAAAACCTACAGCATCACCTCGGGTAGTCGGTGTGCACTCCAAGCTAGCACTAGACGAGATTGACATCTAGACAACTCACAATACACTTGCTTTTCAACAAGGCATGCGGTCGCCTATCGATCCGATATAAAGTAGTTGAGAAAAATTCTCTTGTACCTATATCGGGCTCGAACCGACTATCGCTATGCTGGAGTTTCGAACGGCCTGTGCATCAGACCTCTGATCCACCGACCACTCAATGAATTTAACCACTTAGCAGAATTTTATTATCATTTGGACAGGGAAACATGTAGACCAATTCAGAGGATGTCTCTCTTCGTTGCAATATTAGGATGATATAAACAGATATGAGGCCATCTGTTCACTGGTCTTGCGCTAATGAAATGAAGCTCTCTATGTCGCTCTACCTTACGAGCAGAGTAAGAACTGCAAGAAGCACTGCGGGTCTCCTGGTTAGGAGATTTCGTCCGACATCTGAGAAAAAAGATCAGTGTTTTTTTGTGATTTTGGGAGATCGTTACGTATTGGTAGTCATTATCGTACACGATTTTGCCTTTTCTCATTTCGAAAAAAATTATCCTTGTTGATGATTTTCACTTAATCATTGAAAAATTAGTCATTTGATTGAATGGTACGTCTAGTGAGTATGCAACATTTCTTGTTTCTAATATTGTAATTTTGCAGTTGGTAATCACTGTTTCATTTTAAAGAAAGATCAATTCTCAAATGTAAAATTTCATAGGAAACGTGTAATGTGAATTGAGAAAAAATCTTAGAGCGTATAATATATGTGCAGGGGATGTTTCAACCTGAAAAATATACCTCAAGCCAAAGTTAACAAATTATCTGAATCAAATTATAGACACGCCATGTCATAATGAAAAAAAAAATATTTGATTGATAGTAATAGTCGAAAGCTATGAATAGAATTATTGATAAAAATCAAATCCTAATATGTGGTTTACCCCAAGACCAACAAAAAAAGCAGGCATTACAGACGAATCCTTATCTAGGGGATGTCATGTCCATATTGCTGAAATAATTTATTTTTATTTTTCCTCACAGGCGCTTGGCCTCATTACATTGAAACATATATTTATATATTATGAGAATATGTATCAAAGAGTTCATGAATACGTAGATAGACGATATACTAAACTGAATGAATTTCATTTTGAAATATACTTCATAAACATAATCATAAATATAATTTCGAAGTTTTTTCAGCGAGTCCTTGAGTCAGAAATTATGTATCATAAGTTCGTTCGGCTGAAAATTACTCTATTCTATCTACACTTAGAGCAGCACATTCATTTTGTATCCCGAATAATTAGTTCACTTTGTAAGTGACGGTATAAATAATCGTTTATATTAATATATAGATGAACATGAACTGCAAACAAATATTTATTAATTTTCATTAGCCTGCTGATTTTTTTTCGTACTTTTTCACGTTGTTGGGATTCAGCCATGTTCGCCTTCATTTCCCAATGGAAATAACAGGAACTTTCAAAGTAGAAGCAACTGTAGTAACTAAACTGGGCGGCCGCCAGCTCTCAGAAAACTCGGTAGGCTGTTAAGACTTTGTACTTCGTTGAATAAAACACTTGGGACTCATTTTCCAGCACCGAAATCTAATTACTGAATGCCAATGTCGTTTCATAACTGCTGGTTTCCACGAACATTTAATTTTGGCAACGCTTTAGTGGATTCTGAATAAATGTTTACGGAATGATTTCACAACGATCTGATGGAAAGAAAATGACCGAAATAAAATTTTTCTTTTGCTCAACTGATTCCATCTGATAATCTAGGTGTTTGTGTTGTTCAGTTATATTCGTGTAGATATGCTACATATATCGCACACTGATTTCAATAACGTCACAACTCAAGAATGACAATTGTGGTTCTATAATGTAATGTAACCGTAAAAAAAGAACATCAATTGCATCAACGACTTACCAAATTCCAAAAGGTCTTGAATGCTTGGAGGGGCTTCCCTTCTGTTCTTCTGGCTGGGGTGGGTTGTGGGACGTTATACAATTCACTTAACGTAAGTTTCATTAAAATGCATATACGACGTGGTGTTTAAGTAGCGCAGAAAAATGATGGCAAAGGACTAAATATGAAACGCCGATAATTAGCCCACACAGAGGGGCAGAATTCCCAAAACTTTGACAAATAATAAAAAATGGAAATCAGTTTCAGAGAATTTTTTTGTATAAAACACATAGTAAACAGTACTACGGATCAGATATTTTCCTCACCGAGCTTTGTAATAACGTGTCAGTTGACTAGGATTGTCATCGTATCAAAATGTTTTGGTCAGCAGTTAACCTAATTTTTTTGACTTGACTATAATATATAGTATATATAATATAATTATGAATCAACTGAACAACAGTTTTGTAGAAGCATCAATACGTATTTCAAGGAGTTACATCTGAAAGAAAAAAACAACTACGAACGCCATCAGTAAAATAGAAATGTTTTTATTTGATTTTATTATCATTTCACAAAAAGCAATTTTGATCATCGTCACTATTTACAAGAAGCCATTTCAATATTTTTTTCTACATTCATACAAAAAGCAAAACTTTATTCAACTATATTCAGTGGAAAAAGAAGCTCTTTATTGCACTGGTGCAATAAAGTTTTTATTGCACTCATCTGTCATTCTACTTCAACGTGCTGTCATCATGATAAACATAAAAGTTCAAACCCACTACATATTTAGCAGATATTCTGTGAGATTAGCCATACGTTTTAAATAGCTACATATTTTATATTATTTTGTATTAACGTTAGCAGAGTTGAACAAACAATGCCTTCCCGAGAATAACTCCTTAATCAAAACCGATCCGCTATGTTCTAAACCGTCTACCTGCATAGAGCAAACTGTCTGTACTATGACCACACCTCGTGATAACATACGCGCTCATGGCTACTATGATTTTAATTTTTCATCTCATAACTGTCCAGTTTTTTCTCATTTTTATATAAGGTTATAATATCAGGATAAACATTATTTACTTTAGGAATTGCATTAATATAATAGTCATTGATCTCATCCACCTTCTTCAATTCATCTGGAATTTCTATAGACTTTTTTTGTTAATACCCAGCTTACCTATTTCCTTCCATACTTTGTTTGTTCCGTTTATTCGTTTTAGTTTTTCGTTGACAGAAGAGCTTGGTGGTCTATAAACAAGTCCTAGTGCATACAATTCGTTATGAATGTGTAACTCAATCCATAATTGCTCAACTGCTGAGAATGGTGTGTCAATTATGCGATATTTCAGAGATTTTCCTTATGAAATTATATCCGTCAATCTTCAAAACTTCGTCAGTTACTGTAGATGTCAACCAAGTTTAGGTTAGCCCAATCACAGAGTAACTGAATGATATCAAATATTCCTTTAAATATTCCAATTTTGGGATAAGAGACCGAATGTTTGAATGGGCAGCAATGAAATTTTCTGACATTTATAAATTCAATTATAACTTAAAAGAGAGGTGAAAGACAAAGTGAAGAACGTATATTTAGATAATAATAATAAGATAGTAACAGAACTGGATTAACTGCAAAGATGCAACCTTTTTTTGATATATACAATGACCGCCAAAAAGTATGTACCATATGGGAAAAAAGTTTATTTTTGGAGTATTGGAAAAAATATTCTAGGGAAAGGTTTGTGCATGTCCGATAACCTGAAAGTCGATTTTGATACATGTCACGTGATGGCTAGTATGGCGGCAAATTGAAAAAAATTGCTATGAAAATGCAAAAAGTGGGGTAATATAGCAAGAAATTTTATTTTATACATTTAAACGAAGTTTCAAGAGATAATTCAAGAAAATTGTAAATAGCTATTTTTTTAATATTTTCCCATCTATTTAAAAATATCAATTGTTTTTTCTTATGAATAGCTAGACTATACCGAAACATTCGCATTTCAATAATAATGATAGAACTTTCTCATTTTCTCCACACCAGAGGGCACTATACTTAAAAAATTGGATTGTGTCAGAATCCTTGCTGGTACATCGATTCGTATCTAACAGTTATATCAGGATTCCACGACATTTGCGATAACATGACACTCCGAAAACATGGTGTTTTCCAGATTAAAATCAAGTTCGGATGATACTTGTGCATGAACATTTCAGTTCTTATCACATAAACTGGACAACCATTTAATTTATCGCAATATTAGGTGATTATTGAATTTTGATTTTTGTTCGAAAATATGAATAGAATATTCATAGAATCTGTTGTGGAATCATCTGCGGCTGAAAGACAAACTTTAGTCGCTATTTTTCATCGTTCAAGATAACCTCTTGGGAGGTATTCATGTTGAAAAGGGGAAAATTCTCAATGAAAATTGAAAAATGTGACTTTTTTGTAATCCACTATAACTTTAGATATTGTGAAAAGACTCTAACTGAAAAGAAAGAATCTGAAAGTGGAAACTCCCATTTTCATTCAGATAGTGATTTTTTGAAATTATCTCTAATAGAAATGTCATTAAATAATTAGATAGGGAGAAAGTTATTCAAAAATATCTCTCACAGAAATCGTTCATTTCATTGAAGCAAGATTCGCTTCTCATCAGGGAGAGACTTGGAAAGCAGGCTCTTCAGAAGCAATTATACACATCAAGGATGAAGTATAACAATGCAAGTGTTGCAAAAAATCAAAAAAATACTTGTCTTTCTGAAAGCAGTTCCGAGGGCAGTTTTAACATTTATTGTGAAATCAGTGGCAGTTTTAGAAATATCTACTGGATATTATTTATTGTGCCTAGTTATTCGTAAAGAAGGTGGTTTCTTGTTGGGACTGTTATGTAGTTAATTACACTAGAAAACGTAGTTTAATGATTTTTTTTCATTTGCATTTGTTGATAATGGAATTCACATCACTCTTTCACAACTATTGACCATAAGCAATCGAACCAGCAATGGGGTATAAAATCATGCATATTGTAGGGTGCACGATTTGAAAAATTGATGAGAGGAAAGTTTGAATTTCGTGAAAATCATATAATTTTTCTGACCGCCCTGTATAACTTTCGAAGGAGATGAGTATTCCATATGATAGAATATGCTACCGACTACCAAGAGCTTCGAATGATTTCATAAATTCTTCGTAGTATGAACAATGGGTTTGTCTTCAAAAATGTCTGCATTTAAAGAAAAACTGGTATAACTTGGCAACGCCCTGTCGGATTTCAAAAAATAAAAAATTAATAATTAGCCTAAATGTATGAGAATTCAGATGTGTTGAAATATATGAAGTGTTCCATTAAAAAAAACTGATGTTCGATTTTGTGAGCTTTTCTTGCGCCCCTCGTATAAAAAATAATCATTCCTGAAGTTAGTTCTCATAATGCAATATGATGTGAAATAATAATATTTTAAAAATTCCTATTGGTTCAAGAGATATTTAACTGTCCCACTGGTCTAGGGACACACTGTATATTGGTTTGTGCAAATTCGACTAAAAATCATTCAACCTCCGTTTACGCCAAATTGTTTTTTTTTCCTTTCCCAACTATTCGAACATGAAATCTCATGCATTATCATGATATTCTGAGAAAAAAATGGAATAGGTGTACTGGAATTAAAAATATCGATGTTTTAAGAAAACATAGCATTTTACACCTTACCAATTACAAACAATTTCAGCTCTTTTATATCTGAACCGATTTTAACTTACTTTATAAATTCTGGAAACTTTTTTGGTTGGTATTTATTACATCGATATTCTGAAAAACCTACAGGGTGTTATGACAACTGTAAATTCCTCAAAAAATCATCCAATCTCTTTGACTCTAAGGAAATACACATATTCTCACTTATTTTGTGAGTATTTTTGCGGTTGATTGATTTTCATTTGCATATTATTATTATTATCATTTCATTGGTTTCCAAAGAGAAGGATTCGATGTCACCATTCATTGAAATTGAAACAAACCTCATTAGTTCCTCAACATTCAAAAACTCTCTTCTCTTTCTTTCATTCTGCCCCAAACATATTCAAACTGGGGAATAGCAGAATGGAGTAGATGTATGTTCACGGATGAAAGTAAGTTTAATTTGTACACGTCAGATGGAAGAATATTGGTGTGGAGAGGTAGGAATGAAAGGTTTTGGGGGTGGATGTGTGACTATCTGGGGTGGGATCATAGTCAATAGAATAACTGATTTAGTAATATTGATTGGTGAAAGTATAAATGCTGAACGGTACAGACATAGGTGTGTGAGAGATATTGTGGTTCCTCATGCTCAAAATGTCGGTCCCAATTTTCTATTAGTTGATGACAACGCTCGAGCCCATCTTGCCGGAATCGTAAATGACGGTTTGAGGGAGCAGAAAATTGATAGAATTCATTGGCCTGCGGTGTTTCCAGACATGAATCCCATCGAACATGTTCGGAGCCGAATGAAACGCAGACTGAAAAAAAGAGGTCTAGTTTTTGAATGTTGACGGACTGGTGTATGCTGTTATGAATGAATGGGACGCTATTCCCCAGGATTTTATTAACGATCTAATAATAAGCATGCCTAGAAGACTTGCAGAATTGATGCGGGTTCGTGGAGGACCCGCATAATATTGATGAATGTTGAATGCATATTTTATTTTTATGTTTGTGTTCATGTTGCACTAATAAAGTTTCCTCCTTCCTTTCTTTGGAAACCAATTAAATGATAATAATAATAATCTGCAAATGAAAATTAATCAATCGAAAAAATATTCACAAAATAAGTGAGAAAATATGTATTTCATGAGAGTCAAAGAGATTGGATGATTTTTTGTGGAATTTAGAGTTGTTATAACACACTGTAGGTTTTTTCAGAATATCGATGAAATGAACACCAATCAGAAGTCTCCAGAATATATGAAGTATGTTCAAATCGGTTCTGAAATGAAAGAGCTGAAATTGATAAGGTGTAAAATGCTATGTTTTCTTAAAACATCGATATTTCCAATTCCATTACACAAATTCAATTTTTTTTCTCAGAATATCATGGAAATGCATGAGATTTCATGTTCGAATAGTTGGGAATGAAAAAAAAAATGTTTGGCGTAAACGGGGGTTGAATGATTATCATTCGAATTTGCACAAACCAATATATCACCCTGTAATTTTTGCGAGAATGACAATAGCAAAAATTTGGCCCAAATAGTCAAAAGCCAGTGAAAAGCACTCTCATTATTTTCAAAGAACATTCATATCGGTTCAGGCAATCAAAAGTACCAACTGTTCAAGTTCGAACGAAATTTCTAAGTGTCCCGTTTCTATTTTGGAGCACTGTAGTTGAACTGGTGGTCAATATTACGCCATCCTTCTTGTCATGTTTATCAAATGTAGGATTCGGGGTGTATTACTATTTTCGATAAATCAGATCAACAACATACTGAATTTTTCTATGACATCCATACGGGTTTCATACTCGTTTTATGAATATTTCTTTCATCTTGCAACGTATTCCGAACATTCCTTTCTTGCTTTGAAACTGAAAGAATGTTCAGTTGTAGTATTTTATTCGGCTCCCAGCAAAGTATTACATTTTGAGCATTCGTATATTGAACTCCGTATTGAATGGACAGAATCATCTTGAATAATGCAACTTCGAAGAATTCAGTCATCCTATCTATAATGTTTCGTTCAAAGGGAATTTTTCATCAAAGCACGTAATATTCATTTATGGATGGAGTGCGATGAACAGTAGTCTAGGATTGACGAGGAGACAGTCTGATGGTGTTAAACATAAAGTTAAGCCACTGTGGAAGCAAGAACAGTGTGGATGGATAGCTGATACAGGGTGTTTCGTGGTGAATGGAACATTAGAAGTATCTGAAGAACGGAACGATAGATAAATTCGAAAAATTTTGGGGATCTTCAGGACAACGGTTGGGGATTGCATTGAACAATTGACACTGGAACAATATCGAGCATGATATTTTCTCGAGTTCCCATCCCATTGCACAGTAAAAGTTCGATTGGAATTGAGCTGTATATTTATTGATCGACAGATTAGACGCTTGGTTCCTTGAAACTGCCATCCCCTGATCTTGAACATCTTTTTTATGGGGTACTATCAAGAAAATAATTCACAAAACACCAGTCAACACTAGGACAGAATCGAAACTTCGAGTCACTCGAGCGTTTCAGGAATAGGATCTAATAGAGCCACAATAGATGCCGTCGATATTCGCATGAGAAAGTGTTCAAAATTTTGAACATTTAATGAAGTGATTCAGCACCCCTATATTTATCTTCCTTCGTTTATTACTACACATGTTCACATTCGAAATTGTAACAATTTCTATTTCATAATTATTTATGCATGTCATAACATAACATGAATGATCATAAGTCTACTGGATATGTTTGGGGAAATATTACAGGTTCACAAATGGGTAATGATATACTGGCTGTAACATTTCAAAAAACTGAGTTTCAGCCTTCTTCGTTAGTTTTTTGAGGCAACTGACTTCTGAGTCTCCCTGCATGTTGAAATGGAAATCTGGTTCCACTGGTACAATACTTAATGGCCTTGTGCAGCTATTGTGAAGAAAATCTAATATCTTGATGGCCTGGTTTTGTACAAAAGTTTGACAAAATAACATGTTTCACGTAAACTGGCACATATAATTATGGACAAGAATCAGGGAAAGTTATGGAGAATCCTTGGAGGATTTCAAAAATGACATGGGTTGATCTATTTGAAATAACAAAGTTGCTGCTACTTTCTGATACAAGCGGCAATACAGTGTTGATGAGAATATTCAACAAAGGATAGAGTATGTTTGATTATCCACGCCCAAAAATTCTCGAAATGATGTGTCGGTTTGTTCTCCAGATACTTGTAATGTTACATTTACCGTAAAACACCCAGTATACTTCAACGGACACCCTCAAAAATGTTGCTTTTAATAATTTTGCATAACTCCTGTGTGCGAGTCCTTAGGGTCTTCTTCGCTTCAAACTGAAGTTTGGTACACTAATAGTTGTAAGGGCCCACAGAGGAAAAAATCGAGTGAATTCATATCGGGTTACCTTGATGACCAAGGCTGTAAGTAATCGCGCCCGATCTAGAGATCGTCATAGTTTTCTTCCGAATACTGTAGTGCAACCAAGCTGAAATGTACTGGAGCACCATTATGCATAAACCAAATAAGAATTATTTCCCTCAGTGGAATCTCTTCCAGGTGAAATAAACTCCATGGAGGCAAGGTACCCCGTTAAGGAATACAGTAAATCACACATGTCAGCTCCTAACTATCCTGGGTACGTTCAGAACAAATACACAAAGCAAGATACCAATTACAAGTAGAAAGAGTATCAGTAGTTAAGTATTCCATACTATAGGCGACTATCCATTACGATGAAAAAGTAAAATCGTCAGCAAGGTTAGCAAAGATTTCAAACAATGAAAGGTAACAGTCTGATCTGCATACAGATGTAAAAATTTAACAGTAACATCAGCGCCAATTTCTGAGTATCTCGAATTATTTTTTTCCAAAGGATTAGGAAGCCTCAGTTCTTATTCAAGCAAATCAATGAAATTTTCGACCGGATTCTCTTTGTTTCGAATGAATTTTTTTTGTGAAGGGCTGCATTTGTTCTATACGTATCTATGGATGATTGAAATGAAATATTTATTTTTTATAAAAAATAATATTGATCAAAGTATTGCTGCACATTTGTTTATTATATTCGACATCCAGGAAGTTTATTCAACATAATTTTTAAGATATTCATGATTTTATGAAAGACCATACAAAATTCTTGGTGGATGCAATACTCTTCTAGTTCGGAAATTGTAGAATTGTAGATAGTGATTCATTCGGGTTAAAGAGTGCAGATTTCCTAGGATATAAAAATAATATAATTTCAAAATCTATAGGTAATTTCTGTTTCATGTCTCGACCTGCTTTATTTTCAATGTTAATCGTACAGACTCTCAGTCATTGTCTACAATTTCCGAATTCAGTGAAGTAGAGTTTGGAAGTGAAAATACAATAGTCTTTAGTGACTTTTCTGATAATTTTCAATAATATTAATGATAATAATAATAATAATAAAAAATCGACTTGGTGAATATGATGAATGGGCGGAGTGTCAGCAGGAGCTGTTTTTCAACTCAACCCTTTCAGTTCTATATAAGAGTTCAAGCATCAAATGCCACTAGATCGGTTTATCTAGAGAATTTTCGAATCGAATCATATTAAATCAAGTCTTAGCGGAAATTAGTCAACGGGTTTTCTTCATCCTATGTTCGATTTTGTTGCGTTACAAAGTTTCTCCATCGTTAGTCCATCCAGTTTCTCTGGTCAAAGTTGGTTGGTTCTCTCTAGTACGCCTTTTCCACAATGCTTGAATAAATCAGGATTTTCTCCATTCACTTCAATGATTGTGTTGGAGGTCTCTGAATTCGATATTTCTACTAAGGGAGTTTATCAACAGATGATGTGAGGGCTTATAAATCATTTGGATCAGTGGAAATCTTCGTTTGTATTCTATGTAATCGTATTTGGCAAAAACAGTGACAAGAAGTGAGCCTTTGAGAACGTGTCCGTTTGAAATTGAATAAAACAAAATTTTTACAAAGTGTATCAGTCTCTCCCACACATCCCCATATGAGGTTAGGCATAAGTTGAAAACTTCCAATATATTCCGTTTTCAATTCTTCAGCAACACCTCGCAAGTTCGAAATATTACCGTATATTCGCTGTGTTGATCGAGATTTTGGCGAACTTTTATTAAAAATTTTGGAAAATTCTATAAATATATTGTCCTAAATGATACCTATTCATTAAAATATTGAAGCACATTTGTTTATTATTCAACATCTAGGAAGTTTATTCAACTCAATTTCTTTTCAAATATTCATTATTTTAAAATGTGATGAAGTAACCAGAAACAAATCTTTTAATTTTTGGTGAATGCTAAATTCGAGTTTGGAAATTGTAGAAAGTGATTCATTGTAAATTTTGAGATCTTCACTAGTTTTAAGAGTGCAGGGTTCCTAGGATATGAGTGGTGCACAGAAATATTATAAATTTTCAAATATATAGCTAATTTCTGTTTTATTTCTTGATCTGCTCCAAACTGAATGTGAACCGTACAGAATATTCGTCACTCTCCACATTCCGAACTCGAGTGAAGTAGACTTTGGTGGGTTCATAATCAAATTTTGACATCTTTGTGCAGATCAGACTGTTACCTTTTATTGTGTGAAATCTTTGCTAACCTTGCTTAACGATTTCAGTTTTTTCAATGTAGTGGACATTCGCCAATAGTATGGAATACTTGACCACTGATAGTCTTTCTGTTTATTGTAATTGGTATCTTGCTTTGTGTATTTGTTCGGAGAGTTTATTCAGAATGCTATGTTTTTATGTGATTTCTAGTGGTATTTATTATAATTATTCTCATTTTTCAACAAGCGTACCTAATATTAGCCGTAAAGGTTCATTACTTTTCTAATACATTTAACACCAATTCATCTAGAAACAGTTTTATATATTTTCGAAACGACTTTATATATTATATATATCATATGTTTATGAGATTTTGAAAGACTGGGGAAAAGGGTGGTGTGATGTGGCAGATGTCACAGATACATGCGATTCTCGTGAAAATTCAGTGAATAACAATATCAGTTAAATATTCTCGCAGCTTTGTGTTCGTTGCATGACTGACAAAAAAGTTGGAGTCCTCTTCTACTGCAACTGAAGAATTACTGCAATATGTCGATAATGGGATTTGAACTAAGAATTCAAGGGTATGACCGCATTGCTGACCATGTTTGACTGGAGCAATTATAAAAAATATCAATATCCATGACTCAGAGAAATCAATAAAGAAAAATTTTATGTGATGAACTTGTTTGAAATGGATTATGAAATGAGCCCCAAGGCTATCATGAAAAAGTTGATTATCATATCCTGAACTGGGACACATAAAGTACAATTTACGATTCTATTTCACGATATTATAGGGTCCTCACGAATTAATCGATATCATAATGTCCTGAGTGAAATTTAATTTGCACGTGATTATCATATGCAAAAAAGTTTCAACATTATGTCTCATCTAGAGTAAAGTCATCGATCTCATTGAAAAAATTGCTTAGGTACAATCAAATGAAGACACTTTATATTTCGAATTGAAAACCGTCTGTCGAAAGAAAAAAAGTCAAGAAACCATGTTTATGAGATGATAGGGAGTAACTATAAAAATAATAATTATTCGACACAAAAACAGTAGCGTATCAATATTTTGACTGAGAATATTGCAGGGTAAGTTAACAGGGACGCCATTGATGTGAATTCAAGAAGCCTCTACCAACATACTGATTTTCTTGTTATGATTCGACAACGTGTATCTATATCTCCGAAATGAAGCTGTTGCGGACCTACCTTCAGATAAAAAAAATTTCTTAAAATAGTCGAAGGTTTATTGCCATTCGGTATCAGCATTCAACTATAAAACACCATGTAAGGGAGTTTATCAACAGATGATGTGAGGGCTTATAAATCATTTGGATCAGTGGATATCTTTGTGTGTATTCTATGTAATCGTATTCGGCAAAAACAGTGACAAGAAGTGAGCCTTTGAGAACGTATCCTTTTGAAATTGAATTAAACAAAATATTTACAAAGTGTACCAAATTCTCCAGTTTAGGAATAAGTTGAAAAATTCCAATATATTCCGTTTTCTGTGAAACTGCAGAGCATTTCATTCTGATCAGTTTTTGTTTAGCCCCTTTCAATTATTCGGCAACACCTCGCATGTTCGAACTATTACCGATTATTATTATTATAATTATTATTATTAAGATTCATTATAGTCTAGTTCCTAAATTGTATATAGTGACTCATCGGTTGTACTGTTCATAATTCATATAAAGCAGGTCGAAAAATAGAACAGAAATAAGCTAGGTACTTTGGCTTCAAATCAAGCTTTACTTCACCACTTTCGTACATCTCCTCCGCACTTTCAAATCCCGTAAAAAACAGAAAATGTACGATGAGTCACTATCTACAATTTAAGAACTAGACATAGCTGTGTTGATCGAGATTTTGGCGAACTCGCAGCTAACCAAATTTTATACAAAGTATAGAATTTATATACTTCTTATCTATGAATGATTGCAATAAAATAAATGTTTTCCTGAATAATACCTATTCATTAGAATATTGAAGCACATTTGTTTATTATTCAAAATCTATCAAGTTTATCAACTCAATTTCTTTTTCAAATATTCATGATTTAAAAATTTGATGAAGGAATAGAAACAAATCTTATAATTTTCAGTGAATGCTGAATTCGAGTTTGGAATTTGTATGTACTGATTCATTGTAAATTTTAAGATCTTCACTAGTTTTGAGAGTGCACGGTTCCTAGGATATGATTGGTGCACAGAAATATTATAAATTTTCAAATATATAGCTAATTTCTGTTTTAATTATTGATCTGCTCCAAACTGATTGTGAACCGTACAGAATATTCGTTTCTCTCCACATTCCGATCTCGAGTGAAGTAGAGTTTGGTGTTACGGTTCAAAATCAAATGTTTACATCTTTGTGCATATCACACTGTTACTTTTCGTTGTGTGAAATTTTTGCTAACCTTGCTTAACGATTTCAGTTTTGTTAATGTAGTGGACATTCTGTAAGCAAACGCATAGATGCAATTAATGAGACCAAAAATGTTATTTAAAATTATTACCAGCGAAGGATATATGGTCTCAGGTCGTTAATATTATCTTAGTACGGAAAGTATCAAATTACAATTTCAGTTATCAACTTGATCTTCCTAACCTCCAATCCTCTAAAAAAATGTTACAAAGGATTCTCTGTTGAAAAAACGCCTAGAGAGATTATTAGATTATTTTTAACTATCGAAGTGTGAAACAAAAGTTTCATAAACACATGGGTATTTCTGATAAATTTTTATGGTTTGCATATGTTGATAATTCCGTAGAGGCAAGAAATTGGAAATAACGGTCAGTTTTCAGTTTTAACCCGTAAGATGCAGAAAAATTTTGAAATCTTGTCCGAAACTGATGTAGAAACAACTATCACTTGCCGATTGTTTCAGTCCTATTTTCCTCATGAAGTCGTTGAATCTGGAATTCCATGCTCATGGGGCTTGCTTGAGTCCATACAATGATTTTTTTAACTTGCACACCAAACTGATATTTTTCGAAACCGTGAGGTTGTCTCATATACACTTCCTCTGTGAGGTTTCCATGGAGAAAAGCATTTTTCACTTCCATTTGGTAGTCCAATAAATTTTTCTTGTTGATATCGGCTAGTAATACTCTCAAAGTTGTGAGTCTAACATGTGGAGAATAGGTTTCGCTATAATGAAAACCTTTCCTTTAGGAACAACCTTTCACCACGAGACGCGCTTTGTAACGTTCTATATCACCTTTCTCATCTCTTTTGAATTTGAATATCCATTTGTTGTCTATTGCTCTTCTTCCTACTGGTAGTTTCGTGAGAGACCATGTGGAGTTTTCCTGTAGCGATTTCATTTCCTCATGAACTGCTTTGTACCACTTTTCTTTATCATTTCTATCTTCAATGTCATCGAAGCCTTCTGGGAACTGGGTTGGTGGGAAATGAGTTGATGCGTGCAATGAGAGGATTCCAGGTATTGGGAAGTCTACGTCCGTCGTCGCGAGTGTTGAGGCAATTGGGGCGCTTCTCTATCTCAAGGGCTTCTCGGATGATCCTGGTTTGTAGAGTTTTCTCGGTGGGCATTGTTTTTGTGTTTTTGAAGTCTATTTTGTGACCTGTGTCTTCTCGATGTTTATAAAGTGCGGAAGTGGAAGATGCCTGACGCACAGCAAGTTCGTGTTCGTAGACTCTGGAAGTTACTCGTCTGTTAGTCTGGCCAATATAACTTCTCGGGCAGTCTGAACATGGTATTTCATATATACCTTCAGAATCGTTTGGTATTGTGTCCTTGGGAGATCTGAGGAATTTGGGTATTTGGTTGTTGGTCGTGAATATTGTTTTTATCTCGTGTTTTCTCAATATATTACTGATTTTGTCTGTCACACCTTTGATGTATGGTAGGAAAGCTTTGTGTGGCTGAATACTCTGTAGTGGATCATTTGTTTTTGGAGGACGGGTCAGTTGATTGCGGATAGACTTGTCGATTAGCGAATTATTCTAACCATTTTGAAGTAAGGTTGATTTCAGTTTGTCCAGCTCTTGTGGTCTATTCTGATTGTCGGTAAGCTGAACTGATCTGTATATCAGGGAGTTCAATACGGATTTTGTTTGTGCTGGATGGTGATGAGAGTTTGCGTGTAGGTATCGGTTGGTGTGGGTCTGTTTCATGTGTACTGTGTGGGTGAAAGAGTTATTGGATTTCGTGATGAGAACGTCCAGGAAAGCTAGGGAGTTGTTCATTTCGGTCTCCATTGTAAATTTCATGTTGGGATGGATATTGTTTAGGTGATCTAAGAACGTGTTTAAGATTTCGTAACCATGAGGCCATATGACGAAAATGTCGTCAACGTATCTGAACCTGCAAGTAGGCTTGTGGTCAAATGCTTCTACAGCCCTGGTTTCGAAGTCTTCCATGAAAAGGTTTGCAAGGACTGGAGAAAGGGGGGAACCCATGGGAGCACCTTTCACTTGTTTGTAGTAAGTTCCTTGGAAGAGGAAGTACGTGTTGTTCATACGGTGACTGATGAGGTCCAGGGTGTCTTTTGGAATTCTGTGTTTCATTTTAAGGATTTCTAGCGTGTCCGTTAGGGAAATATTTGTGAAGAGGGAGACAACATCGAAGCTCACTAGGATATCTGTGTTCTGGAGTGGAATGAATTTTTCACGTAGGATGAAGCTTCTTCTGCTCGTGGCTGAAGAGTACTCGCTAGATACTTGGCGAGGTTCTGGGTTGGTGATCCAAAGGCACTGACGATAGGTTGGAGTGGGATATCAGGCTTGTGTATTTTTGGTAGTCTGTAGATACGAGGGGTGCGTGATGACTTCTCTCTAGGGATAGTGGCTTTCTTGGTTTCGGCTGGTAGTTTAGAATTATTGATCAGATTTTTGGTCTTCTTTTCGAGGTAGGTTGTCGGGTCTCGTTGGGTGATCTGATACTCGAATGAGTTTAATAGTGTACTCATTTTGTCTACATAATCTGAGGTATTCAGAACTACTGTGGCGTTGCCTTTGTCTGCTGGGAGAATGATTATGTCAGGGTTGTTGTGGAGGTTTCTGAGGCAATGTTTTTCGGCAGGTGTTATGTTGGATGGAGGGAGTTTTGCTCTTCTAAGTGTGGTGGCAATATCTTGTCTAGTTTCTTCAGCTGTGTTTTCTGGTAGATGTGTTATAGCGCTTTCTATTTGTGTGATGATGGTTTCTGTTGGGATTCTGTTTGGTGTGATGGAATAATTGAATCCTGTTGATAGTAGTTCAAGGCTAGTTTGATCTAGTGGTGTGTCGGAGAAGTTGTGTACTAATACAGGTAATATGTAAACCAGTCAATAACAATCCTTTAGGAAGTAACTATAACTTTGTATAGTATGTATGGCACATGTCCGACAGAAAACAACTACTTCTCTGGCTAATACCGCGACAGATATTGAATTATATCCGTCAGACATATGTTGCAAGATCCTTACTTTGAAGGAACAACTTTGCAAGAGCTCTCTGAACAAACAGCAGGACTTCACCCGATTCAAACGGAGAACCAACTACAGACCGGTTTCGGAATGTTGTCCCTCATCAGTCCAGGTTATCACAATTTTATACACGCGAGGTCTCGCTGTCCGTCACCGTCCACCGAGATAAATACTGCAATTGCTTACAGGATCCACCTTGACGACAGATTAGAGAGCACTCCATAAGGACATTTCGGATACGAAATGGAATATGTAAAATACTTGTTTCAAGGAGCAAATAATGTCCAAGTGACTTTAAACCAGTCAATAACAATCCTTTCGGAAGTAACTATAACTTTGTATAGTATGTATGGCACATGTCTGACAGAAAACAACTACTTCTCTGGCTAATACCGCGACAGATATTGAATTATATCTGTCAGACATATGTGCAAAGATCCTTACTTTGAAGGAACAACTTTGCAAGAGCTCTCTGAACAAACAGCAGGACTTCACCCGATTCAAACGGAAACAGGTATGAGTTTATCTTCTCTTTATGATCAGTTGGAAACTCAGTTGAGGGCTCTGGAATCCCTAGGGGTCACGAGGGAAAAATATGCCGCGATGCTGTTTCCTCTCGTGGAATCAGCCTTACCTAACGAATTAGTAAAGGTTTGGGAAAGACATCGACATTCACACGAAAAAAAAACTGGTGATGAACCATTTTTATATACTGATAGATTTTCTGAAGATTGAAGTTTAAGCAGAAGAAAGAATGCGTTTAGCACAAACAAGTTTCGGGAAAGAAAAAAAGACCAGTCAGTACTCAGGAAGGGAAAACGTGAAAGTCGAGATGAACAAGAGAAGCAAGGTGAGCTTGAACTGTACACTGCACAGGCACTATAATCGTACAACTCAGAGAAAGGAGGAAAATTTGGCAAGAAATTTCCAATTTGTATTTTCTGTTCCAATACACATACAGGACATGTTTTGTGAATAAAAAAGGATGTTTTGCTTGTTTCAAGCCACATCATACCTCTTTTTCTCTTGGAAAAAGTATGGGTACGTCCATGCCTTTACTCATTTTGTCATATCGGCAAAATTATTGATTGGGTCCGGTATAAGACTTCATGACTACTCCTGGTATACTATAAAATTACTACATTTCATTCAAAATCGATCGATCTGTTAGGGCAAAACCGGTCCTGTTCAATATTGAGGTTCATTATACTGAATATGGTAATAATCATGGAAAATATGCTTATTCTAAGTCTCAATACATAGAGTCGATTAAAATCTCAAATAGTCTTTACATAATTTCGCGTATGATTCGCACTTTACAGATTTTATTTCCAGTTACCCACGCACTATATGTTGCGCACTACGTTTGCAATTCGTCGCAGCTATTTGTCATGCTCTCGGGAACCTTAATTCACATGCTGTCCCAGGGCTCTTGGAACTTCCTCTCGTTCTACTGCGCAATTACAGAATGTTTATATGGGGATTTTACTTGCCCTAGAATAATTGATGCTTGTCAATAGTTCTGACTTTATTATCACTTGCAGAAAATTATTTATTTTAAACTCACGACAATTTTTTGTTTGATTCGCGGTGTTCGGTTAACTAGTATGTTCATTTTTGGATAGGTTTGACCAATAAAGCATCCTTGGGTAGGGAATGGCTGATGGCATTCCGTTAAATAGGGGATGGCTGATGGCGTTTCTTTGGGTGTGTATGACACTTCCATCGATGTGGTTGGCTGGTTTGTCTTTAGGCTGGATTGGTATCGTTGATTCCACCTCATCTGTTCATGATCCAATCCACGTTCATATTCAGGTATTCTGAAAGTAACTTAGAATCTCATCTTCCATTCTCTTGTGAGTGGCTCTGAGTTGGTGAAAATCTTTCATTTTCGTCTTGGCCGGGAAATCGGTAGCTGTGTTCCGATGGCGGCTGTATTAACGACGTCTCGCTATAGCTGTCCATCCTCATCCTACACCGCTCCTCAATACGCCCATCTGTGTCCTCAACTCTCCCCTGCGCTCAGGGAGGCTATCGAGGTATCGTTCATCATTAGCCTTGGCCTTTTTCGATAACTGGTGATGGCTATCAACAGTGGATGGTACTGTTCATAATACCACAAAGCCATAACTTTAGAAAGGTATATCACAAAAGTTCAGTAACTGCGTTACTTAACTTCGATAAGTCTATACACGTTACAAGGTTATGCGGGATACTTTACTGTCCACCATGTGCTTGGGTGGTTGATGTATGTGTGGAATACTTTCACTATTTCACGTTGTTGAGACCACGGTGGTCTCCGCCAAATTACTGAAATAGCTGGTTAGGAGAATCTTCACCTGAGTGACGAACCGGAACACCGGTAGGTTACTCCCTTAGTCATGAGATAAAGTCTAGATTACCTTATTCTTCCTCTTCTTTCTTGAAGTCATACGAAATTAAACAAAAATATCGAGATAAAGTCTAGATGATCTTATTCTTCCTCTTCTTTCTTGAAGTCATACGAAATTAAACAAAAATATCGAGATAAAGTCTAAATGACCTTATTCTTCCTCTTCCTGGAAGTCATACGAAATTAAACAAAAATATCGATGCATCATTATATATGTGGATAAGCCCTCACTAAAGAACTTATTTCAAACATCATAAAAAAAATCAATCAAAATGATTCCTACGCAACCCTACTTAGGCAGTTATTGTTCCAAAAAACCTACTTATATATAAAGTTAGTTCATACAAAAAAAATTATCAAGAATTATTCCTAAGCATCACTACTTGTGCATGGAAGTATTTGAAGTGAAAAAAATCATTCATAAATCATTTGTATGCATTCCTACGGAGACATCTCTGTATTTACTCAATGGCTCCAGTCCTTAACCTATCAAATCATTATCAGCTGATTACATACTATATATAAAGGAATAAAAACACTCGGCCTATAACCGACAGAATTGTTCATATCAACCGATAAAAAACTATAGCGTATAGCCCATTAATAATGGTCGATCGTCCGTGAAACGTAAAACACACTGTTCTATAATCAAAATATAGGAAATAATAATTAAGAACAAAATTACGCTGGTTAAGAAAAAAATTACGTTGGGTCTATGCTCAAAAAATAGCCACTTTACGCTGGGTCTTATGACCACAATAAGCACACCTATGCTGGGTCCATGACCTCAAAGCAAATCGAGTCCTCTGTGCCTCGACCTTCCTGTTTCCTTTAAGCGGCTCTCTCTGATCCTCAACAGGATTCTTCTTGTCCTGGAATCCTGCTTTTCTTAGCAGTCCATGGCTTCTCTGGAACCAAGCTCACCAAGGTACCAGACCCCGTCGTACCTTCCCTGTATTGAAAATAATCTGTTCTCCTAGTCCTTTGCCGCTTACTGATTTACCTGTCGTCTGTCTGTTTTTGAACCTTTGTCAATACGGGTACTTCATGGTGTTCGACCCTATATCACGCCATCCGCTCTTTCAGATGTTTTTCGAACTGATGACGGAGCCCCCTAGTTGTGAGACTTTTATTCACCAGCGGGTTCTCAATTCCTGGTGGGAGTTTTCTGCAGCCCCTCCCCCCACGGAGCTTGAATGCTCCCTAAGATACATGGCTCAAAACTCCTAAAATTGCTCGAATCTCCAATCCATCGCTTGAATCCAATAATCAGCTCTCCTAATCCAATTGAGGCCTCTTTCACGAAGAGCCTTTTACTATAGCCCTACTATGGCCCTCTATAGCCTTCAACTGCTTCCCCTAGCAGGATGACCTTATCTATGGCGGTTCCTCGCCCATAATCCAATACGTCTGGTTTCCTCTTCAGACTATCCCATTGAATCCTCCGTGTAGCTCTTGACTGCTTCCCTTAGCACTATGGCCGCTATGGCGTTCCCTCGCCCATAGTCCTCATGTTTGGTACCTCCTCAGACTATATATTTTGGCTTTCAACTGCTCTGCTTTTTTACGCAGGCTGTGGCTTCCTTGTGTACTGAACCTTTGGGTCTCTTCCCTTGTTGGACCCCCCCTTATTACAAAACTTCTGATATGGCTCCTTTGATACTGAGCCCTAGGTTCTGGTTCATTGTTGGAACTTCCCCGCTTGGAGTCTTCCCTGTCAACCAAAATCTGCATCCTTGCACAGATTCGGGAATATATTTTAAGGCAACAACTACTTTCCGGGCAAATACCCCGCCGAATATTGGATTACATCCTTCAAATACTCCTCCTTCCATATGGCCTCTCGTCAGGTCTTCCCCGTTGCGTGGTATCTTCATTGACCTTTCCATACAATGGCAGCTCCTCTGCTTGCTTAGCATACTTGGGTTCCCTAGTTCACGTGGGTCCCCGATGGGGTCCGTTGTTCAACCTCCATCACGTCATCTACTCTACCAGGTACGAGCAGAAGACGGAGCTCCCCAGTCGTAAGACTTTTACTCACCAGCGGGTGCTCAATTCCTGGTAGGAGTATTCTGCGGCCCCTCCTGCTGAGCCAAGAATGCTCGCTAATCGCTTATCGTGACACGGCGTGGTACTCACACTGCCTATCAACTGTTTTACTATTTTCTTCATTTACCTCTCCTTGATGATCTCCTCAGTTACGTTTGGCAGACCAGTACCCCTCCCGTTGAATTTCACGTCCGTGGTTCGTTCCTCGACCACCTCCTAGCCTCGAACTCTCTTATGGTTCGGCTTACGGAGTGACAAAATTCGTATCTGATGACAAACAACTACTTTCCGGCCCGATACCCCGCCGAACATTGTATTATAGTCACCAATACCGAATACTTTTGCTGCCATACCTTTATGGTCCTTTCTTAAACCTTTTCCTTCAATATGGTCCCATTGTAGACCTCTATATCACATCTGTACTTCTCTAACTGTCTACCTGGACAGTTCTACGGTACTCCTTTATTGGATTTGCCTATTCTCCTTCGCTTCTGCCTTGGGGCCTCTCTGTATTTCGCCCATTCCTTTTACCTGTTTGCCGATGATTTTCCTGCAAATTTAGCTAATTTCTGTCTAAAGCGGCATTATTTCTTCCACCCAGAACTTCTTCTGTTCCGGAGTTCATCATGTGTCACTTAATAAGGAACCGTAAGAATTTCCCTACATTTTCTTGGTACGGGAACATAAACGAAAATAAAGAAAAATTAAAGTTAAATGAAAACAAAATAATTTCACTACTCGAATTCACCCTATATAACACTCAAAATCAGACATTTACTCATTCAAATGATTCAATCCATCTTTCTAACTCACTCCTTATAAATTGAGTAAAATCATTCCAATTTTCCCAAACTCAAGTCTCACTTCAACTTCACCTCGTATATAAAATCAACTAAAATGCATTCCATCTACAACAAAAAAAAAATCGGCCCACAACACTCAAAATTATAAATGAACTCGACTTTTTCGATTCACCTTGTATAAATCAAATCATTGTTCATATTTTTTTCAAACGGTAACCATGTAAAACAATTATGAGCAATTTTTATTTTAGCTCAATCTTACTTGGAAACTACTTCGGTATATACCAGAATAACCATTCGCCCAACAAAAATTAATTGAAGTAGTTCCCCATAACACTCTCAATGGTGTCCAAATTAAAACGCTACTTCAATGATAATCAACAAAAAAAAATTTCAGATCCGCACCACTTTTCCGCATAATATTTTATAAAAAAAATCCGCATCAAAACCATCTCAAAAATGTGTTTTCAATAATATTTCATAATTTTAGAATTTAACTGTTTTTTCAGTTCCACATTGCTTTTCCAAATCACCTGATTGTAATAATTTTCTTCATCACCCTGTATTCTTCAGAAATTCTTCCTCTTAATGTTGTTGGCTTAGCATACAGGGGAGAATTATCAATTAAGATTTTAGTGACCTTTTCCTGATGAAAAGTCCCTAACACCTACTTTGTTTGGAACGACCAATGGTTCAAACGCCGTTCTTGTACTTAATTCAATTATTTCGACTCACTTGAACAAACTAAATATTTGACTTTATTACTTGTCAAACTATGAAACGATCTTGATTTCTTAAATGGGAATAGAGTATTCCACCGTACATATTTCATGGAATACAAGCCTATCTATCTTGTAACAACAGTAATAAAACTGAAATCATGTACATTTTTGCTTAGAGTGACTTGACTTTCAGAATTCGACCATTACCATAATTATTTTTAGATCTGTGATAATCTATCCTCATCGTTCAAACTATTAAAAAACAATTTCTCCCCTGCAAGCTTACCAACACGGGGGTACTCGAAGGCCCAGAATTTCGCCATTGAATCCTTGCTTTATGCAAGCCAAAATGCCTGCTGTCCTACAGGCCAATGCCTGCTGTTTGCGTCCTTGGTGTTGATATTTATCATTCAATAAGGGTTAGTCACAATATGAAAAACATAACCACAAACCTTGTTGGCCTCTTCTCCGACGAATCCTACCCTGAAAATCCCTAACTGGCTACTAAATCGATTCCTTTTCTATTTTTTGTAAGCCTTTCAGGTAGTTTACTGAATTTTTTTTGGCCGAAAGCGAACCTTTTTGGTTAACCGTTACTGAATAATAGCTTCTATTTATTCCACAATATCCAACATTATTCCTAGCCCTATACCTCTTAATCAGGTGTATTGTGGTTCACCCTGTATATCATAAAACCAACAAAGAAATTTATCCAAAAAAATTCAACTTCAAAATTCAACTGTTGTTCAAATTTCCCCTCTATATATAAATGTAATTTCCAAAAACAAAGAGAAAAAAAATCAATGCCTGCCCACTTATATAATGGGAAAAATTGCTGACTTTTCTACTACGACTATTTTTCTTAGTGCCCCTGTAAAGTTCCTGTCAATGTCCAAGACAAGTTGAAATAATTATTTTTTCTACATTCAAGCAAAAAGCAAAACTTTATTGAACTATATTCAGTGGAAAAGAAAGCTCTATATTGCACTAATGCAATAAAGTTTTGATTGCACTCATCTGTCATTCTACTTCAACGTGCTGTCATCATGATAAACATAAACGTTCAAACCCACTACATATTTAGCAGATATTCTGTGAGATTGGCCATACGTTTTAAACAGCTACATATTTCATATTATTTTGTATTAATGTTAGCAGTCAGAATTGAACAAACAATGCCTTCCCGAGAATAACTCCATAATGAAAACCGATCCGATATGTTCTAAACCGTCTACCTGTATAGAGCAAACCGTCTGTACTATGACCACACCTCGTGATAACATACGGCTCATGGCTACTATGATTTTGATGTTTATAATGCAACTGTGGTTATATAAACGTCAGTCAAAATATAATTCTGACAATTACAGAACTGAAAGTTTTAAAATGAGTAATAATGGAAAACTAGATGATGGTGATGAAATCGATAGTAATAATTATTTATTTAAATTACGTATTTCATTTTTCTTCACCTAGTGCCGCACCTAAATAAATAATTTTTTGCTTTTTGTATGAACGTAGAAAAAATGTTGTATGTAACTCGTGCAAAAAATGTTTATTGCACTCGACGTGTTCAATTTCACAATTTCACGTCGAGTACAATAAACACTTACTTTTTGCACTTGTTGCATAAGTAACTATAAATCAATTGTAACAAAATTGCACTCATTATTTTCAACCAGACTTTTAATTCGATTCAACACGGACTGTGTCCATTTTTGTGAGACAAAATGACATCCCATTACTTGTCAAATACAAGAAAATTCAATTTACTCAGATTTTCATTAACTGTACTTACATAAAAGTATCAAACAACAAAATATTGACTCTGTCTAGGTAACATTTGACAAACAAAAATTCAGCTCCACCATAATAAAAATCAACTCAAATAATCTAGAGAAAAAATGTTCAAGCCTTCTTTTCAAATCATACCCATCCGACGGGAGATAATACCGTGGACTAGAGGTAACTGTCCGTAAATGATATGAGTTTATTCCTTTAAAACCATAATAATATGTTCGCATATTTCGCCCTTTATGTCCGATATTTTTTCGGAACTCTCTTACTCAAATTTATTTTTGAATTATAAAAAAAAAACAAATCAAACTTCTCGTACTTATAGCGTGAGTTATTGTTGTACATGAAGTTGTTGTAGTATTTGAGTTATTGTTCCACACTAAAAATTGATATTTAAACCTTCCAATTCATTTCGTATTACAAATTATTCATATCCTCAGTTCATATTGACATCAATTAAGTTAAATCTCAATAATGGCCTTGTTGCTGTGAAAACATGCATTGGCATTTTAATGTTTTCTCGGGTTTTGCTGATTATTCTATATCAGATTTATGGAATTTAGATTTATTGGGTATGAAAGATCGAACTGAAATACAACTCAAAAAAGAATTGGAACAAAAAACAATTGAATCCTTCAATAAAACCATAATTCGGGATGATGGAAACAGATATGAAATCGAATTACCAATGGTACAAGGTACAAGTAATAAAGAGCTAGCACAAAAAATAGTATTTATTAGCTGTCTCTGAGAATTTAATGAGAAAAGGGATATTTGAAGACTATCAAAAGGTATTAGTTGAATGGGAAAAGTTGGGTATTATCGAAGAAGTAAGAGACAGTGAAAATTTATCGGGAATGATTCATTATTTGCCCCATCATGTCGTCATAAAAGAATCCAGATCAACTACTAAGATACGCCCAGTGTTTGATGCTTCTGCAAAAGATATGCTAGGGAATTGTTTAAATGATTGTTTAGAGGAGGGTCCAAATCTCAGAAATAATACCGACAATACTATTGAATTTTAGAAAGGGAGGCATTGGGGTTATTGCAGATATTCAAAAGGCATTTCTTCAAATAAGCATTGCACCAAAGGATAGGGATTGTGTGGGATATTTTTGGTGGGAAAATTATACTGAGAAAAAGTTGAAGATTTATAGGCATTGCAGGGTTGTATTTGGCGTGAAATCTAGCCCATTTTTATTAGCCGCTACTCTAGGATATCACCTAAGACAAGCCCCTGAAAATTTGAAAAATACCGCAAAATCACTTCAGAGGGCACTTTACGTTGATAATTGTGTTGCAAGTGTTGGTAATGAAAACAAACTACAACAATTCATAGAGGAATCTAAATATTTAATGTCTTGAGGAAAATTTAAGAGGATGGGTATACAACACAAACTTGCAGTATAGTAAACTTGAAATAGAAAATAATACTTCAGTGTTAGGATTGATTTGGAATTTAAGAGATGATACATTACAGAGTGAAATAAATTTACTAGATAAACTTAAAGAAATTCCAAAAACAAAAAGGGGTTTATTGTCTGCCGCCCAAAAAATATTTGACCCAATTGTTTTTACGAGTCCAGTAACTCTGATTCCCAAATAATTATAACAGGGTACGTGGAAACTGATAATTGGGTGGAATAAAGATTTACTAATTGAAATAATAAAACAATTCGAATCTTGGCGGAAACAAATACATTTGATAGGTTTATGTCGAATTCCTAGAATGATTAGCTCAACTTCTTTAGAAAATTCAACAGATTTTTCATTGCACGGGTTCTGTGAAGCAATCAAACTAGCTTATTCAACTTGCATCTCCTTGAGAACTGAAGTAGATCATATTGTATGTATTCGTTTAATTCAAGGAAAGTCCAGAGTTGCCCCTCAGAAAAAATTTACATTACCAAGAATTATTATCTGCATTGATTGGATCTAGGCTATGTCACACTATAAAGCAAGTAGATGAATTCAAAACGATGAAGACATATTATTGGTCTGATTCAATGGTAGTCTTGGCTTGGATCAAAACTAAGGGAAACTGGACTACATTTGTGGGGAATCGTGTTAAAGAAATTAATTCTTGTAGCTATGTCCTTGATTGGAATCATGTTCCAGGAAAACTCAATCCAGCAGACCTTGGTTCAAGGGGGTGCAATATTAGGAAATTATTGACGACAAAGTGGTGGGAAGGTCCACAATGGTTGAAAAAGAATCCTGAAGATTGGCTCTATTGTGAAATCATCCTATCAGAAGACGAAGTGAATTTAGAGAGAAAGAATAATGTTGAGATAGTCAATTTGAATGACTTGAATTATATTTCTAAGTTTTCAAAAATTGTGAAAATGGTCGGATGGATATTCAGATTTTATTCCAATTCTCAATCTAACTCAAATAAAAAGTCTGGAGATCTTGATATTGACGACATTCGAATGGCAGAAATTCAACTGTGGAAAATTGTACAACGAGAATGTTTTGGAGTGGGAGCCACATATTTTAAGAATTTTTCCATTTTTAAAGATGAATGGGGAATTTTGAGACTAAAAACTAAATTACTTCTAGGTGATTATTCTGAGGATTTCAGATGTCCAATACTTTTACCAAACAAAAATGCAATTTTCTCCAAGATGATTTTTGAACAACATTGTATTCATCATCATGTTGGGGTACAAACATT